>CM021102.1:730095354-730167601 GCA_007115665.2 Sequoiadendron giganteum
GAAAACTCATTTTACCTCACTTAACTTGGGAGGTAAATGATGGTAATGAAGCCTTTTTTTGGAAAGATTCATGGAATGGTTATCAAAATCTAGCAAAAAGCTTTAATTTTGGTAATACTGCAACTTTATTGACTCAAAATTGGGGTCCAAAAGTTAAAGACTATGTTCAACAAGTTGATTCATTGACCGGTAAAGTCAAGTGGAAAGAATTCACAAATGAATCAATAGATGAGTTTCATAAAGTTCAGATTACATCAATTCTTCATGAATGATCAGTTTATTTTTCATCCGATCCAAATAGGATAATTTAGTATAAAGCTAAATCTGGTTGTTATACTATTAAAGAGGGATATGGATCTTTGTCTCAAGTTGTTTCTCAATTACTAGTCCAAAGAGAAAATAAATTTTGTTGGAACTCAAAAGTTCTGCCTAAAGCAAAATATTTTTCATGGCTTGCCATTCAAAATAAAATTATTACAAGTGACAAATTAGAAAATTTAAGAGTATATGCTCCTTCTAAATGTGTGCTTTGTGTTTAGGAGTTAGAAGATATAAATCATATTTTTCTTTTGTGTCCAATAACTCAAATTTGTTGGTTGTTTGTTATGTCAAAACTGAATTGCCAGTCAGCTTTGCCAAATACTATTTGGAATTTATTTTCTAGTTGGCCTCAACTTTATAATTTATCCTTTTTTGCTAGCATCTAGAGCATTATACCCTCTTCAGTTCTGTGAGCTATTTAGGGGGCAAGAAACAAATGCATCTTTAGGAAGGAGAAACTGAATATTGATCAAATGTTGGTATTATTGGAAACTTCAATTTCTGAAGCTTTTAATTATTTTGTGTCTAAAACTAAACATATTGGTTCAATTTTTTCAGATTGGGATTCTAAAATGTTGCTAGCATGGTCTCTTCTAACTCTACCTTTCAAAGGAAATATTCATCAGGTTTTTCAAAAAGTAAATAGATCTTTTATCGCTTGGATTTCTTCTCCTTTGGGTTTTTTTAAGTTAAACTTTGATGGGGACTCTAGAGGTTCCAGGTATTTCTGGAGATGGGGTGATTATAAGGGATCATAAGGGGTTAGTTTTATGTTCTAAATCATTCAAATTGGTTTTTGGGACTAACAATGTTGTTGAAGCACAAGCTCTTTTGCAAGGGTTAAAATTAGTTCTCAGTTTTAAACTACCAAAAATTCAGATTAAAGGTGATTCTCTCATCTTAATCAACACATGTTGGGATCGAAAAATTCAGAATTGGAAGTTGGAATATATTGTTAAGAAAATCTAGGCTATGCTTGACAAAATAGGTAACTTTCAAATTTTACATACATAAAGAGAAGGTAATATGGTTGCTGATTTTATAGCCAATTTAGGGTGTGACCAAGTAGAAAATGAAGTAACACATGTGGTTGAAATGGGTAAAATCCATCCTTCTTTGGAAGCATTAATTGCAAATGAGGAAATTCATTGATGGTTTTTCGTAGTTATATTTGAATGTTTTGAATAGATATATACTATTTGGATTTTCATTTAATAGTATATCAGAGATTTGGGAATTTATACTTCAAAAGCTATGTCAAGTTATGGAAACACATATGTAATTGTCAAGTACAGATGTGTTATGTTCTAGTACAATCTTTCAAATATTTGACTGATAATGAACTTTCATAAGTTAGTTGGCAAAGCAGGCAGTAAAGAAAAATATTATTAATGTTTCTTTTTATTATCCTACTAGCACAATGTAGGATAATTACATATGTGTTTTGACAATTAGCAAATTTATGGAAAAATTGAAGAGTTCAATATAGTATATAACTTTTGTCGTCCAAATCAATAGCTTGGAAAGTATTCGAGTTGGAATCATTAATTATGTGGCAAGTTGTCATGGCAATGGTAAAAATAATAATTTCATCTAAAAGCTTTGCACAAATTTGTGGGCACAAAAATTTTTGGAAATCATGTCACAAATACTCGAAATCATATATCGTCATGTTATCTTTTCATGATGATGTAAGAATGGATTTGTTTGCAGGGTAGTATAATCTTTTTCACTGATGTGCTAATCTGCTAGTACTCTTCAGTACTCAGTATATTATTTTTCAGCTCCCCGTAATGTGTTATGGCACGTATGGATTCAACATTTTGGCATCTGTTATTTATCTATTTCTTATGGTAAGCGAACTAGTGGATTGCTATGATAATTACACAGTAAGTTTTCATAAAGGTTAGTACACTTAGCATCTTTCACAATAAAAGGTCTTAATTTACAAATATTACGGAGGTGCTAAATCATGTGTTAGTTGTCACCTTCAAAAGGACTATGAAAAGAAAGATATTATGACATTTTTCTTGGTATAAGGAAAAAGCTTTCGCCTATATCTCTAGGCTATAGTAATCACATGTTTACAACAGTCTTAATTTTCTTCTTTGTGAAGCTAATTGAAGTTTTGGTTCTTAGATTTGTATTGGAAATGGATTATCATCCAAAGAATTACAGAGTGTGGTTTCCAGTGTAAAGGTGGGAGGCTTTGTTTTCTAGTAAGTTAGAAGAGCCGCATTTGCAAACAATGTTTAAGTTTCGTTGTCCTTGTGATTCCAGATGTCTTAAATGTGTCATTGGGGCTGAAGACTTCAGCCAAAAGCCAGAAGGTTTATTTTTCCTTCAAATATCCTCTCAATTTTCATTTCAAATCTAATGGACATCCTGCAATGTTTAGATTCAGTGACTGCCATTGCAAAAAAAATGGTGAATGAAATCTTCTTGCAAAATGATGCTCTTCTTGTTTGTGCTCAAAAGTATGTCTTCTCTATGGGAGAGGGCTACGTGGGTGGTATTTTTCCTCCTCACTTTTTACCACACAACAAAGCTTTCATAATTTTTGATGATTCTCTTAAGCAGTCTCTAGAGTTCTCTGGTCCTAGTCACTTAAATAGAGCCTTATCAAGATATAGTCATCATTTGGGAAGGGAAATGTCTGAGTGGTTTAGATAAAAATATCACTATACTTATTTTATGCTTCATCATAATCATTATCATGTAGCTCCTCTTTTGTAGCGTCAACCAGGTACAACACACCCAAGTTCACAAGGTGTAGCACAAATTTTGCTCCACAACATGTCTCTAAATCAAAATCAAGGGGCAAGTTTATATATAAGGGTTGACATGGGTGCTATTCTAGATATGAATATTGCTTTAAACTCTCAGAATGTGGATGAAGGTAATGAAGAAGAAGGAGACAATTTGATGGAAATCATGCAGATGGTAGAGTAAATTAAAATGTACAAAGAATTTTTGGAGGTGCTAGTTTTTTGGTAAATTTCATGCAATCGATCTCAAAATTTTGACAAGAAGCCGGTAAAAAGTAGAACGTGGCAAATGAAGTCATATTACACAAACCAAGTTTTTAATGTTTAAAGCTCGAATGTAATGTTTTTTGGGGAGTATGGTTTTTTGTAATTAATCGACTTCATAAACTTGGGTAGATGATTTTGGAGGTTATTGTAAAAATGTAGACATTGTAAAATGACCAAAATAAATGGTCATGTAGGCTAGTTTTCTTTATTTTTTTTGTAATATTTTTGAGCTATAACCGGAGGTTTTCTTCCTGGCTCTTTCCTGCAGGTATGCTCATCGAACCAGGATTTGTAAAAAATATTTAGTTATAATATAATAATATATAGTGGCGTGCCACTTTTGTTTTTTAAAAAAATGTACTTACATATATATATATATATATATATATATATTTATATTTATATATGTGTATGTATATATGTCATGCCCATAATTTTAGGTCTGAAAATTCCAACATTTTTTTTGTTTTGGGTACCCAATAATTAAACTAATTGTCGTGCCCAAAAATTTGCACTAAGACCAAAAGCACAACTATCAATTTTTTTGAAACAATCATAAAATAAGTACTAGAATAGTAATGGCTAACCATGCATGTGCATGGTCGCATACTATACGTGTCGAGGGATGTTTCTCATGTAACACCACCCTTGACACATCATTTGAGATCAAGGAGTGTGAACAATGAGGTGGCTCTAGATGCTAGGTTACATAGGGTTCGACAATTGACTCTTTTTGGTAAACATTAAGTTATAATCTAGATCACTCAACAAATATTCCAACATTATACATGTTGTGAGGTAAGGTTTCTAAATGGTGGCATAATAGTTATTTTGTTAATTAAGCTCTTACATTCATCAAGTTTAGCGTTTGGATTTACATATTTCCTTTAGTCATCCTTACCAATAAGCTGACCATCAAACTCTATTAACCAAAAAAGGTTGTAGAGATTCATTCAAAATTAATCCGGCAATTAGTATTATTATTGTTCAACCAATTATAAATATTATTTTTATAATTGTGCAAATTATTCTTGGGTATTAATAATATCATTATTATTTTATAAAATAATAATTTTTTTATTGCCACTATTTTAATTATATTATTGACTCCATATGGTTTATTATAATATTTATCTATCCTATATGATATTTTTATTTTACTAATTTATTTAATATTCTTGGTGCTAAAGAATAAACAATAATATTATTTCATCATTTGCTAATAATATAGATATATTTTTCTCATGATATTCACAAAATTATTTTCCAATAATTATTAAAATTTACTACTTAGGTAAATAATATTATAAATTCACTATAAAATAATTGCTATAAGAATTTACTATGTACTTTTAAGTTAGTTATAAAACTTACACTATTCTTTAAAATTCTTGCAACATTTTACATTAGTAACAATAATAGTAGCTTGCTTATTTATGTGTAATAACCATTATTTGATAACTATTTTTTTTTTTTGCTATTTTTAGTTTGCATGAACACGCATGTAAAATCAAATTGATCCTAATTAATAAAAATATTGATATTCCTAATCAATATTCTAATTGTGTTAATAAAATTGATCATCCTATTTATTATTTCCCAACATATTGTATTTCATATATTACAATGGTTGATTACTATTTAGTTCTCTATCGCTAATACTATTATCAAATTATGGCTGCATCTATATGTAAGCTTTTTCTTTATAACTTCACATGATACTTATGATAATCTTATAGATTATGTTTATAATATCAACATAAATATTATTATTCCAATGATAATCTTATAAATTATGTTTATAATATCAACATAAATATTATTACTGCAAGAATGAATATTGACATAAATACTTTATGTGAGCTTTTTCTTTATAACTTCACATGATACTTATGATAATCTTATAAATTATGTTTATAATATCAACATAAATATTATTACTCCAAGAATGAATATTGACATAAATACTTCAGGTGTAATTTCAAGTGGTGGGTATTAATATTGGTATAAAAGTTGCAGGTGGTTACACATCCAAATTTTTAACCCACAGTAAAAGATCTTATTTTATTTTATTTTATTTTTCTCTATTTATAATGCCAATATCATTGGATACTAATGTGGGAGTATAGAAATTGTTACTATTAATTTATTACTAGATTTTACATAATAACGATAATGTTTAAATTGCCTTCAATATTAATGTTACCTAATTTCGCTAATAGCTCAATCAGGTAGAGTTGTTGTGATTTACAAATGAAAAGAAGGTACATTTTATTTTTGCTATATTACATTCATGTGCATATATAAATTCAGAAGATTACATTACTAGATTACACTTTATGCAAATGCATATAATATAAGAAATATTGGAATAATCTTTTCAAGAAAAGTAATCCTTATTAATAAGGTAAATGTATAAGGTCTCACACAAGCCGTGAGACTAACTGTTTTAGTTCCAATGGAAGAAAACATTATAAATTTATAGAAAATAAATGCACATATAAGAAAGGGTGACTCATCATTGCTTGAATGACAAGTCCTGGTCGAGTTGGCTTGTATCATCTTCAGTCTTTCACTTGTATTGCATCTAATTGTTTCTCCCTTTCTACTCCTAGTTGCCTACATCTGACAGAGAGAAACCATAGACATATATTTGCATGAAAAAAATCTAGAAGCATGATTGTCTAGGGTTTTTGTACAAAGAAAGCATGAACAGTGAGTCACGGCCACAGAGAAATATAAAAAACCTAGTTTTTTCTCTCATGGTCGTTGCCTGAGAGGAAGTGTTTTCTTCACAAAAAAATCAAAATCCACTTGGGGTTTGCATAGGGGTAACAAATACAAAATAAAATTGAAAGTTGTGAGCTTATACAAGTTTGACAAAGCTCGAAATGAGCTTTCTTCTATAGTAAATGAAGAAACAGTGTCATCTTTTCTTTAAAGCAAAAAATGCTTGTATGAAATGGAAAGCCATAGACAAATGAGGTCATGGCCACAATAGAGAGGAGTTTCTTACATTTTTGTTTACAGAAAATGCAAGGAAATTTTCAGATAGCCCAAGCTAACACACAGGAAACATCATTTTTTGCAAGTGTACGCATGATTTCTACAAGAAATGAAAAGAAATGAGGAAAAGATCAAAACGACAAGCTCACCGAAGCTTTCTCCTTGAGATTTTGCTTGAAAAAAATTTGTTTATGCCTCTAAGACCTGAAATCCGCCATGGTGTGCCTGTTCAAACCCCTATATCAGTGCTTTGAAGTCTCCAGAATTCTTCAAATGTAAATGAAATGCATTGAATGTTTGATTAGACTTTTTGTGTTAGGGTTTTAAAACCCTAAGTATGCCGAAAAGCTAAAGGTATTTTTTCCTTTTATTTAAACTTTTGCAATAAGATTAATACCTCGGCCTTATGTATTTTGCCTAGCAATTAGGGAATGTCCCCTTTTGTACTTGTGTGTTTTTGTTTCTCTTTCAAGACACAAATGTGCTAAATGCTATTATTTTACATCGAACATAAAATGTAAAAAAACATTGATTTATGTGATATAGTTATACATCACTTGATCAATGTTATGTAAATGCAAAATAGATATTTTTTTGGCTTTTTAGTTTGAGTCAAAAGCATAGAAGGGATATGGATGAGAGTTATGTTTTCCAAGTATCTAGGGGTGGTTGGAGGATGTTGGAAAGCATGTGCCAAGAATATTGGGGTTGTTTGACTCAATTTTGGAAGCCTTTGAGAGCATCTTGGAGTGTGTTTAGTTGTTTTTATGATGGATATGGTCAAAGATGACTTTTTCCACATATTGGAGCTCTTTTGGAGAGGATCTTGTTGCTATGTTTTTGGATTTATGGAGGCACACAACCCAAGAATTTTCTAGGAGCTATTTTGTTGGATCTTGTTGGGAGTTGAGATATAGTCACTTATGTGACTCATTTGTAATCAATTCTTACTTGTTTATTTTATGTTTTTGTGACTTTGGAGTCCTTGAAGGAAAAGAGGAGTTTTGTAACTCATTTGGATATGAAATACAGTGCAGACCTTGGGTACCATTGATTTAGATTTTTTCCTACTTATTCTTTGCATTTTTGTGTGTTCTCAAGTGATTGATCAAGTTATTTGTGAAATATTATTCATTTCCTTATAATTTGGTCTCATGCTAAGCACCTTTTGTAGAAAAGTGTGTGTTGCAAGTTATAATCTGTGCAAAAAATGCAAGTTACTATTAGTTGTAAAGTGTTGGTATGTGGTGACTAATCATGCTATACTGTACACTCTTCATGTACTAAGAAATAAAAAAAGTCAACTTTGTAGAACCCTAATTTCTAGAAGCTTCTAAAATCTTGTTATAAGTGACTGGGATGGGGAGTTGTAGCATGGCATTATTCGCGAGATTGTAATATGTTTTGCACTAAATAATAAAATTATTGGATGGTTGTGGTTTTGTGGATGTAGCTTAGATTGGGTGAACCAAGCTAAATTCTTTGTGTTGTCTTGTTTCTGCTATAATTTTTTGTATGTTTTATTTCTCTATTTTATTGATCAAATTTGCATTTAACTTGTTAGATATCTACCTTCTAACCCTAACAAGTGGTATCAGAGCAAGGTTGCATTTGGTTATCATCTGTAGGAAGGTCTCAATGTTGAGTGGGAGTCTCACGGTTGAGTGGGAGAAATGGAAAACGAGGGTAAGTTGAAGGTTGAGAAGTTCAATGGGAAAAACTATTAGTTATGGAAGATGCAGATGGAGAATACCTCTATCAGAAGGATTTATGGCGACCATTGGAAGGGAAAACCAAGAAACCCTCAACAATTTCTAATGAGGACTAGCATATTTTGGATAGAAAGGCACTTGGCAATATTCGTTTATGCCTAGCACAATCGGTGGCGTTCAATATTACAAAAGAAAATACAACTCAAGAGTTGATGGAAACCCTAGAAAAGTTATATGAAAAGCCTTCCGCTTTGAATAAGGTATTTCTTATGAAGCATTTATTTAATATGAAAATGGTAGAAGGTGGGTTAGTTGTTGATCATTTAAATGAGTTTAATACAGTTACTAATCAATTAACTTATGTAAATATAAAATTTGATGAAGAAGTTAGGGCTCCTTTGGTTTTGTGTTATTTTCCTGAAAGTTGGAATAGCTTGGTAATGGTTGTTAGCAATTTTGTTTCTGGTTCGAATACATTAAAATTTGATCATGTTGTTGGTGTTATTTTGAGCGAGGAAATTTGTAGGAAAAGCTTAGGTGGAACATCCACATCAGGTAGTGTTTTGAATGCGGAAAGCAGGGGTAGAAAAAAGGAGAGAGGAAACAATTCTAGAAGTTGTTGGAAGTCATGAGGAAAATGAAAGGATAGAAGGTCCAAATCTAGATACAAGAGGGATTGTTGGTATTGTGGTAAGTCGGGTCATTTAAAGAAAGATTGTTGGTCTCAGAAAAATAAAGGAGACAAAAAGGAAGGAAATAAAGAGGCAAATATGGTAAGTAATAAATATGATGAGGATGCTTTGATTCTTTCCCTTGACAATGTTGATGATTCTAGGGTGTTAGATTTAGGGGCTTCATTTCATGCTACACCCCATAGAAATTATTTTCTTGATTATGTCCAAGGGGATGCTGATTTATTTGGGAGATAATGAACGTTGTCAGATTGTTGGAAAGGGAAGAATCAAGATTAAGTTGAAGAATGAGAATCAATGGCTACTACATGAGGTAAGGCATGTTCCAAAGTTAAGAAGAAATTTAATTTCAATAGGGCAACTAGATGATGAAGGTTGTGTTGTTACATTTAGTGATAAAAATTTGAAGGTTACAAAAGGTGCCTTAGTGGTAGAAAAAGATGTGAAAGTAGGCACCTTATATCTTTGTACAGATCATATTGTTCCTTCTACTTTAGCTATTGCAGAAAAAACTCAATGTTCAGGAATAGTTGTTGCAGTTCAGCAAGTAGAAAATCAGATAGTTGTTGTGGATTCTGAATCAATGTTATGGCATAATAGACTTGGGCATATGAGTGAAAAAGGTATGAAATTCCTTCATTCAAAGAATGTTTTACCAGGTCTAAAATGTGTTAATATGGATTTCTGTTAAAGTTGTGTGTATGGAAAATAAAAAAGAGTTAGTTTTATCAAGGATGGGAAGCAAAAGAAAGATGAGAAATTAGAGCATGTGCATATGGATGTATGGGGACTAGCTCAGGTATCTTCTCTCGATGGCTCTCAATATTATGTTACATTCATTGATGATGCAACTAGGAATGTATGGATTTATTTCCTTAGGCAGAAATCTGATGTATTTGAAACTTTTAAAAAATGGAGAAGCTTGGTTGAGAATGAGACAGGTAAGAAGAAAAAATGTCTCAGATCTGATAATGGTGGTGAGTATTACAGCAAATATTTTGAAGATTATTGTTCCTCTAACGGTATTCGTAGGCAAAAAACAGTTCCAAAGACTCCATAGGAAAATGAAGTGGTTGAGCGCATGAACAGAACAATAATGGATCGTGCACGCACTATGAGATTGCATGTTGGGCTGCCTTTAAACATGTGGGTAGAGGCTATAAACATTTATGTTTATTTAATTAATATAGGTCCCTCTAATACTTTGGGTTGTGGTATTGTTGAGAAAGCATGGACAGGTAAGGAGAGTTATTCTTTTCTCAAAACCTTCGGTTGTGAAGAATTTGCACATGTAGATTCTAACAATAGAACCAAGCTTGATGCAAAATCAAAGAAATGTATATTTTTTGGATATGACATTGATGAATTTGGTTATAGGCTTTGGGATTTTGAAAATAAAAAAATTGTGAGAAGCAAGGATATCATATTCAATGAGAAAGTGTTGTACAAAGATCTATTGCAGTAGGATGAGAAGAAAGAAAATGATTATGCAGTGTCAGATGATACTCCAAAAAATGATGTTCCAGTGGTTCCTCATTCTTCACAACAACAACAACAACAAATACCACAAACTCTAGTGAATTTTAGACGATCTTCAAGGATAAGAAGACCTCTGAAAATATTTTCTCCCTCTTTGTATTCTATTTTATTAACTAATGTTGGTGAACCAGAATGTTATCATGAAGCTATGTAGGTGGATACCAAGGTTTAATGGGAGCATGGAATGGAAGAATAAATGGACTCCTTGTTGAAAAATCAGACTTGGGAATTATGCAAGTTGCTTGCAGGTAAAAAGGTTTTACCAAACAAATGGGTTTATAGGCTGAAAGAGGAGGATGAAGGTAAAAAAATATTTAAAGCCAGATTAGTTGTAAAGGGATTTACATAGAAAAAGGGTATTGATTTTGATGAAATATTTTCTCTAGTTGTTAAAATGACTTCTATTTGTATTCTCTCTCTCTCTCCTTCTTTTGCTTCCTCTTCTCTCATCTCTTTCTCAAATGACAGTTGTTAAAATGAGGAATAGTAATTCTAAAATTACTATTTATAACCTTCCCCCTCTTTTTAAATTTAGGGAATTTTTTCCCTCTATTTAACTTTCTTTTCCTCCAATTAATCCTCAAACTTTCGTGGGCCGCCATTCGCACCCTGTCTGTCGAATTGACTCCGTTCAAAAGGAAAACCTACCTGATTTTTTGAGCTCTATTCAATCATACCCTCCCTTTCTTCATATCATGAAGTCACTCGGGGCCCCGTTTTCTTCCCCTACCACCCTCTCGAGGGGGCATACCTTACCATACTCATCGTACCATATTCTTGGCCTTTCCCCCATGTGATTGGGGTAGCACCTATCACTCCCTTCCACTTGAGAAGCTCACACAACCCATCCCGTGTTGAGGCATCTTTTTCTAATTGCTTCCTCTATAGAGTCATCTGCATTCTATTTTTCTTTGAAACACTATTATTCTAACAATATTTTGAAGATGGGAAAAATGTAGACACCTAAATTTGACCCTTTACACAAGGTCAAATTTATCCCTTTCATTAATCCACTTCATCCCCTTCATCAAACATTAATTAAATTATTTACTTAATTAATGTTCCCCTTTCCCCTAATGTTCCTAAGGTATTTAATTCAATTAATTAAACTTTATACATTGGCCCACTTCATCTCTAAGATTTTTTAGTAAAAAGAGGGTAAAAACTTTATTGAAAATCAGAACAGAACCTTACAAGACATCAAAGAGCCAAACCCCCGAGACCAATAGATAAAAAGGACACAAATCAGCCGACCCCAATACTAGTCCCATCCTCAGCAAGAATCCTCTCTAGAGCCTGACGATAGTCTTGGGAAACCTGTTCCCACCCCTCAACCTTCCAACCATCCACATTCTCTGAAGCCCACTTAGCTAAACAATCAACTGCCCTATTCCATTCCCTTGGGATATGGACAAACGACACCATCTCCATCACAGAACTAACTTGAAGAATCTGTTGCACCACCTTAGCCAACCGCTAGCTAACATCATCAATCTTTTGTTCCTTAAGCAAGTTGATCAAGATTTGAGTGTCAAATTCACAAATAACCATGGGCCACCCCCGAGCATAAGCCTGTTTCATAGCGTAAAGAATAGCCAGGCCTTCCATATTGTTGATAGTCTAAAGACCTTCATGAATAGAAAAGAGAAAAACCACAGATCTTGAAGAATCTCTGCCAACCCCTCCAACCCCAGTGGGACCAGGATTGCCTCTAGAAGAACCATCCACGTTAATTTTCAAAAAGTCAGCCGAAGGGGACACCCACCTCCCCACCCTTTGGACTCGTTGCTTCACATGCCTTCCCCTTCTGACACAAGCATAGATTGGAGATAACCCTTGAATACCCAACCGACCAATCATCTTGGCATCCATTCTCTCCAGAGGCAACACAACCTCACATTTGGCCTCCACCGTCTCCTAGATCATGCCCATTATTCGAGACCAAACTTGTTGAAACCACAAGTTCTCACCTCGAAAAATCCTCCTATTCCTTTCCAACCAAACCTGCCACAACAAAAAGATGCGCCCCACATACCATATGTCTTGCAAGAAAGCAATCAAGGAGGGGGGTCTCCCCAGGCTTCCCCAAAAGTCCACCAAAGAAGAAGCATGAACACAAGGGCTTTTCCAGACACCCCACCAGAAATGCCAGAGCTGTAAAGTGAAGGAACAACGGAAGAACAAGTGCTCAGAGTCCTCGGCATCCCCATAAAGTACACATCTAGACGGACCCAAAAAACATCTCTTTCAAATATTATCCCAAGTAAAGCACCTATTCTAAGCCAAAACCCAAATAAAGCAGTTACACTTCAGCCAAGAGATTTTATTCCAAACTTTCTTCCACCACTGAAGCTCCCCCCCTTCCAACCGCTGCTGAGAGAGCAACACCTGATAACTAGAAGCCATAGAGTAAGCCCCTTTTGGGTTAGGAGACCAGGAGAGCACATCCTTATCAACAAGGGAACTACAACTCTGACGAGAGAGAATGTTATGGAGCTCAAAACACTCCTCCACCATACCAATAATCGGCCATTTGTTTGGAGTCTTCCATTCTGCCACCACCAGCTACCCCTGATAAGAGAGGGATTTAAAGTCACTCACCTTGGTCCATCCCCTTTCACAGAATCTCTGGATCAAGGTCACCAAATGTGGATACTGAAAGACAATGGGGGAGTAGCCATCCTAGGAGTCATGCCAGAAATGCGCCTCAGTTCCACTTTTACAAACCCAGAAAAGGTCGTCTTTGACGAGCGCAACCCCTTTCCTAAGAGTATTCCAAATCACCGATCCCTTCCCCATCAAAGAGTACCGAGGGATATCACACTGAGAGGACCCCAAAAAGTATTTCTAAGTCAGAATCCTGGCCCACACATGATCCTGTTCCACACACCACCGCCAATACAGTTTAGCAGCCGGAGCCATACCAGACAAAAGCGATTGCCTGACTCCCAAACCACCAAACTGCACTGGGCTACACACAATATCCCATATGACAAGGCTCCATTTAGAAGACAATAAGCTACCAACCCATAAAAGTTGTCTTTCCAAGGAGTCCAATTCCCTGAAAAAGCTCATAGGTGCCACAAGAACCATACACCGATAAACAGGGAGGGCCTGAACTACAAACTTATTCAGCTGCACCCGACCAACAAAGGACAACCAACGATGGGTCCAATGAGTGACTTTAACCCAAAATTTATCCAAGATAGCCTGCCAGGAATCACACGACTATCTACCAATCAAAATGGGAATCCCCAGGTAGGTCAGCGGAAGAGTCCCAATCTGAAATCTTAAAATGTGAGCAATCCTCCTCTGAATGGAGACATGAGTATTGAAGAAGAGGATAGACGATTTGCCCTCATTAATTAATTGGCCAGAAGCAACAAGGTATACATCTAGCACCCTACTCACATTCGTAGCCTCCCTAATGGTGGTCGGACCCATCAAAGCAATGTCATCCACAAACTATAAATGAGATTGCGGGGGTAATCCACCTCCCCATCGCCATCCCTGAATGAGACCCGTCTCAACATTCCTTTTTATCAATCGACCCAAACCTTCTGCCAAGAGAAGAAACAAGTAGGGGGAGAGGGGGTCACCCTGCCGTAAACCCCAAGAAGCAGCGAAAAGCTCCGAGTGCTCCCCATTAATTAAAATAGAAAAGGAGATTGAAGTCACACAACTCATAACCCATCGAATCCACTCCTCCTCAAAGCCAAAAGCAGCCAGAACCTTTCAGAGGAAAGACCATCGGACCTTGTCGTAAGCCTTAGCCATATCCAGCTTAATGAACATAGCCTTATCTTTAGAATTAGCCATAGAATGAATGGTTTCCGTAGCAATAACAACACCATCCAAAATCTGACGACCCGCTACAAAACCACTTTGTTCCTCAGATATCAACGTCGGAAGCCACTTCATCAATCTATCATCAATCAACTTAGAGATAATTTTATAAATAACATTACAGAGAGAGATGGGACGAAAGAGGATTAGCCTATCCACGTCATCACCTTTTGGAATAAGAGCAAGAAAGGTAGAATTTAACGCTCGTAACATCTGCTTATTCTTCTGAGACTCCTGAACAACAACTAACAAATCTAGCTTGATAATCTCCCAAAATTCTTGAAAGAACTCAATCGAGAAACCATCCAGACTCGAAGCTTTCCCCTTCTTCATCTGAAAAATAGTCCTTTCCAACTCCTCCACCGAAATCTCCCTCATCAAATGCTCCTTCATCTCCTTAGGGACTAAAGAAGGGATACAAGAAAGAACCTAGGCTTCCTCATCAGAGTTTCCTTACGTTTCCTCCTTGAATAAGGAAGAGAAATACTACACAGCTTCATTTGTGATATCCTAAGTAGAAGAAAGAGTCTCTCCCCTGTCATTAACTAAAGTAGAGATAGAATTTCCATGATGTCTAGCCTTCACCGAATTAAAGAAAAAGGCAGTGTTCTTATCCCTTGCTTGAATCCAATCGATTTGAGCTTTTTGTTTCCAGAAAAATTCTTCCCTTAGCTCCCACTCTTCCAGATATTTCAAGGCTCTAGCCTCTTCCCATAATGAATTCTCAGACACCCCATTCTCCCGGATCAGCCTAGTAATTCCATCTAGCTCTGCTTGAGCAGCCTTCTTCTCGAAGAAAATGTTACCAAAGCAGTGATGATTCCAACGTTTGAGCTGATACTTGACATATTGAAGTAGCTTAGCAAAAGTAATACATTGCAGTACCATAGGCAGGTCTACTGTACCTCCACCATTCATCAACATAGCCATGGAGGTCAGGGTCATGCAGCCACATTAACTGAAACTTGAAGGACGGAGTCCGAGGCACCCTAGCAGAAGAAACCACGAATTGAATAGGCCAATGATCTGAACCCCTCCAATCTAAAATCTCTGAGCTAGAGGACCACATACCACCAACCCAGTAGCAGGACACCAAGAACCGATCCAAGCGTTCTGCAATATAGCTGTCTCCCACCCTTCTGTTGTTCCAAGTAAATAGACCATTGCTAGGATTGATGTCAACAAGATTAAGAGGCGATATATTATCCTGGAACAGCAACACAGAAGGCTCCAGTCTTGGAATATCCCCCCATTTCTCAGCTAACTCAGTAATAGCATTAAAGTCTCCCAATATAATCCAAGGCTGGTAAGGAGCCAGGCTACAAACCAGATGAATATTGGACCATAAAGTTTGTTTACCTTGGAACTCAACTGGTGCATAGACATTAGAGAGTAAAACAGACTCCCCCATTTTGGACCACACAACCACCATGGAGAGAGAGGATTTAAAGGAGAGCCACCACAGAGGCCTAATCTTTTGAGGGTTCCAAAAGCAAGCCATGCCCCCCGAGGATCCCTGGGCCCCAATACACTGGCATTCACTAGTCCTCCACAACTTAGGCACTAAACCCAACATGCCATCAACAGACAACTTAGTCTCCTAGAGGAAGAGAACATCAGGAGAATGACGTCTAACCAACTCATGAACAATTTTTTGTCGAGGGCCACTGTTCAAGCCCCTTACATTCCATGAAATAACAATCATTTCAAAGGAGTCAAAAAATGAGAATCCAGGGTCTTTACTAACCCTGACTCCACTAAAGTCTCCCTTATCATTTTAATCTTCTCCAAATCTTTCTTTCGACCAAGTTTAGAGGATTTTTCCAAACCCCCCTTCTTGCCATCTTTTTGCAAAATGCCCAAGTGAGGGGAAGGATTGATGCCCTTGACCCCATCTGAGCCTGCCCTCTGAGTCGGATAAGTAGGATCCCCAGCCACCTTCACACACTCACTATTTGGAGCCGACAACACCTGAATCCCCACCTGCAGATCAGTGTCCATATTCAAGGAAGAATCAACTTGAGGAACAATAGGGATACCAGAAATGTGATCCTCCACACTGAAACCCACCACTCCCTGATCCACATTCACTAACCCTAGATTAACCTCTTGTTGACCAAGATCATCCAAGATTTCAAACCTATTAAAAGTATCCTCATCTTGTCTTTTGTTCAAAGTCCTCTTTTGACCTCTATTCTGGTTGCGAGCCTTAATAGGAACAAAACCCTCAGGCCCAACCCCCTCCTCTGAAGCATGATTCTTCCCCTTATCAACACCAGGATGATTGCAAGGAGGCGGTGGAGGGTGAGGCTCCGCAGGCCTAGCCCTCGGACATCTACATGGCAAGTGACCATATTCATGACAGAGGTGACAATGGAAGGGAAGGGTCTCGTAATCCAATTGCTGCACCCAAGAATGAGGACCCACACACATATCAAGAGCATTTGGGAAAGGCTTACTCAGATCAATTTCTACACATATTCGAGTAAAATTCATAACTTTCGTACCCAGGGTTTATGCCGAAGGCCCCACTGGTTTCCCGAGCATCGAGGCAAGCAGGTGCAAAACATCCTCACGACAACATTCAACTAGGAACCTAGGCAGGCGGACCCACACTGGAACACGATTCGGGAGCTCCTCAGAAGGATTAAATCCTGCATGCCAAGGCTTGATGAACAACCCCACTTGATTATGAAAGTAAGACCCTCCCTCAAAGACCCTATTGCGATCAGCTAAGAAGTTAAATGTAACCATGAAGTAGTTATTTGCAAGCAATGTAACATCCATTTCACCCTCCGGCTCCCAAGTCCTTCGGGCCCAAGATTCCAAGAATTGCAAAGAAACTCTCATTCCTAGAAATTTGCAATAAAGAGAATGTTGTGAATAATATTCTATATCCTCAATAATCATTTCAATCGGGATCACCAATTTGAGTCTCTCCTTGCAATGTTTGAGGCATCCCTTAATCTTCGAAATGCACGAACCCCCTGTTAAGTTATTCCCCACAAACCCTGTATTCGGGGAAAAAAGAGTATTGTCAAAACATTTTCCTTGGATTGGCGATCTTGATCCAACCGCAACATGAAAATCCTCACCCGAGACGTCTCCCCACAAGGCATAGCCGCCACACTGCCCAAGACGGGCATGCAAGGGGAGCACAGGCTTACCAGCTGCTAGACCACACCCCACCACAGTCCGTGCGCAACACCCACACCAAAATGGAAACCAAGCCCCACAGAGGCAGAGGAGAGCACTCCCCGCCACCCCACAACACACTACCGCAGACCCAAACCACCGCTCCAGCCCACAGGGATGTGCACAAAAGTCAGAGGAAGGGTGCCAAACACCCCCGCACGCAACAGACAGCAGACCCAAATGAGCCAGGCCGCAGCAACCAGTCATAAGAACATGAAAAAGGAACCCCCCGCAGTGCAAAACAACACCCCACCTAGCCAGCGCAGCAAACAGAAAGGCAAACGTTTCACAAGCTAGGGGTCGAATGCCCTAGCTCAGTACCAAGCAAACGCGAGCAGAGCCATCATGCATGTATCTTCGTTTTGGAGTGAGTCATAATGAATTGGCTATCTTGGAGGAGAATTCTCTAACTTCATCTCTAAGTTAAATAAATGCAATCAATTTATTTAATTTAGTCAATTATCCTTTTCATTTTTAAATTCATTCTTTCTCTCTCCTTGTCACATCCTCCATAACTTTCACTAAATTGGATTAATTTAATTATTCTTTCATTAAAATGTGCATATCCTTAATTAGGATTAATGTCACATCCTGCAAATCTAGCCACTTGCCTCTAATCATCATTAATTAGCCTAATCACCTGTTTGCACAATCCTAATCCTAATCTCTTACCCTTTCCAGCATGTCCTTAGGTCAATCTTTCTTGGTACTTACCTTTTTTGGGTTGACCTCTTCCCCATGTGAATTAAAAATTTACACTTATTCCCCCCATGCATTTGTCTTCCCCATGACACCTCATATGTCACATCGTACTTAAAGGACAAAGACCTCTTTTAGAGGAATCTTATTTTACCCTTTGGTCTCTTCCAAAAAGTGAATTAAAAATTCTCTTTTATTCTGCCAAGGCCATCTCCAATCCCCATGTTGACAAGGGTGGACTTTCTAAAAGTCCTCACTTTTCACTTTCGGCCCCACTTGGGGATAAGGGATTAATTTTTGTGGAGATCCTCTCTCATCCCAAGGTACTTGCAAGTACCTTGGTACCACATGGCCTCTTCCATGTCATTTGTACCTTTTTCCATGTCAGCTTGTCCTTTGGACACTTCACCTGCCACATGGAAAGATGTGAGGGCTTGTGAGTCCTCAAATCATCATAGACCTCCATCTTGGCCATGGTGGCTCAACCTTGACCGTTGAATTCTCTAGAGAATTCAATTTCTTCTATAAATAGCCCCCTCTTTTCATTAATTGAGTTAGTTGATGCATTCATTGTCAAACTTATGCTCACAAACCATTTAGCCATTTTAGCCATTGTTATTGCAACTCTCTTGTATTTTGCATTTTTCATTTTGCATCCTAGCCATTATTGCATCCATCCACCATCATTTATCACCCAACTACCATTCCTATCACAAGCATATCATCCAAGGATCAACACAAGCAAAAGGTATATCTACTTTGTTATTTTATCTTTCCTTTGTTTGTGTTTAACGCAACCCAACCTTGAGGTGGTTTAGTGTTGTTTTTTTATCTTGCATTCTTTAGTTAGTTTTGTATATTAAGAGATAACAAATTTCACTGCACATAATTACATACCACAAAAGAGAGAAAAAGAAGGAACTGACCCTATGCAAATCAAATAATGGCTAAATTACAAGAATTTGAGGGAGTTTCAATTCACAATTATGTGAATAAATATAGGAAGGCAGAACTTCAAGGTGAGAATTATACTGTTGAATATTTTATTAACATTCCCATGGGTATTGCACCTATGATGAATATTAACCAGAGTTACTACAGAGAAGATGACATCTTTTGGATATGACATAAAAATGATGAGCTGTTGGAAGACTATATGGAATGTTTCTTGTTTAGCGACTAAAAATCTGAATATAACAGGCTGAACCAAGATTGCATCAAAATGATCTTTTTGAAAGGGATGACTAAAGAAAGCCTAGAAGATTTAAATCTCATGTGTACTGGAGATGTTCCAAAATTTTCATTTGATCACATTTCTATTTTTTGTAGGAATTACTCTCGGTTCATGATGCTGAGGACTCTGAACAGAAGGAAATATTAAAAAGAACATGTTCTAGCTATGTGCTGCCCAAATTGTTTCAATAAGAAAGGATTATGTAGATTCCATGATACTCAAGGAAGGGAGACTGATTTGCAAAAAATTCAGCACTATCCATGACAACCACATGATATGAATCATCAATGGTTCCCACCTCAACACCCATGGGTAGGAAATAAACCATGGATTGAAAAGAATCATGATCTTCAACACCTAGAACAAAATTATTCAACACCAATTAATCCTTCTCCTAGGTGTCTAGAAAATACAAAGTTTATTGTTGCACAACTTGAGATAGAATCTCTTAAAGAAATAATAAAATATCTACAAATATGTACTAAATATGGGGATGCTGAAAGATTGCATATTTCTATTGCAAATAAATCTAGACATGTGCATGAGGAAGGGACATTGACAACACTGTCTTCTATCAAAATTACTGTAGTAAGTCACATGGAAATTAAGGAAAACCTAGATCAATCTGTAGCTGTTTCTCATGCATTCAATGGTGAGAATCATCCTGTAGCAGCCCCAAGTACAAGAATTTATGCCTTTGTTGGTAAAAATCAATTCCATGAGATTGAAAGGTATGCATCTTCTTATCCAGACAAACATGCAGATGTTTCTCCATTGCTTGATCACAACAAGAGAATGCTACCTACAACATTTAAGTCTTTTGAAGAGTCACCAACATAAATTGAAGAATGCACATTTTTAAAAATGGAAATGCCTATAACAATATTTTCTACCTTTGTTGTTGAGAAAGAACATTCCCTTGTAGCTATTAATGGAAATAGACCTGCAACAATCACTTCAAAATTTGTGGAGAAAGATCAATTTATAAAGGTGTCTAATAAAAACGAGCAACAATCTATAGCAGTTTTTGTTATGTCTAAAGCTATTCCTCACACACTTCCTAATAAGAAATGGCCATACATTTCTAAAGAACAATATGTAGCCATTGGTATTTCACATTTTTGTGAGAACCTTCCTATCACATATGGATTTACACTCGTTGATGAAGGATCAATCAAAGAATTTATTGTAATCCCTTTTGTTTCGTTGACTGCAAATAATCTTATGGTTTTTGAAGACAAGTCAGTGGTCAGGTATGCATATGTTGGTAAATTTGCATATATTGACAAAAATCAACAATCTATAACTGAACGCCTTTATAAGACGAAACTACAGGTATTGATATATCCTTCTCAAAATATTCTTTAGCAATGAAGAATTTGAAGGCCATGGAAAAGAAGGAAAATGTGCTTGGTGGCGAGGGCTCCGCCTAGGGTACTGCCTCAGGACCCCGCAAGGGGTGCTGCCCCTTGACCTTGCTGGGGGCTGCCGCCCCCAGACCCCCGCTTTCAATTTTAAAAATAAAACAAGAAATTGGTGGGGGAATCATGCTAAAATAAAGTGGTGTTTTTATACCCCCTCTATCTAAAGAATGCAACTTAGCTTATCATTATCTTCCATTACCATTGTCACATGCATTTCTTATAACTGAGCAAGAGAAAATAATTGATGAATTTTTAGGACAATGGAATTTTAAAAATAAAAATTTGACCATTAGTTGTTTTGATTGTTGCAAGGAAGAAGCTAAGCTCACATACCAAGTTGTTTAAGAAGACATGGTGAAAGAGACACAAGTCGTAAGAAAACCTTAACAAGAAATGGTGAAAGTGAACAAGTATCCTTTGTAACACAAGGGCAACTTCATACGTAAAAACTGGAAGATCGAGGTATGATTTTAACTTGTCTTATAGTTTTGTTGGATTAAAGCGACAACATCTTTCTTCATAAAATGATTCTCAATCTATTATGTATGGTGAATGGCAACAATCCACATACTAATAAGAATGAAAAAAGTGAATGTTCACAACAACCATAATACCCATCATTACCATCTCTGTTACCATCCTGCTTCATTCCACCCACTCTATATCCACAATAAAATTCTACCATTTTCATTATCCCATTCATATCACCTAACATCCACTTCAACATATCCACCAAGGGAAACTACAATGCCTAATAAAAAATTACATAATAAGGTAGTTCAAACTACATATAATAATGCTATTTCAAGGATCCATTTTTATTCTATTAATGTGCTTCAAATTGATGAATTACACATAAGAAAATATTCCAATTTGAGTTTAATTTTATCATTTGAAATCATAAATATGTGTGTTGAAATTTATTATGTATTAAGAGGTGATCTACTTTATACATTAAATCATTCAAGAATTATGTGGGATAAAGAATGAATTACACAAAACATGCTCCAAATAGATGTTCATTCATAGACAAGCTCCAAGTTAGTATTTAAATTATCATGATTATTAATGATCTCATGATCTTGCAATATAAAGTTAAGTTGGGGGGAAATCCCTTGAATTTTGGAGATCTTTGGTTGAATATTAATAAAACCTTCATTAAGTGTTGGTTTAATGCTTCTCATAAAAACCATGTGATTAAGATTGGGACCAAATCAAGGTATGTATTCTTGTGTTTTCTAGAATTGAATCATATTGTTCCTAGACAAGCATTCATTTTAATATCCTATGACATTCATCGATTTTTTTTATCAAGTATTTGTTCATATTATAACTTTACCATTTTTTTTAATGCATAAACTAGTTATTCATGGTGGAGTTATTAAATGGATAATGTTACAAAAATTTAACATTGCATTAAATGGATAATGCTACACAAATTTAACATTGCTATACTTGATATACTTGGTCATGAGAGTATGATTGAAAGTTTCTTATCTTGGTGACCCAACACTTTTGCACTTAGTACCAGTTGGTGACACACATCCAAAGAATCATTTTGTTGGCCTTGCTAGTTGTATGATGAACAACACATTTCCTTTGTGCTTTTCTTTTGAAGATCACATGGGAATTATTGCACATTTTTTTTACCATTCATGGGTAGAACTTATTTTTTACACAAGTCTTGATGCCAAATCAGGTGGAGGACAACACACAAATCAGTGTCTGAGAACCATAATTATTGGTTGCATCTTTACAAGCCACAAATCCAAAGAGAAATTGGAGACATGAACAAGGAAATTGAACACATTCTTTCACTTCATCACAAGAATTGATTCCTCCACCTATCTGAAGCCACATGGACATTTTGGATAAGTTGGGATACTACCATTGGTATCCCACTATGCAACCTTATCTTTGGAAGATTGTTTCTATTGTAAGTGATTCTTTCAAGTGTTTGGGCATGTATTCTAATGTTATCCAGGAAGCTTTTTATTATAGTGGCATGAGATCAATGAGATCTAGATCATTTGTAGCAGTAGTGCTTTGTTCTAGATTGTGACCCAGTTATTACTGGTCATCATTCCAAGTACTACAAGCAACTAGTTTTAGCAATGAATTTTATTGAAGGGATCCAAATGAAACTCTAGGATTTGATGATAAAATTTTATCATCCAAATGAGAGTTTCCCTCTCTTTGGTCATTATATGCAGGGTATTTGAAACATAAAAAAAAAGAAAAAAAAATAAAGAAAGAGAAAAAACAATAAATTCTAACAATGAAAACCTTCGGGCGTTGTTAGACAACTACAATTCGAAAACCAATTTCTAGCGGATTGTAGTTGAATAAAATTATTAGTGGTGAAAAATATTTTCACAGCACCGCTAAGTGGTAAGTGATTGAAATTTGGCTTGCCAGCGGTCACTTGTCGTTATCAAAATTGAAAAAGAAAAAAATGAGAAAAATGAAAAAACCAATTATTTGTGCTCTTTCTATGGGCTAATACTTTTCAGGTGCACTCAGATGCTTTCACAGTTATTTCACTCTCTCAGTGCCTCTAGCAGCTCCTATTGCTTATTGGTATGGATGTGCTCTACTTTTTCATGGTCAACATACCTTTTCTCACCTGTAGCACGAGTTACACATTTAGTTGAGGTGTTAGCATAAGTGAAGACAAACTGTTACCATTTGTATGATCCATAATGCTTCATTGTGAGGGTGATATTTCATGTGCGGCAATACTTGTTGGGGATTCTGAGTTGAGTTATTTTGGCTACCAAACCTTAGCATACATGGGCATGCAAGTTGGTAAAGCATATCTATTTTATTTTTCCTTATTTTATCTTTTAACTTGATTAATATTTCTTATTTTATTAATCATATAAGCAACACTCACACCAAACCTCTTCTTGTTTCCCAAGGACGGTCGACCCTTTAAAGTTGGGGGGAGGTTTTTCATCCTTATTACCTATATCTTCATTCATCATTTCCTTTTTCTTATCCCATTATAATCGTTCATATTATTTATAATTTTGCCCATTTCACAAAGCTCATGAATATGGAGATATTTTTTTTATGATACCTCCTATATATAGCATTTCCAACAAATAATGCTATGAAAAATGAAAAAAAGAAGAAAAAATTGAAAAATGAAAAATGAAAAAAATACAAATTTGGAGGAATGAATATTGAAAAAAGAAAGACAAAGAAAAGAAAAATTTAAAAATGAGCAAATCCATGTAGCTTGCTAAGAAGAAGAGTGATAGAAAATTGAAAGAAAATATGAGCTGTAATAGTCAAGGGTGAAGAAGGTACAAATCTAAAGGCTACCAATATAAATCAACACCTCTTTGAAATTAAAGATTGCACGAGGATGTGCAATATGCTAAGTTGGGGGGAATGATGAGTGTCATTTACACTCCATTTTATACTTTTTCCTATACCATTTAACCCATTTTCACATTCCATTCCCGTACATTGTCATACCATTTACCACCTTTTGCTGCTTATGGTTAAATATAAATAAGCAATATTTAATCTAGTTTTTAGATAAAATAAGTGAATAATAATTGTTAAATTGTATTTACTAGTGTTTGCTTCTATAATTTAATAGGAAAATATATTTTGCAGCAAGCTGATTGAAGAAGAGGAATGCAGACTTCCTGTAACCTTCTTGTTCATGTCGCCTTCTTGTTCCTATCGCCTTCTGGTTCCTGTCGCTCGTGGGTACATGTATTAACAAATTAATTCCAGCCATATAATTATTTTCTCATAAAATAATTTGGTTATTTAGTTATAACCAATTACTATTCAGTTTTGATGAGAATGTCTTCACGTTGAAAATAATATTCTATTTTGATGATTGTAACCATGAGCTAAATAAGCTCCTACAATTTAGGGCGAGTTGTTTCAACAAATCAAATAGCTAGATATCAACCAAAAAAAAATGGAAAGGTGACATAAAAATAGGGAACGACTTGCACTGATATTTCTTATAAATACGAGACGTGAGGAGAAAAGGGATACATGTAGAATTTGTATTATTTTTGATAAATAAAAGAACATATTCATGTGACTCACTCAGCGTAAAGGAATTTCATTTAGCACCAGGAAAATTGAGGAAGGGCACCCCCTTCTTGTAATTCTTGGTGATTTTGTAGAGTGTGTTTATTTCTAGTAGTGTGTTTAATTTTAGCAGTGTGTTTATTTTCAGCAATGAGTTTATTTTCAGCAATGTGTTTATTTTCAGCAATGAGTTTATTTTCAGCAATGTGTTTATTTTTGTTATTTCGTGAATCTATTGAATGTTTATTGTTTTTTGCTTATAATTCAATTATGGGATCTAATGATTATCTATGTTAATGATTGATTACAACTGTGAGTTCAATTTCTAGAATCATTACTATTGTTATTTCTATTGCATTCTTTGCTGTAGAAATATTGTAGTATTGCCATAGTCATAGAAGCAAAACATAAACATTAATTTGATTTTCAATTTAGATAGTTTAGGAATGCATTTTCATCCCCACTCACCTCATGAATCACAACCCTTATGCATATAGCCACAACATCTTTCAAAATTTTATGCCCTAGATTGACACTTAGACCAAGTTGAGTCTTATTATTAAAATTAAATCCTTCTTATTATTTACCCTAGTTTTGACCTATCAAGAAGATCTCTCTAACTCTGCCTAATTATAAATTTTAAAATTCTTTCTTGGAATATTAGAGGGCTATCCCTCTCTCATCGTAAGTTTGAGGCTAAGGATTCTATTGTCAAATGGAAACCAGATATTTTTTTTGCAGGAAGTCAAGATTAATAACTCTCATCTCTCCTCTTCTCCAACCAATGTATGGAAGAATTCAATTTTTTTCCATACCTTGCATAGAGATGACAAGAGGGCAGTGATTGGTATCGCTTCATGGATTAATAGGTTTTTCATTGATGAAGGGGAGGATCCCACACATAATTATGTGTGGATTCTTGCTTTTATCAATGGCCAACCTATTGGTTTCTATTCTATTTATGATCCAAACATAGCCAAAGAAAGATGTGAATTATGGGATTGGATGTCCAAACATCTTCCCCCTGTTGATTGGATTATAGGAGGAGAATTTAATATGGTAGAACATCATCCATATCATAGTTGGGTTAATCATATAAAGCTAAGTAATGAAGAGTTTGATAAATGGTTATTTTTTCGTAACTCGGTGGGGATTATAGATCCTATTTTCAAAAAAAGAATCAAGTCATCTAAATTTTTGGTACACTTGGACTAATTGTAGGTGGGGTGTTGATAGAAATCTTAGAAGATTGGATAGGTTTTATATACCTCCTAACATTCAAGTTTTGCAAGACCCTATGGGGCACTATGTGAAAGTGGACTATTCAACCACTCTCTCAGATCATTTTCCAATCATTTGTGTTTTTACCAGGGACTAGACTAAAGAAGTGGATTCACAACTACCTTTTAAACTTAATACATCACACTTAAAATGCCTTCTTGTGTGGATTCTTTGGCCAACATTTGGAACTCTATACCTAAGCCAAGAGAAGGTGAATCCTATAGGAATTTGTGGCAGGCTGCTATCTCTAAATGTATTGATTTCTTACGCTCCTTTGGTAACAGACTTCCATGACAGTATAGACGTAAAGAAAAATATTTACAAGGGAAGTTAGAGTTCTATAGGAGAATTTTGAATGCAAATCCAGGAGATATTTCTATTCAAACTTCTATAGCTTCTATTGAAACTCAACTTCGCAAGCTGGATATGTATTGGGGACAAGATGCCAAAATTAGGGCTAGATTGTATTGGTTTAAATAAGGTAACAAAGTCTCTAAGTAATTCTTTAAATATCTAAAATATAAACATAAAAAAGAACATATAGGCCCTATACACGATGAAAATGGAAGGATTTATACCACTTCAAAAGAAATCATAAATGTGTTTCAAGAGTTCTATGAAAATATTTTTAGAGAAAAACACCATTGTAAATATGTTCAGCTAGTATTAGAAGATATATTAAAAGGAATTATTCCTAGAAAGGTGGACCTAGATTATAGTCAATTTCTTGATTGCGGCCTTTCTATGGAAGATTTGGAACATGTTTTCTCTATGGCTCCTAATAAAAGTCCGGGAATTGATGGGTTATCGATTGAATTTTATCAAGCTTCATGGCATCATATCAAGCAAGTATTTTATCTAGTTTATTTGGAAGCTATCAATCAAGGGTCTTTGGGGACAAACATTAATACGGGTCTAATTAAGTTGCTTCCAAAATGAAAAAATATAGACCTTATTGTTGGATGGCGGCCTATTACATTGCTTAACACATCTTATAAAATTATTGCTAAAGCACTTGCTACTAGGATCAAACCGGTGGCTAAAATGATTGTTAGACCAAAAAAAACATGTTTCCTAGGTGGAATATTTATCCTTCATAACTTAATATTGGCTTGGGAAACAAGTGAATGGGCTCAACAATCGCAACAAAATTCTTTGCTAGTTAAGCTTGATTTTGGTAAGGCTTATGATAGAATGCGATGGAGCTTTATTATCAAGATGTTGCAATGGCTGGGTTTCGGTCCCAAAATATGTAAGCATGTGCAAATGCTCTTTAATAATGCAAATTCTCAATTGTTGATCAACTATTCTATGTCGGGTACATTTTCTTTGCAACGTTCAATTAGGCAGGGCTGCCCGTTATCTCCATTTCTTTATGTTTTAGCTGCTGATGCTCTTGGTTATTTGCAGAAAAAAATATAATTTCCATCCCCAAAAATGCGGTTGTTATAAATCTCATTTTGCTGATGACATTTTGCTATATATTCAAAATTTTGGAACAAAATTCAGCAATGTTATGTAGGTTCTAAATTTGTATTGTGAAGTTTCAGGTTCTAAATTGGGTCATCATAAAACTAAATTTATTATGATTCATTTTGATCCTCCTATGGAATGGATTCCTAAATATTGGAAACAGATTAGACATGGGTAGATTACAAGATACCTTGGTATTCCTTTCGGTTTTGGGGTTTCTCTTCATGATATGCGGAAGTGGTTTATCACTAAATTGAAAAATAAAATCTATAATTGGGGAAATAGATTTCTTTCATTAGCTCATAAATTACAAGTGATAAACTGAATATTCTTGGCTTCCCATGTTTATTATTTATCATGTTGGATGCCTTCCAAATAGGGTTATGAAGACTTAAATAAGCTCATTTTGAAATTTTTGTGGACTAATTGGGATGGTAAAATGGGTTTTAGGACATCCTCTTGGCTACACTATTTACAACCTAAGTCCAAAGGGGGGTTGGGCCTAGTAGACCCCAGGATGCAAGGAATTTGTTTAGTTGCTAATTGGATTATAAGAGTTATGTTAGGGGAGGAACAATGAAATTTTTTAGTGCAACATCGTATATCTCTTGCTATGATGAACAATAAATGGAAAAATGTGGGATGGATAGATAAAATTCTACTTGCTCCTTTCTTTCAGGTTAGAGCATCATTTCCATTGCAGTCTATATGGAAGGCTTGGCAACAGGTTTGCAAGTTTCTAAATTGGAAAAATGACTCTTTGCAACATGGTTTTAGCTTTGCTGCCTCGTCTATCTGGTAGAATAAGCGGGTTCAATATCATGGGAAACCTCTTGTAGTCACCTTACCTAAGCAATCTCATTATCTATTTAGTAAATGGGTGAAATAGTTTGGTGACATTTGGGATTTTAATGCCCTTGATTGGGCTGCCTAGCAGGATTCAAAGAAAAATTTCAATTTAAATAATAGGTATAAAGGTTTCATGGCCTTTGTGAAATCGTTAGTCCCTATTGAACTCTTCATGAAAATCTACACTCCTTTGCATTGCAACTTTTTCAAGGATTGGTTGTGGGTCAATAAATACCCTTTCTTATGGTTCCCTTTGAAGAAGTTATATTTCAAGCTTCTTCTAGGTCTGAAATTGAATCCAAGACTTAACATGAAATGGAATTGTAAGTTTAATGAAAGAAGATGGAGAATGTTAATTGCACAGATTTGGAAATCCAAGATGGAGGCTAATGCTCAAATGTTGGCTTGGAAAATTTTGCACCATAAACTATCAGTTAGAGATAGAATAAAATATTTAAGATTACAAGTAGAAAAATGTCCCTTTTTTCAACATGATGAAAACTTAAAACATATCTTTTGGGACTACCCTCGTACAAAAAGTAAATGGAATATTATTTTTTATAATTTCCCTACTATTTTTGGTCATGTTTTACGCTGGAAACAAGCTATTTTTGGTATTAGACTACATAAAAACATAATTGTTGATTCTATGAGGCAGTGTATTTTATTACATTTATGGAAAAGTAGATGTTCAACACTATTTTATAAACACATTTTATATTGTAAAAAAAATATTCTAAAGTTTTACTGTGACATCATGTTTCAATTCACTTTTCTTTGTTCTCAACTGAAGAGGGGGTTCACAGAAGATTTAGATTTCAACAAGCATTTGGAAGAGATCAAACACCAATTTTTGCAACTTCATGAAGGGGAGCTTTGTTGTGCTCATCAATTGCAAGTCATGTTCAGCTTCAGAGTGTAATGGTGGCATTAGCTTGCTACATCTTGGTTGTATTTGTGTAAATCTTTAATGCTACTAGTTTTTTTCAATGGTGTCATAAGCTTGATGCTTATTGGATGTTTTGTTGAGACATTGCAAAATTTTTAATGTTGTAGTTTTCTCTCTTAGTAGTCTTCTTTTGGGACTACACTTATTATTCATTGTAATTCCTTTTGCTTTATTCAATACAAAAAAAAAACTACACCGTGTTACCAGACATTTATTAATGTGATAATGGTTAATATATATGCCTACAACAATATTGTTATTTTTATTTAATTAAAGTTTCCATCCACATAAGATATTTGCCCAAGTATGAATAATATAAGGAGTAAATGGAAGTATACAAAATTATGTTAAAATTTCTTGTTTTGTATATATATTCATGTTGTCCCTGCCCAAAAGCATCATTACAAAAATAGAACGGTTTATTTTTCTTTAATCATCCAAAATGGAACGCCGAGATAATTATAACCGGTTAAATGATTGTGGGAGGTGAATAATGTTAATATTCAAATGGCATATCTCATTTATTTATTTTAATTGTCATCTAGGAGTTATCATCAATATATGATATTTATATTAATATCAAATGCCCTCAATGGAGATTGATATCAGTTCAAAAAAAGGGGGGATCTTAAAATCAACAAGTGTTAGGTTAACATTAATAATTACACGAAGAAAAATTTAAAATGGACACTTTCATATTTAAAATATAGTTATAATTTAAATGTTAAGATGCTAGTCATAAATATAATGTTTATGTGAAGCACTAAATTTGTTGCTCATCATATCATTTTTAATTTGGTGATTGTTAATCATTATCTCTTGAATGTGCACCCTTTGTTGAACCTTGTTCAACCACTCAGTGAAACATTGGAAGACCTCTCAAAGTGTGGGCTTTGAAAAAATAGAGGTCAACCTCCGGAGAAGGCCGACTTCCTTTGGTACCCACCTAAAACTAATCTACTGAACTTGTAGAGGAAAGGATAAGAAAATAAAATAAAATAAAAACTAAACCCTATGGTGATGCACCTAAATGTTACTTGGACTTGAAACTCAATTTTCATACACTTGCATATAATGACTGGAAAAAAAATTGCACAACTTATTTTTATGTGTTTTGCATAAGTATTTTATAAAGAGGTTTCAATGCTTAGACTCTTAGGAGGAAGGGGACTTCACAAATAATAGTAACTTGCATTTGTTGCATAAATTATAACCTACAACACACACTTTTCTGCAAAAGGTGCTTAGCATGAGAAAAATTTGTAAGGAAATGAATAATATTTCACAAGTAACTTGATGAATCACTTGAGAACACACAAAAATGCAAAGAATAAGTAGGAAAAACTCCAAATCAATGGTACCCAAGGTCTGCACTGTATTTCATATCCAAGTGAGTTACAAAACTTTTCTTTTCTTTCAAGGAATCCAAAGTCACAAAACATAAAAGAAACAAGTAAGAACTAATTACAAATGAGTCACACAAGTGACTATATCTCAACTCCCAACAAGATCTATTGAAATAGCTCCTAGAAACTTCTTGGGTCGTATGCCTCCATAAAGCCAAAAATATAGCAACAAGATCCTCTCTAAAAGAGCTCCAATGTGTGGAAAAAGTCATCTTTGACCATATCCATCATAAAAATAGCTAAACACGCTCCAAGATGCTCTCAAAGGCTTCCAAAATTGATTCAAACAACCCCAATATTCTTGGCACATAATTTCCAACCTCCTTCAACCATCCCTAGATAATTGAAAAACATAACTCTTAGCCATATCCCTTCTACGCTTTTGACTCAAACTAAAAATCCAACACATTATCTATTTTGCATTTACATAACATTGATCAAGTGATTTATAACTATATCACATAAATCAATGTTTTTTTACATTTTATGTTCGATGCAAAATAATAACATTTAGCACATTTGTGTCTTGAAAGAGAAACACAAATGCACAAGTCCAAAAGGGGACATTCCCTAATTACTAGGCAAAAGACATAAGGCCAAGGTATTTATCTTATTGCAAAAGTTTAAACAAAAGGAAAAAATACCTTTAGCTTGTCGGCATACTTAGGGTTTCAAAACCCTAACACAAAAAGTTGAATCAAACATTCAATGCATTTCATTTACATCTAAAGACTTCTAGAGACTTCAAAGTGCCGACACGGTGGTTTCAGTAGGCACACCATGGTGGTTTCAGGTCTTAGAGGCATAAACAACATATTTTCAAGCAAAATCTCAAGGAGAAAGCTCAGGTGAGCTTGTTGTTTTGATCTTTTCCTCATTTCTTTTCATTTCTTGTAGAAATCATGTGTACACTTGAAGAAAATGATGTTTCCTGTGTGTTAGCTTGGGCTATTTGAAAATTTCCTTGCATTTTCTATAAAAAAATGTAAGAAACTCCTCTCTATTGTGTTTGCGGCCTCATTTGTCTATGGCTTTCCATTGCATACAAGCATTTTTTACTTAAAAGAAAAGATGACACTGTTTCTTCATTTAATGTAGAAGAAAGCTCATTTCGAGCTTTTTCAAACTTGTATAAGCTTGCAACTTTCAATTTTATTTTGTATTTGTTACCCCTATGCAAACCCCAAGTGGGTTTTGATGTTTTTGAAAAGAAAACACTTCCTCTCAGGCCGCAACCATGAGAGAAGAAAATGGGTTTTTAATATTTCCCTATGGCCGTGACTCACTATTCATGATTTCTTTATACACAAACCCTAGACAACTATCCTTCTGGATTTTCGTCATGCAAACATATGTATAGGGTTTCTCTCTCTCAAATGAAGGTAACTAGGAGTAGCAAGGGAGCAATGGCTAGATGCAAGACAAGCAGAAGACTAAAGATGATACAAGATAACTCAACCAGGACTTTTCATTTAGGCAATGATGGGTCACCCTTCCTTATATGTGTATTTATTTTCTATAAATGTATAATGTTTTCTTTCATTTGCACTAAAAGAGTTAGTGTCACGCCTTGTGTGAGACCTTATACATTTAAATTATCAATAAAGATTACTTTTATTCAAAATATTATTCCAATCTTTCCTATATTATAAGCATTTGCATAAAATGTAATCTAGTAATGTAATCTTCTGATTTTCTTTATGCACATGAATGTAATATAGAAGAAATAAAATGTACCTTCTTTTCATTTGTAAATCACAATAGCTCTACTTGATTGGGCTATTAGAAAAATTAGGTAACATTTTTGGTGACATCTGCTATATGTTTGCCTGCTAAACATTAGACTAGTTACCTAGGCTTATCCATTGGGAAAAGATTCACTTAGAAAACTAAACCAAACCTAAAAAAAATTATTCAATGTTGTAACTCAATTGAAAAGTTCATGACACCTTGGAAACTTATTGGAAAACCAAATATGTAGAAAAAGAGTACTAACTATGTTGAACAACACTTAGGGAATTGAAAACTACATGTAAAAACCTATTCTAATCCACCCTAACCAACAAAGAAGATGGTCAAACAAAACCATTTACTGGCCTTGCAAAATAACACCGCTTTCTAATAAACAACCGACACATTACATGATTATGTATTGTTGAAAGAACATGAAACACATGTAGATATTCAATAGAATGTTGCAATGTTTCTTGAAAGATGCAAATGAACTCACTTGCACCTTGATTTCTATCATACCTATTGCTATCCTAGACTGGACAAGTGAGCTGAAATTGATCACTTTCAGCTACAACTCCAAAATCAGCTTTTTCTTTGATTGCATTCTCATGCTTGGGTGCAAACATGACCTATGGTACTTCAATGGCCTCCAAACTAGCTAAATATCTAATTGGAAAACTAGTGGAATGAACAAACTTTGAACTTCCATTGCTGGTTGCTTCACTCTCTTCCTACTTTTCATGGATGTCCTTCTTTGAGGCTAAGTTTGGATTAGAAAGAAGATAGTTTGAATGACTAGAAATGACATCATTATCTTCACCTTGCATAATAAGTTGCCATGTTGATTCCTCCTCCATGGTCAATGGAAAATCCTCTTCCACTAGGGTAGATAACAACTCATCAAAGCTATCAACTCCTAGAAGGCTCTTAGGAACAACTAACTCAAGTTCAAACTCATCATTATCATCCAAAGAAGTACACTCCAGCTTAGGCTTGTCTTCTTCAATGAAGGAAGGAAAAAGTTCAAACAACGAAGAAGCCTCTTGAAAAAAAACTTCATATAATAAATCAACTTCAAGCTCTGTTGTACAACATAAAGGAAACTCCTCCAACCAACTAAGACCTTGCACATCAGGTTCGTGGGAAGTTTCTTGACTTGAGAAAATGAACTCCTCTCTATCAGGACCATATTCCTCCTATTGATTTAATATTTGTTCAATCTTGTGAACATGTTGTTCTAGTTTATCATGATTTTCAATTGCTTCAACCTGGTCTGATTCCTTGTTATCTAACTTTGAACAAAACTACACAATTATGTTTGTGCATACCTTATTATAAAGCTCAACATTAGCTTTTTCATGCATAACATACTTGAAGATATCAAAGCTTATGCCTTTGAAAATGGTGTCAGGTTCAGTTTCATTCTCTTCTTCATGGTCTAAGGCTTGATTTCCTTTTTGATGATCATCAATTAGCAACTGACCATACTATTTGATCTCTTCTAGTTGTTCTGATACTGCAGTTGGGGTGATCAGAATCACACCACCTTCATCATGTTGAATTAATGAAGGTAACTCACCAGTCCAAACTGTAGAAATATCCTATTGATCAGTCTCTCTAACTTGTTCATCTTGATGTCCTGGTTGAACCATTGAAGTAGATTCATCATCTTCTACCAAAAAAGGAATCTGATTGGTCAAAACATTCAAGGATTCATCCGAAAAAGCATTTTCTTGTTCAATCTTTTTTTGTTCTAACCTATACTGCTCCATAGCTAAATGAACTAAATTTATGTTTGCAGCCTCCTCCAACTCTTGTATGGAAGATGCTAGAATATCATAGGGTAGAGCAGATGGCCCTTTCCAACTTAGAATCTTAGGGGTCGAAGGTTGCCTGATTTTTTTTTGGCATTGATAATCTGAGTAAGCTCGATTACTTTGCACTTGAGCAGATAAAAACTTCATTTTCTCCTTTTTAGCAGCTATCTCTCTTTCAAGACTTTATTCAAACTATATTCCTTTTTTCACCCACTCTTGATCATAAACAAAGGATTGATCAACCAACTCTTGCTGCTGCGAGAATCTTTTTTTGCTTCTTGATATCAACCAACATCTAATAAATGTGTGAGAACACCTACTAACATCACTAATCTCCATATTTTCAAGATTTTGGCTTAAATCCAACAACACACGGTCAATATTTTGGATTAGATCCAATACATTCTGGTAAGGGAGCTCTTGAGGCTGATTATGTGAATAATCATGCTGGTTGGCATAAAAAACCTCTTCCTGGAGTTGATTTTGAACATAGATTGGCTGATACGATGACGAAGTTGGGATGGGTGGGCAATAAGCATGTTGAACATGTTGGTTATCTGCGGCTATTAAGTTATTTAGACTAAAACCAACACTGAATTTGGCTTGAAATGATTGATAAGGTGTAAAGGTAACATTTTCATGAAATGGTGAATGGTATGACATATTTCCATGATACATTGACATGTTTTTTCATTCATAAGGCTGGAATTTAAGAGAAACTAGATATTCTTTGTAATAACTGAAACATACTAGCACTTAGATTGTAGAAACCAGTAGAAATATTCTTTCTAGAGCTTCCAAGTGTGTTGAACCTGCCTCCAAAAGGCTGAAACTACTATTGTACACACCAAACAACAGTAACATAAGGACTAAAATGAATTGAAAATCAGTTCAGAGTCCCACCGGGCATGCCAAGATTGTTATCTCCTAAATGTGCACCCTTGGTTGAACCTTGTTCAACCACTGAGTGAAACATTGGAAGACCTCTCAAAGTGTGGGCTTTGAAAAAATAGAGATCAAGCTCCGAAGAAGGCCAAATTCCTTTGGTACCCACCTAAAACTAATCTACTAAACTTGTAGAGGAAAGGGTAAAAGAAAAAAAAAAAATGAAAACTAAACCCTATGGTGATGCACCTAAACATTGCTTGGACTTGAAACTCAGATTTCATACACTTGCATAAAATGACTGGAAAACAAACTTGCACAAAATATTTATGTGTGTTTTGCATAAGTATTTTATAAAGAGTCTTTAATGGTTAGAATCTTAGGAGGAAGGGGACTTCATGTTAGGGTTAGAAGGAAAATATCTAACAAGTTAAATTTAGATTTGATCAATAAAACAAAAAAATAAAACATATAAAAAATTATAGCAAAAACAAGACACCACAGAGAATTTAACGTGGTTCACCCAATCTGGGCTACATCCACAAAACCACAACCATCCAATGATTTTATTATACAGTGAAAAACATATTACAATCTCAAGAATAATGGCATGCTACAACTCCCCATCCCAATCGCTTATAACAAGCTTTTAGAAGCTTCCATAAACTAGGGTTCTACAAAGTCGACTTTTTTCTTTTTCAATGACGAAGCTAAAAAAAAGGTGATTTTTTTTTTCTCGGGGGCTACGCGAGGATACATGAAGAGTGTACAGTATAGCATGATTAGTCACTACATAACAAAAATCTCCCACTTAGAGACTAATCTTGGACGACACCACTACACTTACAACTCCCACTGAAAATAAGCACCTTGGACCTTGCTGCTCTAATATACTTTTAACCATGAAGACCAACCAAAGCTGAAGAGGAGCTTAGCTGCTCCCTTGTCACGACCTTTGTAAACATATCTGTTGGATTGGCATCTGTATGTATCTTTTCCAGCTTTACCTTTCCATCCTCCAATACTGACTGAATAAAATTATATCTCAACTGTATGTGTTTGGTTTTAGAGTGCAAGGCAAAATTATTTGCAAGATGTCTATCACTTTGCTTGTCTGTAAACAATTGATTTTCAGCCTTTTGTTTGCCCATATCTTCCATGAAAAGTTTCTTCCATATCATCTCCTTTGCCACCTCTATGGCAACTACATACTTTGCCTCTATGGTGGATACATCAACCACCTTTTGCAATCGAGAAATCCAACTCACTATTGTCCCACCAACTGTAAAAACATAACCTATGGTACTCCACTTGGTATCTATATCCCCTACCAAATTTGAGTCATCATAGCCTTTTAAATTAGTATTAGAGCCCCCAAAACATAAAAATTTACTGGATGTACCTCTCAAGTACTTGAGAATCCATTTTACCACTTTCCAATGCTCAAATATGAGATGACTCATATACCCACTAACAACTCCTATGGCATGTGCAATAACTGGTCTTGTGCATACCATGGCGTACATTAAACTGCCTACAGCTGAAGCATATGGTACCTTGGAAATTTTTTCGTTCTCCTCTTATGTCTTTGGACACATATCCTTAGTCAATTTGACATGACTAGGGAAAGGTGTGCTGACAAATTTTGCATTCTCCATATCAAATATCTGCAACACCTTATCAATATAATCATCTTGAGATAAAAACAATTTTCTATTTTTCCTATCTCTTGTAATCTTCATACCAAGGATTTGTTTTGCTTCCCCCAAATCCTTCATAGCAAATGAATTTGCTAACTATTGTTTCAAATCCTTTATGTGATCCATGTTAGACCCCACTACAAGCATATCATCAACATATAAACATAAAATAATGTAGCTATCATCATCTAACCTCTTAAAGTAAACACAATGGTCTGAATTACACCGACTGTAGCCTTGATCAACCATAAAACTATCAAATTTAATATACCATTTTCGAGATGCTTGCTTCAAGCCATATAAACGTTTCTTCAATCTGCACACTAGTTTCTCCTTACCTTTGATCTCAAATCCTTGTGGTTGTTCCATACATATTTCCTCTTCCAACTCACCATGGAGAAAGGTTGTTTTAACATCAAGTTGTTCTAAATGCAAATCTTCAACAACCACAATATTTAAACAATACAAATAGAAGTCATTTTAACAACTAGAGAAAATATTTCATCAAAATCAATACCCTTTTTCTATGTAAATCCCTTTACAACTAATCTGGCTTTAAATATTTTTTTACCTTCATCCTCCTCTTTCAGCCTATAAACCCATTTGTTTGGTAAAACCTTTTTACCTGCAAGCAACTTGCATAATTCCCAAGTCTGATTTTTCAACAAGGAGTCCATTTATTCTTCCATTCCATGCTCCCATTAAACCTTGGTATCCACCTACATAGCTTCATGATAACATTCTGGTTCACCAACATTAGTTAATAAAATAGAATACAAAGAGGGAGAAAATATTTTCAGAGGTCTTCTTATCCTTGAAGATCGTCTAAAATTCACTAGAGTTTGTGGTATTTGTTGTTGTTGTTGTTGTGAAGAATGAGGAACCACTGGAACATCATTTTTTGGAGTATCATCTGACACTGCATAATCATTTTCTTTCTTCTCATCCTACTGCAATAGATCTTTGTACAACACTTTCTCATTGAATATGATATCCTTGCTTCTCACAATTTTTTTATTTTCAAAATCCCAAAGCCTATAACCAAATTCATCAATGTCATATCCAAAAAATATACATTTCTTTGATTTTGCATCAAGCTTGGTTCTATTGTTAGAATCTACATGTGCAAATTCTTCACAACCGAAGGTTTTGAGAAAAGAATAACTCTCCTTACCTGTCCATGCTTTCTCAACAATACCACAACCCAAAGTATTAGAGGGACCTATATTAATTAAATAAACATAAATGTTTATAGCCTCTACCCACATGTTTAAAGGCAGCCCAACATGCAATCTCATAGTGCGTGCACGATCCATTATTGTTCTGTTCATGCGCTCAACCACTTCATTTTCCTATGGAGTCTTTGGAACTGTTTTTTGCCTACGAATACCGTTAGAGGAACAATAATCTTCAAAATATTTGCTGTAATACTCACCACCATTATCAGATCTGAGACATTTTTTCTTCTTACCTGTCTCATTCTCAACCAAGCTTCTCCATTTTTTAAAAGTTTCAAATACATCAGATTTCTGCCTAAGGAAATAAATCCATACATTCCTAGTTGCATCATCAATGAATGTAACATAATATTGAGAGCCATCGAGAGAAGATACCTGAGCTAGTCCCCATACATCCATATGCACATGCTCTAATTTCTCATCTTTCTTTTGCTTCCCATCCTTGATAAAACTAACTCTTTTTTATTTTCCATACACACAACTTTAACAGAAATCCATATTAACACATTTTAGACCTGGTAAAACATTCTTTGAATGAAGGAATTTCATACCTTTTTCACTCATATGCCCAAGTCTATTATGCCATAACATTGATTCAGAATCCACAACAACTATCTGATTTTCTACTTGCTGAACTGCAACAACTATTCCTGAACATTGAGTTTTTTCTGCAATAGCTAAAGTAGAAGGAACAATATGATCTGTACAAAGATATAAGGTGCCTACTTTCACATCTTTTTCTACCACTAAGGCACCTTTTGTAACCTTCAAATTTTTATCACTAAATGTAACAACACAACCTTCATCATCTAGTTGCCCTATTGAAATTAAATTTCTTCTTAACTTTGGAACATGCCTTACCTCATGTAGTAGCCATTGATTCTCATTCTTCAACTTAATCTTGATTCTTCCCTTTCCAACAATCTGACAACGTTCATTATCTCCCAAATAAATCAGCATCCCCTTGGACATAATCAAGAAAATAATTTCTATGGGGTGTAGCATGAAATGAAGCCCCTAAATCTAACACCCTAGAATCATCAACATTGTCAAGGGAAAGAATCAAAGCATCCTCATCATATTTATTACTTACCATATTTGCCTCTTTATTTCCTTCCTTTTTGTCTCCTTTATTTTTCTGAGACCAACAATCTTTCTTTAAATGACCCGACTTACCACAATACCAACAATCCCTCTTGTATCTAGATTTGGACCTTCTATCCTTTCATTTTCCTCATGACTTCCAACAACTTCTAGAATTGTTTCCTCTCTCCTTTTTTCTACCCCTGCTTTCCGCATTCAAAACACTACCTGATGTGGATGTTCCACCTAAGCTTTTCCTACAAATTTCCTCGCTCAAAATAACACCAACAACATGATCAAATTTTAATGTATTCGAACCAGAAACAAAATTGCTAACAACCATTACCAAGCTATTCCAACTTTCAGGAAAATAACACAAAACCAAAGGAGCCCTAACTTCTTCATCAAATTTTATATTTACATAAGTTAATTGATTAGTAACTGTATTAAACTCATTTAAATGATCAACAACTAACCCACCTTCTACCATTTTCATATTAAATAAATGCTTCATAAGAAATACCTTATTCAAAGCGGAAGGCTTTTCATATAACTTTTCTAGGGTTTCCATCAACTCTTGAGTTGTATTTTCTTTTGTAATATTGAACGCCACCGATTGTGCTAGGCATAAACGAATATTGCCAAGTGCCTTTCTATCCAAAATATGCTAGTCCTCATTAGAAATTGTTGAGGGTTTCTTGGTTTTCCCTTCCAATGGTCGCCATAAATCCTTCTGATAGAGGTATTCTCCATCTGCATCTTCCATAACTAATAGTTTTTCCCATTGAACTTCTCAACCTTCAACTTACCCTCGTTTTCCATTTCTCCCACTCAACCGTGAGACTCCCACTCAACATTGAGACCTTCCTACAGATGATAACCAAATGCAACCTTGCTCTGATACCACTTGTTAGGGTTAGAAGGTAGATATCTAACAAGTTAAATGCAAATTTGATCAATAAAATAGAGAAATAAAACATACAAAAAATTATAGCAGAAACAAGACAACACAAAGAATTTAGCTTGGTTCACCCAATCTAAGCTACATCCACAAAACCACAACCATCCAATAATTTTATTATTTAGTGCAAAACATATTACAATCTCGCGAATAATGCCATGCTACAACTCCCCATCCCAGTCACTTATAACAAGATTTTAGAAGCTTCTAGAAATTAGGGTTCTACAAAGTTGACTTTTTTTATTTCTTAGTACATGAAGAGTGTACAGTATAGCATGATTAGTCACCACATACCAACACTTTACAACTAATAGTAACTTGCATTTTTTGCACAGATTATAACTTGCAACACACACTTTTCTACAAAAGGTGCTTAGCATGAGACCAAATTATAAGGAAATGAATAATATTTCACAAATAACTTGATCAATCACTTGAGAACACACAAAAATGCAAAGAATAAGTAGGAAAAAATCTAAATCAATGGTACCCAAGGTCTGCACTGTATTTCATATCCAAATGAGTTACAAAACTCCTCTTTTCCTTCAAGGACTCCAAAGTCACAAAAACATAAAATAAACAAGTAAGAATTGATTACAAATGAGTCACATAAGTGACTATATCTCAACTCCCAACAAGATCCAACAAAATAGCTCCTAGAAAATTCTTGGGTTGTGTGCCTCCATAAATCCAAAAACATAGCAACAAGATCCTCTCCAAAAGAGCTCCAATATGTGGAAAAAGTCATCTTTGACCATATCCATCATAAAAACAACTAAACACACTCCAAGATGCTCTCAAAGGCTTCCAAAATTGAGTCAAACAACCCCAATATTCTTGGCACATGCTTTCCAACATCCTCCAACCACCCCTAGATACTTGGAAAACATAACTCTCATCCATATCCCTTCTATGCTTTTGACTCAAACTAAAAAGCCAAAAAAATATCTATTTTGCATTTACATAACATTGATCAAGTGATGTATAACTATATCACATAAATCAATGTTTTTTTACATTTTATGTTCGATGTAAAATAATAGCATTTAGCACATTTGTGTCTTGAAAGAGAAACAAAAACACACAAGTACAAAAGGGGACATTCCCTAATTGCTAGGCAAAATACATAAGGCCGAGGTATTAATCTTATTGCAAAAGTTTAAATAAAAGGAAAAAATACCTTTAGCTTTTCGGCATACTTAGGGTTTTAAAACCCTAACACAAAAAGTCTAATCAAACATTCAATGCATTTCATTTACATTTGAAGAATTCTGGAGACTTCAAAGCACTGATATAGGGGTTTGAACAGGCACACCATGGCGGATTTCAGGTCTTAGAGGCATAAACAAATTTTTTTCAAGCAAAATCTCAAGGAGAAAGCTTCGGTGAGCTTGTCGTTTTGATCTTTTCCTCATTTCTTTTCATTTCTTGTAGAAATCATGCGTACACTTGCAAAAAATGATGTTTCCTGTGTGTTAGCTTGGGCTATCTGAAAATTTCCTTGCATTTTCTGTAAACAAAAATGTAAGAAACTCCTCTCTATTGTGGCCATGACCTCATTTGTCTATGGCTTTCCATTTCATACAAGCATTTTTTGCTTTAAAGAAAAGATGACACTGTTTCTTCATTTACTATAGAAGAAAGCTCATTTCGAGCTTTGTCAAACTTGTATAAGCTCACAACTTTCAATTTTATTTTGTATTTGTTACCCCTATGCAAACCCCAAGTGGATTTTGATTTTTTTGTGAAGAAAACACTTCCTCTCAGGCAACGACCATGAGAGAAAAAACTAGGTTTTTTATATTTCTCTGTGGCCGTGACTCACTGTTCATGCTTTCTTTGTACAAAAACCCTAGACAATCATGCTTCTAGATTTTTTTCATGCAAATATATGTCTATGGTTTCTCTCTGTCAGATGTAGGCAACTAGGAGTAGAAAGGGAGAAACAATTAGATGCAATACAAGTGAAAGACTGAAGATGATACAAGCCAACTCGACCAGGACTTGTCATTCAAGCAATGATGAGTCACCCTTTCTTATATGTGCATTTATTTTCTATAAATTTATAATGTTTTCTTCCATTGGAACTAAAACAGTTAGTCTCACGGCTTGTGTGAGACCTTATACATTTACCTTATTAATAAGGATTACTTTTCTTGAAAAGATTATTCCAATATTTCTTATATTATATGCATTTGCATAAAGTGTAATCTAGTAATGTAATCTTCTGAATTTATATATGCACATGAATGTAATATAGCAAAAATAAAATGTACCTTCTTTTCATTTGTAAATCACAACAACTCTACCTGATTGAGCTATTAGCGAAATTAGGTAACATTAATATTGAAGGCAATTTAAACATTATCGTTATTATGTAAAATCTAGTAATAAATTAATAGTAACAATTTCTATACTCCCACATTAGTATCCAATGATATTGGCATTATAAATAGAGAAAAATAAAATAAAATAAAATAAGATCTTTTACTGTGGGTTAAAAATTTGGATGTGTAACCACCTGCAACTTTTATACCAATATTAATACCCACCACTTGAAATTACACCTGAAGTATTTATGTCAATATTCATTCTTGGAGTAATAATATTTATGTTGATATTATAAACATAATTTATAAGATTATCATAAGTATCATGTGAAGTTATAAAGAAAAAGCTCACATAAAGTATTTATGTCAATATTCATTCTTGCAGTAATAATATTTATGTTGATATTATAAACATAATTTATAAGATTATCATTGGAATAATAATATTTATGTTGATATTATAAACATAATCTATAAGATTATCATAAGTATCATGTGAAGTTATAAAGAAAAAGCTTACATATAGATGCAGCCATAATTTGATAATAGTATTAGCGATAGAGAACTAAATAGTAATCAACCATTGTAATATATGAAATACAATATGTTGGGAAATAATAAATAGGATGATCAATTTTATTAACACAATTAGAATATTGATTAGGAATATCAATATTTTTATTAATTAGGATCAATTTGATTTTACATGCGTGTTCATGCAAACTAAAAATAGCAAAAAAAAAAAATAGTTATCAAATAATGGTTATTACACATAAATAAGCAAGCTACTATTATTGTTACTAATGTAAAATGTTGCAAGAATTTTAAAGAATAGTGTAAGTTTTATAACTAACTTAAAAGTACATAGTAAATTCTTATAGCAATTATTTTATAGTGAATTTATAATATTATTTACCTAAGTAGTAAATTTTAATAATTATTGGAAAATAATTTTGTGAATATCATGAGAAAAATATATCTATATTATTAGCAAATGATGAAATAATATTATTGTTTATTCTTTAGCACCAAGAATATTAAATAAATTAGTAAAATAAAAATATCATATAGGATAGATAAATATTATAATAAACCATATGGAGTCAATAATATAATTAAAATAGTGGCAATAAAAAAATTATTATTTTATAAAATAATAATGATATTATTAATACCCAAGAATAATTTGCACAATTATAAAAATAATATTTATAATTGGTTGAACAATAATAATACTAATTGCCGGATTAATTTTGAATGAATCTCTACAACCTTTTTTGGTTAATAGAGTTTCTAGAGCCACCTCATTGTTCACACTCCTTGATCTCAAATGATGTGTCAAGGGTGGTGTTACATGAGAAACATCCCTCGACACGTATAGTATGCGACCATGCACATGCATGGTTAGCCATTACTATTCTAGTACTTATTTTATGATTGTTTCAAAAAAATTGATAGTTGTGCTTTTGGTCTTAGTGCAAATTTTTGGGCACGACAATTAGTTTAATTATTGGGTACCCAAAACAAAAAAAATGTTGGAATTTTCAGACCTAAAATTATGGGCATGACATATATACATACACATATATAAATATAAATATATATATATATATATATATATATATGTAAGTACATTTTTTTAAAAAACAAAAGTGGCACGCCACTATATATTATTATATTATAACTAAATATTTTTTACAAATCCTGGTTCGATGAGCATACCTGCAGGAAAGAGCCAGGAAGAAAACCTCCGGTTATAGCTCAAAAATATTACAAAAAAAATAAAGAAAACTAGCCTACATGACCATTTATTTTGGTCATTTTACAATGTCTACATTTTTACAATAACCTCCAAAATCATCTACCCAAGTTTATGAAGTCGATTAATTACAAAAAACCATACTCCCCAAAAAACATTACATTCGAGCTTTAAACATTAAAAACTTGGTTTGTGTAATATGACTTCATTTGCCACGTTCTACTTTTTACCGGCTTCTTGTCAAAATTTTGAGATCGATTGCATGAAATTTACCAAAAAACTAGCACCTCCAAAAATTCTTTGTACATTTTAATTTACTCTACCATCTGCATGATTTCCATCAAATTGTCTCCTTCTTCTTCATTACCTTCATCCACATTCTGAGAGTTTAAAGCAATATTCATATCTAGAATAGCACCCATGTCAACCCTTATATATAAACTTGCCCCTTGATTTTGATTTAGAGACATGTTGTGGAGCAAAATTTGTGCTACACCTTGTGAACTTGGGTGTGTTGTACCTGGTTGACGCTACAAAAGAGGAGCTACATGATAATGATTATGATGAAGCATAAAATAAGTATAGTGATATTTTTATCTAAACCACTCAGACATTTCCCTTCCCAAATGATGACTATATCTTGATAAGGCTCTATTTAAGTGACTAGGACCAGAGAACTCTAGAGACTGCTTAAGAGAATCATCAAAAATTATGAAAGCTTTGTTGTGTGGTAAAAAGTGAGGAGGAAAAATACCACCCACGTAGCCCTCTCCCATAGAGAAGACATACTTTTGAGCACAAACAAGAAGAGCATCATTTTGCAAGAAGATTTCATTCACCATTTTTTTTGCAATGGCAGTCACTGAATCTAAACATTGCAGGATGTCCATTAGATTTGAAATGAAAATTGAGAGGATATTTGAAGGAAAAATAAACCTTCTGGCTTTTGGCTGAAGTCTTCAGCCCCAATGACACATTTAAGACATCTGGAATCACAAGGACAACGAAACTTAAACATTGTTTGCAAATGCGGCTCTTCTAACTTACTAGAAAACAAAGCCTCCCACCTTTACACTGGAAACCACACTCTGTAATTCTTTGGATGATAATCCATTTCCAATACAAATCTAAGAACCAAAACTTCAATTAGCTTCACAAAGAAGAAAATTAAGACTGTTGTAAACATGTGATTACTATAGCCTAGAGATATAGGCGAAAGCTTTTTCCTTATACCAAGAAAAATGTCATAATATCTTTCTTTTCATAGTCCTTTTGAAGGTGACAACTAACACATGATTTAGCACCTCCGTAATATTTGTAAATTAAGACCTTTTATTGTGAAAGATGCTAAGTGTACTAACCTTTATGAAAACTTACTGTGTAATTATCATAGCAATCCACTAGTTCGCTTACCATAAGAAATAGATAAATAACAGATGCCAAAATGTTGAATCCATACGTGCCATAACACATTACGGGGAGCTGAAAAATAATATACTGAGTACTGAAGAGTACTAGCAGATTAGCACATCAGTGAAAAAGATTATACTACCCTGCAAACAAATCCATTCTTACATCATCATGAAAAGATAACATGACGATATATGATTTCGAGTATTTGTGACATGATTTCCAAAAATTTTTGTGCCCACAAATTTGTGCAAAGCTTTTAGATGAAATTATTATTTTTACCATTGCCATGACAACTTGCCACATAATTAATGATTCCAACTCGAATACTTTCCAAGCTATTGATTTGGACGACAAAAGTTATATACTATATTGAACTCTTCAATTTTTCCATAAATTTGCTAATTGTCAAAACACATATGTAATTATCCTACATTGTGCTAGTAGGATAATAAAAAGAAACATTAATAATATTTTTCTTTACTGCCTGCTTTGCCAACTAACTTATGAAAGTTCATTATCAGTCAAATATTTGAAAGATTGTACTAGAACATAACACATCTGTACTTGACAATTACATATGTGTTTCCATAACTTGACATAGCTTTTGAAGTATAAATTCCCAAATCTCTGATATACTATTAAATGAAAATCCAAATAGTATATATCTATTCAAAACATTCAAATATAACTACGAAAAACCATCAATGAATTTCCTCATTTGCAATTAATGCTTCCAAAGAAGGATGGATTTTACCCATTTCAACCACATGTGTTACTTCATTTTCTACTTGGTCACACCCTAAATTGGCTATAAAATCAGCAACCATATTACCTTCTCTTTATGTATGTAAAATTTGAAAGTTACCTATTTTGTCAAGCATAGCCTAGATTTTCTTAACAATATATTCCAACTTCCAATTCTGAATTTTTCGATCCCAACATGTGTTGATTAAGATGAGAGAATCACCTTTAATCTGAATTTTTGGTAGTTTAAAACTGAGAACTAATTTTAACCCTTGCAAAAGAGCTTGTGCTTCAACAACATTGTTAGTCCCAAAAACCAATTTGAATGATTTAGAACATAAAACTAACCCCTTATGATCCCTTATAATCACCCCATCTCCAGAAATACCTGGAACCTCTAGAGTCCCCATCAAAGTTTAACTTAAAAAAACCCAAAGGAGAAGAAATCCAAGCGATAAAAGATCTATTTACTTTTTGAAAAACCTGATGAATATTTCCTTTGAAAGGTAGAGTTAGAAGAGACCATGCTAGCAACATTTTAGAATCCCAATCTGAAAAAATTGAACCAATATGTTTAGTTTTAGACACAAAATAATTAAAAGCTTCAGAAATTGAAGTTTCCAATAATACCAACATTTGATCAATATTCAGTTTCTCCTTCCTAAAGATGCATTTGTTTCTTGCCCCCTAAATAGCTCACAGAACTGAAGAGGGTATAATGCTCTAGATGCTAGCAAAAAAGGATAAATTATAAAGTTGAGGCCAACTAGAAAATAAATTCCAAATAGTATTTGGCAAAGCTGACTGGCAATTCAGTTTTGACATAACAAACAACCAACAAATTTGAGTTATTGGACACAAAAGAAAAATATGATTTATATCTTCTAACTCCTAAACACAAAGCACACATTTAGAAGGAGCATATACTCTTAAATTTTCTAATTTGTCACTTGTAATAATTTTATTTTGAATGGCAAGCCATGAAAAATATTTTGCTTTAGGCAGAACTTTTGAGTTCCAACAAAATTTATTTTCTCTTTGGACTAGTAATTGAGAAACAACTTGAGACAAAGATCCATATCCCTCTTTAATAGTATAACAACCAGATTTAGCTTTATACTAAATTATCCTATTTGGATCGGATGAAAAATAAACTGATCATTCATGAAGAATTGATGTAATCTGAACTTTATGAAACTCATCTATTGATTCATTTGTGAATTCTTTCCACTTGACTTTACCGGTCAATGAATCAACTTGTTGAACATAGTCTTTAACTTTTGGACCCCAATTTTGAGTCAATAAAGTTGCAGTATTACCAAAATTAAAGCTTTTTGCTAGATTTTGATAACCATTCCATGAATCTTTCCAAAAAAAGGCTTCATTACCATCATTTACCTCCCAAGTTAAGTGAGGTAAAATGAGTTTTCTACAAGAAACTAGAAAGTTCCACATTGTTGAACCTGAAGGAGGGTTAGTAACAATAAATATTCTTGTTGAACTTTGATTATCCAAATACTTGCTTTGCATTAAACGACACCATTTCAGAGAAGGATTTGCATACATACGGCAAACCATTTTAGCACCTAACACCAAGTTCCTTTCTAACAAATTGTGAAGGCATGCTCCACCCTTTAAGTTTTCTAAACACATTGTTTCTAGAGAAATCAAAGGAATTTTCTTTTTGCTATCTACATTTCCAGACCATAGAAATTTTCTAATATTTTTTTGAATTTTAAAAATGATGAACTTTGGAGCTTTCAAAACAAACATATAATAATTAGGAATCATTGATAACACACTTTTTACCAACAAGATTTTCCCTACAAGTGATAACCATCTCCCTTTCCATGAAATCAATTTGGCTTGAATACTCTGAATAATTTTATGTCAATAAGTAACCTTATTTTGACCTGAAAAAAATGGAACTCCTAGATACTTACATGACAACTGATCTTGTTTAAAGCCAAATAAATTTACTATTCTCTTCTCTATTACAGGCTTTGTATTAAACAAGTAAATTTTTGACTTTCCTTCATTTACTTTTTGACCTGAAACTCTAGTATACTTATCCAATAAATATTTTATATGTAAAGATTTTGAGAAAAAGACTTTACTAAAGAGAAAGGTATCATCAACAAAGAGAGAATGAGTCACTGATAAATTAGTATTTGGAATCAATACACCTTGATGATTACCTTGAACATGAGCTGCAATAAATGATCTACTCAAGGCTTCTGCTAATATGATAAATAAAAATGGAGAAAGTGGATCCCCTTGACGAACCCCTTGAGAAGAGCCAAAAAACCCCACAGCTGACCCATTTAGTAACACTGCGAACTTAGCACTTGATAAACATGCCCTTACCCACTTACACCATTTGGGTGAAAACCAAATTTCAGTAGAACATGATTTAAAAAATCCTAATCTACCCTATCACATGCTTTCTGCATGTCAAGTTTAATTATCATTGAGGATAATTTATTTACAACTATAAAATGCAAAGTTTCATGAGCAAAAATTTCTCCTTCTGAAGTTTCTCTACCAGGAACGAAGCCACCCTATTCCTCATAAATAATTGTAGAGAAAGAGGATGTAAACGAAGATAGATGGCCTTTGTGAAGATTTTATAAATTGTGTTGTAAAGAGAAATAGGCCTAAAATCAAAGAAATTTTTTGTGGATTGGATTTTGGGAATGATGGGAATATTTGTGACATTAAATATTTTCAACATACCACCCAATTTTCTTGATTCCTCCAGAGAATTTAAAATTTCAAAACCAACGAAGTTCCAACATTTTTGATAAAAAATGGTAGTGAAACCATCTAGCCCTAGAGATTTATTCAGAGACATTGAGAAAACAACCTCTTTTAATTCTTTGAGAGAGAAAGGAGCCAACAATTGAATGTTGTCTTCATTAGACACCATATTTGGAATGTGATGAAGAAGCTCTTCTCTTTCCATTACTAAGTTATCACTAATATTAGTGTTTGTTGTTAATAAAGCAAATTTTTTTTTTATTGCTTCATTCTGAATTTCTTCCTCTTTTGAAAGAAAAATAACTCACACTATCTTGAATTGAGAAGATTAAATTTTTTGATTTTTTAATTTGAGCTAAAATGTGAAAAAAATTGGTATTCCTATCATCATATTTCAACCACAATTCCCTAGACTTCTGCCTCCAGTAAACCTCCTCTCTCAATAGTATTTTTTTCCATTCCTCTTGTATTTTACTTTGCTCTTTAAATAATAAATTATCAAGACCATTAGCAATGATACTTTCATTAATCTCTACTAGCCTTTTATACACCAAGTCTTTCTACACAAAAAAAATTCTTGAAGAAAAGACGATTCCATATTTTTAAATGATGCTTAATATGATCCAATTTCTTACTCAACTGAAACATTCATGAACCAGAAAAATTTGGGGCACTCAACCACCATTGCTTTATTAAACTAATAAGCTCAGGATGCCTAAACCACATTGCCTCAAACTTGAAAGAAGATTGAAACTTTGATTTTTCTTTCTTTGCCATGAAATCAAGTGAAATAGCAAAATGGTCAAAGATAACTAAAGACAGTATTTCAGATGACAAGACAAAATCACTAAGGACCCAATTTGGAGAAGTTAAAAACCTATCTAATCTTTCCGCAATTTGAATAATTTTTTTCCTCCTATTTGTCCAAGTGAAACTCCCGTTTTGTGGAATTACATCCACCAAAGCATTGTCTTGTATAAAAGCAACAAAATCCTCTATGATTGATTTGGGAGGACATATTCCACCTTTTTTTTTCCAATAAACTTGTAATGGCATTAAAATATCTTGCAAGAACAAATTTGTCTTGGCCCAACTCATTTAGCTTTAGCTTCAGAGAATCCCACAACAAATTTTTACCTAAAGTACTTGTAGGCCCATATACATTCAACAACCAAAAAGACAAATCATAATGAATAATCTTCATTAATTGCCAATTTTGATAAAAATAAATATTTGTTATGCTAACTATTTTAGCATTCCAAAAAGTAATCAAACCCCTAGATGCACCTTGAGAAGGAGAATGAGATGCTTCCCAATTGTGCCACTTCTTATTTATTACTTGAAAATATTCTTCAGAAGTTTTAGTTTCTTGCAAAACAACAATATCTGCCCCTGAAGCATCCAATTGATGCTTTACTTGGGACCTTTTTTTAGGGGCATTTAAGCCTCTGACATTCCAAGATATTAGCCTCATTGCAACTTGGGAGAGCAACACACTCTCCTTGTTCTTTTTTGTTTAATGGAAAAACCCATATTGACATCTAGTGTTGACTATAAACTGTTGATATTTCCTCTTGCAATTTGGTAGCTAAAGACTTTCTACCCGTTTTAGCAGGAAACTTTTTACTTGAGGGCAGAGATAAAAAATACTGAGAAATTGAACAAAAATGATCTGAAGGCTCCCCTTACCCAAAAACCTCAGAAGCAATATCATCTATCAATTGATCACCTACTGATACTAAAGTCTGATCAACAAATTTTACAAGATCCTCTTCAGAAGGAAAACTAGCAAAATGATAATTTAAATCAACTAAATTTGAATGAGATTGCAGATTATCCGATTGATTTTGAGCTTCAAATAATTTTAACCTTTCATCACATTGAATTGTCACACCAAGTGTCAGCATAGAAGCACATTGGTTCACTTGTTGAAAACTGTCAAATTTAAGTTGAGGAAGGAAAAGCTTGAGAGAATGAAGAAAAATATTCATTGGAGACAACAAACTTTGTTCCCAACCAAGAACAAAAGAAATGAAAAAAGGCTCGACTATAGACATTATGGGTATTCCAAACTTGGGAAGGATCTAATCAAGTCTTCTTCTTAGATAAAGGTGATGGTTTTTTTGTTGTGGTCTTTTCTAATAAAGATTCTAGGAATGCGGTATACAAAAAAAAATCATGGATTTGTGAGGGTAATGGTCTTTTTATGACTCTTTGGACTCCAAACTTCTGCCCTAATCAAGCTAGGGTAAAATTTATTCCTTTTTGGGTTCAACTTCAGGGTTTACCCTTGGAATATAGAGAGTCATGCATTATTGAGATTTTAGGCATTTTTAAATTCAAGATCTAGATTTTTTCTCTAATCCTTCTTTGTCAGCCAGGCTCCGTGTTCTCATTGATGTATCAAGACCAATTCTGTCATTAGTCAATATTAAGTCAATCTATGGAACATGCAAACAAAAGGTGGTTCTGGAGGATCCTAAGCAAATTTGTTTTCTTTTCCATTTTCCTCTTCATCCTTTCAAAAAGTGTATGAATATTGAGGTTTTGAAAAAGGATGTTAATAATAACTCTCATAAAAAATCAGAAGAATCTTTGAAGATTAAATCATTCATGGCCTTATCTTCTGGCATGAATGGCATTAGTGCGTTTGATATATCCTTTTTCTTCAAGGTCTTTGAGCTATGTGTAAAATGGTACCATTTTACCATTGGACTAAAAAGCCAATCTAATTCAACTTATTACAGTGTTGGATATTTTCTGATTTCAATCTTCAAGGGGATCTTTGTCATAGTGCTTCCTTTTTGGGGTCCCAAAGAAGGAGGCAAAATATCAAGAACATATTTTTCCTTATCAAAACAAACTAATTGATCACCCTCAACTTCCCCCAAAAAGGAAGCACTATGACAAATATCCCCTTGAAGATTGAAATCAGAAAAATATCCAACACTGTAATAAGTTGAATTAGATTGGATTTTTAGTCCAATGGTAAAATGGTACCATTTTACACATAGCTTAAAGACCTTGAAGAAAAATGATATGTCAAACACACTAATCCCATTCATGCTAGAAGATAAAGCCACAAATGATTTAACCTTCAAAGATTCTTCTAATTTTTTTATGAGAGTTATTATTAACATTCTTTTTCAAAATCTCAATATTCATACACTTTTTGAAAGGATGAAGAGGAAAAAGGAAATGAAAACAAATTTTCTTAGGATCCTCCAGAACCACCTTTTGTTTCCATGTGCCATAGATTGACTTAATATTGACTACTGACAAAATTGGTCTTGATACATCAATGAGAACACAAAGCCTGACTAACAAAGAAGGATTAGAGAAAAAATCTAGATCTTGATTTTAAAAAATGCCTAATTTATTGCCTAAAATATCAATAATGCATGAATCTCTATATTCCAAGGGTAAACCCTGAAGCTGAACCCAAAAAGGAATAAATTTTACCCTAGCTTGATTAGGGCAGAAGTTTGGAGTCCAAAGAGTCATAAAAAGACCATTACCCTCACAAATCCATGATTTTTTTTTTGTATATCGCATTCCTAGAATCTTTATTAAAAAAGACCACAACAAAAAAACCATCACCTTTATCTACGAAGAAGACTTGATTAGATCCTTCCCAAGTTTGGAATACCCATAATTTCAAAAATTCGAGATCAGGAATGAAATTCCAAAACTTACCAATAAGGGCCATGTCCTTTAAGTCCTCAATATGCAAATGAAGCATAGAATGAGGTAGCGTAACATTAACTTGATCACTCAAAAATTTATTTGTTACCTTCGAAAGCCACTTCTTTCCATTAACCCCCAGATCTTTAACCTTCTCATGTGCTTGGAACTTTCTCCGCCCAGACTCAACTGACCCGATAACATTAGGGTTTAAAGAGGGCTTCTTTGAGATAGTAATGGAGTTAGGAAAAGTAAGAGGACTCAACGAAGAAAGAAATATAGGGCAACCCAAAGGAATATTGTTGGGGAAAGAGGTCAGAGCAGAATCCGGATTTGGAATGAAGGGAGCCCCCAAAACCGAAGAGCACGGAGCTGGAAAACCCTTATGACCATATGGTTGACCGACAACCACATCAGCCCACGAATGAGAAGAGCTCGAAGAAATTGAAGGGGATTCACATTCAAGAACACAAATGTCAAAAGGAGCTTGCTTACCCCTAACCAAAGACTTCTTTGCAGGCGGTTTATAGTGAAAAAATGGCGATGAAGACTTGTCAACATGCTTGTTGGGAATCCACTCCCCATTATGAAAAATAGAACCAAGGGAACCCTTAAAACCATTAGATATGGATTTTTTTTTTCTCAAAGTAAAATGATTTCCATGAAATAAACCAGATGATCCAATGAAAGATGCAACTTTGTCTTTAGAAGAACCAACCAGAGATAACCTGCTTGGCCCATGAAAACCCTTAGAGAATATAAAACGGGAAGAAATATTCAAAAAATTACCGTTTCCAAAATTACGCGATCTCTGAAATGTGCGGTCCTCCATTCTCCCAAAATCTTATCACAAGTGTAGATCCAAATTAGAAAATTATTAAAAACTACTTATATACATGTTAATTCATGATGTATATAAATATATTTAAATATATATGTATATATATACTTATATACATGTTAATTCATGATGTATAATATATATATTATATAAATATTGTAATGTTTACCATAGTGTTGAATTATCAGCATAGTGCAAAGAATATTAAACATAGCTTAAGCTATGAGTAGCACACAACATATCACAATGGAATAGTGCTAAGTAATGTAGCACGTATATAAGCATTTGAAAGGTGTTTAAAGCATATAAAGTGAAAATTAAAATGAATATGGAAACACCATATAAAGTGCTAAGAAACCAATGCATTCCGTGTTATTATCGCTGCCAATAATTTGTCAAAACCAAAAAAATAGTCAACCAAGTCCAAACAATAAACATTGACCATGAAAAGTGGCACGAATGGCATAATGTGGCGCCAACTGGGGAAGAGACGAATCAATTAGAAGTCTATTTCTCAATATGAATAATTTCTAGAATGTGAATCATTTGAAATATTTGGGAATGATCAAGAGTGTGGCTATCTATGTAAGTCAACTTGTAGAAAACATACATGCCTTGCATTTTTGTTTATATTTCTTGGTGTTCATTTGTGAAGTACGAATCATTACCATGGTTGTGTATGTGTTCACTGCATCAATTTTAGCTACCACCTTTTCTTTACCTTGTCGAGTCGAATCATTTAAAATGAGAAGTGTCAAACCTCATGCCCCATTTCTACCCTTTAGTTGCTGATTTTCATGTATATATAGAGGATCTATTTACCTCATTTGGGAGCACACACATTTGCATTCTTGCTGTGATTTTTCTAAGTGATTGTATTATGTTTTTAGAGTTGTGAGAGATAGAGTTTTTGAGAGAATTGAGAGAGGTTTTTGAGAGAGAGTCTTTGGTTTAAGTGGAAGAGAGTTTATTTGGAAGTTTCTTACTATTTTGGGAAGGCTATGATAGGAATCTGAATCAATCAATTGGGGAATTGCATAAACAACCATGATGATTCCTACTCTTTTATACTTTTCTTTATGAATTTGAAAATATTGTGTGACATTGTTTGATTTGTTTGGAAAGACAATTTTATTTCTTATTAGGGAAAGGTTGTTTTTACTTTTATGAAAATAAAAGAAAGCTTGTTGTTTTTAGTGTGAAGCTCTATTTTTCTTGATGTGTTTGTACATATTCCATAGTAAGAAATGGGTGGATATAGAGAGTATTAAATGCTATGATAGAGATATAACTTATGTAGCTAATGGTTAAACTAGTGAATTTATAGAGTTACTTTGGTTGCTTCATAGATGTGTTAGTTAAACATAGAGGTAATAGGTTATTCTTGGGGTTAGGATAATCCAATGAAGGGGATAACCTATGCATAGGTTATGAATGGTCATTTGTAAATAGAGCTAGGAAGGTGGGTGAGTGTGTGATGCACACTTCAAAATTAAGAGATGAATACTTTGGCCAAAGTAGTGTAAGTTGCCATTGTTTACACTATCAATTCACTATGTTTCCAAATTTACATACTAGATAGGGAGTTCCATATGAGTAGGTTGTAGCCATTGCATGATAGATCTAGAATCATTTAAGACATACCACCAAGCTCAAAAAAGGTCATGTTATTATGAGGTTAGCAAACCAATCTCTTCGTCAAAGGGTAGGGCCATCTATTAGTTTGATAGATGTGTGAGGGACTGCAGTTAGTCCAAGGTTGATGAAAAAATGCTTGAGTGATGCTTCTCCTCATCAAATGGTAACCAAAATTTGATAGGGGATTACTTGGACCATTTGTACATCTTTTTCTAGTAAGATCAATGGAGCCTTGTATATGTATTATGTATCCATTATGATGGAAAGATTATGGAAAGAGAAATGATATTATGTTATCATGTACTATGTAATCATTACTTTGGAAATTTGTAATAATTTGATATAATACAATGAAAAGTTTGTAAAGATGTTTATCCCAAATGTGCATGTTATCTTTTATATTTAAGAAAAAAAAATTATTGCTCTTAATGGTTAGAAGCTTGAACTATTACTTGAGGTTAAAACATAGGAAAGTTACTATGTAGAACAATGGGCATGTTACATCATTTGAAAAAAGTATGGAGATTATGCTATCCATCTTTGGTTTTGCATCACCGCTACTTATGTAAATAATTAATTTTTCCCAAGATTTGGTCAATGAACAAAGAAATACGATACATTTATCTTCATCAATGGGTTACACTTTTTGGCCAAAATTGACATCGAAAGTAACATTTTGAGAAAAATCTTCACTTTCTGACACCTATAGTAGGTAAATTGTTAGGAATTTGAAGATGATCCAAACTAGTGATTTGTGAGATTTTGTCTATAGATTTTAAATGTATTTAAAAAAAAAAAAATCCTTTAATAACTAGTTTTTAATAGTAAACAACATTTTTAAAAAGTGATGTGTACTTTCAATCGCATAAATTTTTGTCTACAAAGGATAAAATTTTGATTCTTTTGAATTTAGGTTGGTAACACTGATATCTAGTGCTTCCATTTCATTTCATAATATTTTGTTGAATATTTTTATTTTAATTAAGTGTTGAAGTCAAACCAATTACAATTTAGACATAGGCACACTTTCAATCACATAAATTTTTTTGTATGTATTGAAATTCAATTTTTTTTTGTTTGAATGAGGACATATATATCTAGTGTGTACATATATTTCAAAAACAATTCCACTAATTTACTATTTTCCACAATGTTTTTTCACCAAACTTGGTGTTTCATTAGAAGGGGGGAGTTCATTCGAAGGGGGGTTCATTCGAAAGGGGGTTCATTAGAAGAGGGGGTTAATTCAAACTCCCATCATTAGAAGGGGTAAGCCATTTTAATTTTTTTTATGGGAAGTTCTAATTTTTCTTCATGCAAAAAATTGTAACTCACTATTGTGGGTTTACCCTCAACCCACAACTCCAATGTGTTAGAGTTATCATGCATTAGCTAATAGGTAATTACTCTTTAATTGATTATTAGTCTAATTTATTCTCATGCACTTAAGCTAAACTTAGGATTGCTTTATTCAGTTAACTAAGTGCTTTTCTGTTAATTGAAGTGAGTAGAGTTTAAGGTTTTTCTCCTATAAAGCGCTAAACCCTCATTGTAATTATCTTGAGATTTCATATCTTCTTGAAAGTCTCTTACTTCTGTAGCTTTTTCTTGTTGAAGAATATTGCATATATTGTTTGAAAATCTCTTACGTGGAAGGTGTATTTGTTCATTGTTTGATCCTATGGCTCATGGTTTTATGCTTGTTTCACAATTCTAACATGGTATCAGAGTGTGGATTTAGCAAACCCCTTTTTGATTTATAAGGGTTGTAGGCTTCAGATCTGAATCCCATTTGTTTTTTTTGTAAAATTTGGGGGTGGGAATCTTTCTGGTGAATTTTGGCATTAGAAGAACCTCACTATTAGATTCATAGCTTTTGAGAAAGTCGTATTTGCCTTTTGTTTTGCCCGATTTGGGTTCCTGACACCAAATCTGTGAGGGTTTGAAGTGGTTGTTTTTTTTTTTCCAGATTTGGAGGGTAACTACAAATTTGGTGCATTTTGGCATGAAACAAACCTCACCATCATACTTAGAAGGCCCAAAAACTTTAAGATCACTTGTCAAATCCCTGAAATCCATGTCAAGAGTTTTTGAGGCAATTTTTTTTGCCAAGGAAGCCATACAACCTCCCTAGTGCATGCAGATCGAGGTATAATTCAAATATATATATTTTAAATTCTTATTGAGTTTTTTAAAAATTAAAAAAAATCAAAATTAAAAACAAGGACAAAAGTATTGCACCTGCGTATTACCTTGGGCCCCACCCTTTTTTTTGGAGGGGATAGTACCTAATGGTATCGCCACCCTAGCTAAGGCTTAGGTTGTACCTAGGGTGGTGGCCCATTAGGCTACCCACTTTTCATGAAGGGTGGCATGGGGGGATTAATAGCCCCCCCACCTTTTAATTTTATTTTTTAATAATTTTTTTAAAAATATTTTAATAATTATATTTTTAAAAAGAATTATTTTAATATTTTTTTAACAAAAATATATAAAGTTTTTTTTTGCTGTTTTTTTTTTTTTAAAATTAAAAAATGCAAACACGCATTGTATTTGGACACTTGGGGGAGCTATTTTTTTCTCTTAGCACGCTAAATTTGGCGGACCTCCACATTTGGAGGTAGTTTTTCCTAAATTTGGTAGAGGAGTTTGTTTTTTCCCTACTCAACCCCTATCCATTAGGCTTTTTTGTTTTGCACCCTATATTCTAGAGGCCATATCTCGACCATACTGTGGTCTTTTCTAGTGCAATTTTTTTGAAACGAGATAAAATTTTGTGCTCTTCATGTTGGTGCAGGTGGTTTCTAGTTTGGGCTTCTCTTTCTTCCAGAATTATATTTTCTCAGTGTAGTTGCTATTGAGTTCTCATTTTGGAGATTTTGACAGGCCATATCTTCTGCATCCAAACTCCTTTTTGGGTGCCATTTTTTTTGAAAGTGCATGTTTTTTTGTTTACTTCATCATGGTGCTACTAGTTTCCTTTGTTCTATCAAAAAATTGTATTTTCAGCATGTAGTCCCTTTTTAGACATTATAGGCTCCCATTGTATGCGTTTTTCATTATGTAAATGCACTAAAATAAAATGCCTCAACATTTTGGTGTATCTTTTTTGGGATATTGAATATCACTTTGTGTCTTATTATACTTGCACTATGCTATAAAGTTCCATGGGGGGGGGGGGATTTGATGTTTTGCATTTTTTTGCCATCATACCTTTGTCAAGTGAGTGTCCCTTCCATGATAGTAGCCTCAATCATGTGTGCCTTTTGTTTTCACACCCTTTATATGTATTGGTACTTACATGTTTTCATGTTTAGATGTTCTTGATTCTTCTTCATGCACTTATTTTTGGGATTCAACTTCAGTGTACTTGTCATGCCTCTCCTTTTTCAACATTAGGGGGGGGGGGGGGTTTCTACAGTTGGTGCTAATGCTTCCTTGGGTTCATGTTGGAGTGATCTATGTATACAATATTTGTTCCTATGTACTTTCAAATGTAACATACATCAGTGGTTGGTTACTTCCATTTCGGTGAGATGGATCACTTACCATATAGACAATCTTGCATTCCTATTTTTTTGGAGGCGACCACATCAACATCAAAAATTCAATTTTAAATTCATAGATGCAATTTGACTTATAATTAGATTAAAATAATTTATATGACTCACTACAGAGACACCATATTTCATTTTTAAATACTATAAACATCTTTTAAGATGTAACTTGTTAGAAAAAAATTTACTTTGACATATATCACCTATCCTTTTTCACAACTTGTATGTGGTGTATTTTGTGGAGACATTCAAAAATAAACACACATATGGATCCTCATGCCTTCTTGTCTAACTTTTTCCAATCTACATTAGACATTGCATGTGGTTTTCTCTGTTGTGAAGCTAGCAACCACTGATCTCTCTCTTCTAGGAGATTCTCCATCTTAATTTCCACATCTCATCACCCATTCCATTAAATTCTCAATATCCTAGCAAGAGATTAAATCCATGGTATATAATATTCTTTACAAATATATAGTATACCACAAAAAATCTCCCACTGTAGCCAAAAAACCTCCAACACAAAGGAGAAAGGCATCCCATTGTAAATAGAACTATTAGCTTTGATATCAAATATTGAAAGTAGGGTGAAACTAAGATGCAATATTAACTTATTCTTGTGCATTAAAATCTGAAAAATAAGCTTACTAAAGATGATCTAATGTATGTGATTGCACATTCATCATAATAGAAAAATCAACAAATAAATATGACAAAATATTTACATGGAGAAACCCTTTTGAGAAGAAATCCACATGAGAAAAGAGGGCAAGTATATTATTTTTCTTCAAAGATAGATAAAATGCAATACACTTCCTCCTTGTTCTACAAATCAGATGCTTAGACATAAAACTGAAAAATAACACAAGATTCTACTATCATCTCAAGGATCCAATTTATAGAACTTATAAGAGGAAAAACCATAGTGGTAAATCAAAACAAGAGGTATTGAAACCACTTGCAATAACCCACACCCCATCCTTGGAAAACACAGAGTCATGATAATAAATTAATTAAATATATAATTTTTTTAACATTGGCACCTAATCTATAGCCCCTTCAACTTATGCCATTTAGGATGCTCTAGTGATTGTTCAACTTCATGTGGAATAAAAATGGGCATCTATTTCCCTCCAAACCTAGCTCCCCACTCAAGAATCTTCATATTCCCAATGTGGATGCCTAGGAGGGATAATTTTATCCACTAGTGATATGTAACCTCCACCAATTTTAATTTCCATCTTGAAAATGCAATTACAACAATATTGCAAAAACTAAATACATTTCTCTCATATTCCCTTAGACACTTTTCAAGAAACATGGAGATAAATAAATGAAATAGGTTTGAAAGGTACATTTCAACTAACCTAACATATTATATGCACATCTATAATTTTATTTTTCTTCCCAAAGGGATAAATTCTTCTAAATGTCAGTGAGTATCTAGAAGTCCTGCATTAGGTATTTTGAGGGGTGGTTATATGGTTGTCCTTCTTATTTCTATTTTGGGAGGGAATATTTACTCACATGGGTTTCCATAATTCTCATTTGGTGGGAGGGGTCTTATTATACTTCTCTCCACATCCTCTCTTATAGGGGTTGTATTTATATACATGTTTAGTTTGATATTTTTTTCTATTTTGGAGGATTTTTCTCTTATTATATGAGAGAGATATGTTTGTAAATGGGTACTTGATTAGACCTTGTTGTTAGGTAACATTTTTATTTTTATTTTTTTCTTATGTACGTAGCCCCCCTAAGTTGCACTTATGGAGGGGTTGTATTAGTGTAAAATTATAGTTACACATTACCATTAGTTAATTAGAAATTTATTTTCCCATATTTTATTTAGTTATCAATCTTATCACTTAGGATAAGATTTCCTTTCTAATTTTTTCTTTATCTATTCTTGTAAAATGTGGATTTTATATCTATTGTAATTTTTGATTTTGTGAAATTAATGATTATGTCTCTAACTTATTAAAAAATTATCCTCTTTTATGATTTTATCTCTTGTAGAAGAAATACTAGAAAGGATTCTTGGTTATAATAGTTTTAGTATAAAAATTGGAGGTGATGTGAAAATATATCTTTCTACAAAGTATGGAGAGTGAGTTTTAGGTTCAAATATGAGGCATGTGTGTTAAGTGTAAATAAATAAGAATATGAACACTTGTGGGAATCACCTGTGCGTAAATAAGCATAACAATGTCACTCATGAGAGGATGTGAATAGATGAGGCAAAGTGAAAAGAAAAAAAAAAGGAAAATTATAAATGGGTAGAATGAAGGAGAAAATGAAATAGAAATTAGATATCACCAATGGATAAATTTTTTGAAGAAATATAAGAGGTGACATTTTATGGTAGTAGAGAGAGCTCATATACAGTATAAGAGTTAGTTTGAAATATCATCCATGTGATAACATGTGATGGCATTGGAGTGGATATGGATACATGGGAGATTTAATATAAGATTTGTAACACCCCTCCATTTATCTCTTTTGATCAGATATAATTCTACTTCGCTATGCTTTGTTTTCTATTGGTACTTTGACTATGATATTTGGTTACTATTTGATCGCTAACTGTAGAGCAATGTGGATGTTACATTATGATGTGATGGTACATTATTATGATGTTATCATTATGACATGCTTTAGATTAGCATAAAGGATATTTGATTCATGTTGTTTTATACTTTTGATTAGATTATTGATGTTAGATTCGTCAATTTTATAACATTGTATTGGTGAAGGGGGCGGAATTGCACCACTCGCTTGCGAGTGCCCTGCGATTCCACGATTCTCTCTTCACAGTGTGTTTTATTATGATATATATATGCATGTCAATATATGCTTTGTTTGCAGGTGTACAGGTACAAGACATCGACTCCACCTGGTTTCACAGGTTTGAGCATGTCCATTGCCCAACAATATTTTTGATTTGGAGATAGTAGTTAGGTTTCCCATGTCAAGCCATCACCCTGGTCATAGTGTGTCGTTGGTTTTAAGTTGGGTTTGTTTGTTTTAATGTTGTTCAATTTTTCCTTGATATTATTTAAATTGCAAGTTGTAAAAGGTAAATTAATGGAATTAAATATTTAAGATGATTATTAAATTAATCCAGTTTATTATGTTAGAAGATGATAATTAATTAATTAATTAATTTAATTTGATTAGTAAAATAATTTTATCTTTGGATTATATTTATTTTATCAAATTAATTAAATTAATTGAATTAAGCTTTTTTTTTTTAAATACTATATATTTTATTGGAAATTAGTAAAATGTTTTATTTGGTTATATTTTGAGGATTTGATGCAAATGGATTTGGGAAAAGATATTTCTTTTTTTGTTTCAAAATGTTTTTTTTCAAAATATTAATGATGGTGGTTGAAAGAGATATTTTAATGGAGTTTAATAGCTATAACCATGAAATTCCAAGGAAGGAAAAGGGGAGAGAAAGAAAAGGAAGGAAGAATAAATTCTGGTTTTTGATTTGGAATTTGATTGTGGAGAAGCTCTGTTTGTTTGTTGTGGAAGAAGCTTGAAACTGTGGAGGAGTCTTTACACCATTTCACATCCTCTCAAGCATTTGGAAACCAAGTTCTTGTTATTTAAATTAATTTTATTTTGGAAAGATTCATAGATTTAAATTGTTGTTTGCAAAATGATTGACTGTGCAAACTCAAAATTTCATTAAATTGAAAAATATGGTGTTGAAATTTGTGAAATCTTCTGTAGAAAATTTTGCAAGTAGAGATTCATTGTTCTTCTTCCCTTCTAAATTTGTTATTTGGAGAAATCTGGAAACCTTTGTCTTCAAATTGTTTTCTCTAATTTTTTTTTTGTGTATTTTGCTGTAGATGGCCATTTTTGAAAATTATTTTCTCTACTGAATCATTAGTTTTAATAAAATGTACATATATATATATATATATATATATTTTGTGAAATGGCTGTATTGGAAAATGAACCCTGTATTTCATTTTTTTTTATTTGGCGGATTTTGAAATCCGTAGGGGAAGCTAACTATCAAATTTTTTATAAAATAAAAATAAAAACAAAAAATCAAATTTTTGGAGAGTTTGGGGCTCTCCCCACAGCCACCCCATGGGAGGCATTGTGGAGGAGGCAGCGCCCAACACTACTCCTCAACACAACCGCACCCACATATATGGGGGTTCGACTATGTTTAAACATAATCACCCCATATGAATGGGGTTCGGCTGTGTTTAAACACAACCACCCCCAAATATTTAGGCGTTCCCTATTCTTTGTGTTTTTTTTAAAATGAAAAGCAATTTTTTTTATTTTTTATTTTTATATTATTAAAATATATATATAATATATAATAATATATATATACATATATGTATATATATAAGTATAATATATATAGTATATATATATATATATATTTATATGTTATATATATATATATATATTTATATATATATTTGTTTGGAAATTTTTTAATTAATTATTATATATATATATTGATATTATATATATATAATCATTTTTGATTATGTATACATTCAAAGATGTATATACTTAAATATATATATATATATATATATATATATATATATATATATATATATATTTAGTTGATATTTAAATAGGTGCATATATTAAATGCACAATTTGACGACTTTATAGTAATATGTTTTAATAGAAGAAATAAATGTTTTTATTTAAAAGTAATTGGAGAATTAAAGTGTCAGATAGTTTAATTTCCTTCTCTGTCAGAAAGGGATTTAATTAAATTAGTCATTTGAGGCAATAGTTTACTATATTTTATTGAGGGAAGTGGATTTAGGAAACTAGAAAGATAAATTTAATTCCTGTTTAAATTGCTCTTTTAAATGTAATTTCTTCTATTTTTGTCTTAGGGGAAATTGTTTAGAAGCATTGGCAAGACTTCCAGATGTGGTACTTTAATTTGGGGTTGTCGTATTTTTTTTATTGTCAACCCTTTGAATTTCCTTGGGTAGTGCGTATAGTTGTATTTAGTTAATCACCCGGTTACCACGAATGGGGATGTGTTGCCTTTATGTTTTGGATGGGGATTTAATATCCGTAAGTGTGCACTAGTTTACCCTTGGGTTGTGGAGTTGTTCCACGTGTTGTCTTAGAGGAGTGGCTTGCAATGAGGTCTGACACACAAAGTGGTGCCAGGGTAGCTCATTGTGAGTTAGTTAATCAAGTGATAATGTAAATAAACTTATTAGAAGAATAGGTAGTATTTAACACTTAATAAGAGTAATTGTGCCTCATTCATGGACTTAAGAGCTTATACAGAGTTGGGATAGGAAGAGAAGGCCTGGAATGGCAAGATCGTTATATTGTCTCTACAAGAGATAACTGATTTCACATTGGTTTGCATGAGGGGCCGAGAGCCGTTAGAGGTTTCCAAGAGATCTCAAGATGGGGGCCGGGACCTAAGAAGACTTACCAGGATATCCCATGTAGCATTGTGATGGAATTTCTCCTAAGTCAGCAGTATGTTTGCTTTAGTGATGCAATTGATTGGTTAACTTTGGAAGCAATGTAACCATGGTGATAGTGTTGTATTTGTATTTGATTAAGTTCAGTTTTGTTTTAGCCTGTGTCTAGAGGTAGATGGTCTTGTCTAGGAATCCTTGCTACTATCTCCTAGCACGGGGGTGGGCCTTTGGGTACCACTTGGTTGGGTGGAACATGCACCTTACTCTGTTGGGTTCTCTTCTTTGTTCATGATGGAAATATTTCTAGTTGGAGAGCTCATGGTTTCTAGTTTCATTTCATGCTTATATTCATTTCAGCTAATTCTTGTAATTATTACCCCTCATTTGTAATCGAGGTGGAATTTTGTATTTTGTAATCATACTCTTTGGTTCTACCTCATTCGAGGAATGAGAGATGTAATGTCCTTTGTTAAATTATTGTTATATGAAATCTTATTGTATCTCTTATTTTTATGATGTAATTATCATGTATGGAATGTATGAGTACTTAATTTCTTAAGTAGATTAATGTTATGGATGAAATTATGTTGTATGTATGGGTTTAGAAGTAATCTCAATCTCGTAACCTTAGAGGTTGTTGGAATTGGGTAGTGAACTTGAATGTTATTGTACTTTAAAAAAATTAAAATTTTATGTGCATTGAGCAGTCAATTGCATCTTCCTCTAGGGTTACACATGGCATTACAGCCCAGGTTTAAACACTAGGTGCTCTGGGATTATGATGAACCCATTAAGTTTTTAGTTGTGTAGGTTTTATGTTATGTACCTTTCCTAATACCTTAGTGTGTCTATGCAAGATTATGCCTCCCAGACGCGGAAGAGGTAGATGGCGAGGACGTGGCTATTTGGGTGGTCACGATGGGAGTCAACATGAATCTCCTCCTCATGTTCCACATATTATGGATTAGGAGGACCACCAGGCATCGTAGAATGCCCCAGGGAGCAGAGGCCGACAACAAGATCCTCTAGGGATCGAGCTACGTTTAGGGCACTTGAGGAGGCATTGGTGCTCCTTGGTCAGAGGCAGGCCGAGGTACAGGGTAATTCTAGTGAGAGGGAAGTTTTGACTTAGTAAGAGGTAGTAGCATGTGTGCATATGAGGGATTTAATTAGGGCACGACCACCATTGTATGATGGAGCAGGCACTGGTTTAGAAGCTCAGACTTGGCTCATAGACCTCGATCGATGCTTTGCTGTGTACCCTTACGACAGTAATACCAAAGCACGGTGCACTATCATGCATCTGCAAGGGTTCACATCCACATGGTGGAGGCTAGAGGAGCAAAAATCCATATAGATATTAATTTAGTGTCCTCAGAGATGTTCTTAGAGTGGTTCAAAGCTTGTTTCCTATCCGACCACTGGCGTCAACGTCGAGGTGATGAGTTTCACACCCTACGTCAGTTAGCCTTGATAGTTGAGTAGTGTGACGCTTTTACGAGATCAAGTAGTTCACAGTTATAGGAGATGATGAGGGGATGTTGTTCCACCACTTTGTTAGGGGCTTGAATGCCCGTATTAGTGGGGGTGTGAGGGTTTTCAAACCCAAAACCATGGAGACAATGGTGGAAAAAGTGTGTCTAGTGGAGGAGAATCTAGCCATGGCATTGGGAGGCCACATTAGTGTTCAGATCGACAGTGGTTCTATAGCAGGGTCTAGCGCACAAGGGGGTCAGACTTAGGGAGATGCACCTCCCAAGTCTCAGTAGGGACCGTAGCAGAGTAGAAAACAACAACAGGTATCACAAGGGAAACGTAAAGGTTTCCAACATAGGCAAGGGACAAGAACTTGAGGTGTAAACACTTCAACTCTAAGAAGCCAACACAAAGCTCTCAATCCACTTTCAGGGGTAGCGCACAATAGTCTAGCGCACCACCTAAAGGTAAGGCCTATGGAAGAGATACTAGATGTTTTTCATGTGGCTAGCAGGTTCATATAGCTAGAATGTGTCCTAACAGGGGCACATCTAGATTTTCACAGGGAGCAGTGGCATCTGAGCCGATAGTTGGGGATGCAGGCAGAGGGCATCGTGTATTCGCAGCGGTTGATAACCACTAGACATAGCATCAGGGCACCATCATCGAGACATTTAGTATGTTGTTGGGTAACCCAGTTACCATTTTTTTTTATTATGGAGTGTTAGACTCCTTCATTTCTTCTTTCGTCGTGACGTGATGTAGACTGGGGGTAGTAAGGCAAGTTGATAGGTGGCAGGTTGAGTTAGCCTCAGGTGCAAAAGTCACATCACATTCCCTTGTACCAGAGTGTATATTGGAGGTTGGACCTATCCTTACTACAATGGACCTCTGAGTTGTTCCATTGGGTTCTGATGACGTTGTCATAGGGATGGACTAGTTTGAGGCACATAGTGTAGTCATAGATTATCGACATAAGTCGATTCAATGCATTGATGCATCTGGCAGAGAGGTAGAGATAGTGGGAGTTCAAAAGCTGATTTCCTTGAGAGTTATCTCAGGTATGTAGTTGAGAAGGTGTGTGTGTCAGGGTTGTCAGTTATTCGCTGTTATAGTGGATGATTTGGATGTAGGAGATGGAGAAGAGAAAGTCTCTCTCGATAGTCACCCTATTCTTTAGCAGTATTGTGATGTCTTTCCAGACGAGACTCTAGGGATGCCACCTCAGAGAGACATAATCTTCAAGATAGACCTAGTACCTGGATTAGAACCCATTTCACGAGCTCCTTACTATATGACCACCCAGAAGCTGAAAGAGATTCGCTTGCAGCTTGAGGAGTTGTTAGCAAAGGGCTTCATTCGCCCTAGTGTTTCTCCATGGGGAGAACCAGTTATCTTCACGAAGAAGGATGGTTCACTTCGGTTATGTATTGATTACCAAAAGTTGAACAAAGTGACTATCAGGAATCGATATCCGCTTCCTAGGATTGATGATTTATTCGATCAGATCAAGGGTGCCAGAATCTTTTCAAAAATTGATCCTAAGTCAGGATATCATCAGCTTCATATCTTCGGCTCAGACATCCATTAGATGATGTTTTGAACATAATATGGTTACTATGAGTTCACGGTAGTACCATTCGGGTTGATGAATGTACCCTCTATGTTCATGAGTTTGATGAACAGGGTATTTCACATGTACTTAGATAGTTTTGTCCTTGTGTTCCTTGATGAAATTTTGATATACTCCAGGACAGTGGAAGAGCATGAGAAAAATTTGCAGCAGGTATTCTAGTGCTTACAGGATAATCAACTTTATGCTAACATGTCAAAGTGTGAGTTATTTAAGACCGAGGTCAAGTACCTTGGTCATGTGATCTCAGGGGAAGGTGTTTTAGTGGATCCTAGAAAGATCCAAGTGATCTCAGATTGGCTTGCGCCCACAAATGTGGTAGAGATACATAGCTTTATGGGGCTAGCAGGTTACTACAGGCGATTTGTGTAGGGATTTTCGAGGATAGGGTATCCTATCACCTCCCTTCAAAGGAAAGGGAAAAGGTTTGTGTGGTCAGAGTAGTGCGAGACATCATTTCAGAATCGTAAGGAGAAACTGACCAGTGCACCAATACTTGCGATACTTGATCCGACTGGGGACTTTGTAGTCTGTACAGATGCATCCTTGGAGGGATTAGGAGTAGTGCTGATGCAAGAGGATCGTGTCATAGAATACGAGTCATGAAAACTCAAGGATCATGAGCTAAACTACCCTACACATGATCTTGAGTTGGCAACAGTTATTCATGCATTGACGAGATGGAGACATTTCCTTCTTGGGCACAGGTTTGAGTTGCATAGTGATCACATAAGCCTTCAGTATATTTTCAAACAACCCAATCTTAATGCTAGGAAGATGCATTGGATGGAGTTTCTCTATGAATATGACTTTGAAGTGAAGTATATCTAGGGAAAGGAGAACATTGTAGCTAACACACTCAGTAGACAAAGACATGAGTTATCTGATTTGACTCTTGTAGTAGATTTACGGAGTCAGATTCTTTTTGCTCTTCAAACGGATAGTTGGTATCAGGAGGTGAGAGCAGAAATAAAGGCAGGCAGACCCCTTGAGGGTAGGTATTCAAGATATTCTTTGGATCCAGATGGGATATTGAGGCACATGGAACGCATATGCGTTCCTTCATCAGGTGATCTTCGCACCTTAGTTATGACTGAGGCACACTATGTACCTTATTCAACCCATCTAGGGGTGAAGAAGATGCATGCAGATCTGTATCAGTTGTATTTATGGTCAGGAATGAAGCGTGATATTGTGAATTATGTGTCGATATGTCTAGAGTGTTAGCAGGTGAAGGTTGAACACCAACATCTAGTAGGGCTTTTATAGCTGCATTTAGTACTAGAGTGGAAGTGGGACATGATCTCATTGGATTACATTATTGGTTTATTCAACTATTCAAGACGTCATGATGCGATTATGGTGATATTTGATAGGTTGACAAAGGTAGCACACTTCTCACCTATTCGATCTTCCTATAATGCATCATTCATAGCTAAAGTGTTCATGGAGGACATAGTGAGGTTACATGGTATTCCGCATCAGATTATTTTTGACAGGGATCTAGTGTTCACCTCAACTCTTAGGACTTCATTACATCATGCGATGGGGACATAGTTGAACTTTAGTTCAGCTTATCACCTAGAGACAGATGGATAGACTGATAGGGTCAATTGGATCCTTAAGGATATGTTGCGTATGTATGTGATGGACCAGCTGATGCGATGGGAAGACTATCTCTATATGGTAGAGTTTTCTTATAATAATAGTTTCCAGAGTTCTATCAGCATGCCTCGATTTTAGGCATTGTATGGGTGACCATGTCGTACTCCCTTGAGTTGGGATTGACTGGAGGATAGAGTAATTTTGGGTCCAGAGATGTTGTAGGATATGGAGCAGTAGGTGGTTTGGATTAGAGAGCATTTGGTGGCAGCTCAGGATAGACAAAAGAAGTATGTGGATGCGCATAGGGTGGATTGACAATTTTCTATTAGTGATAGAGTCTTTTTGCGGGTGCATCCATGAAAGAGTCCAATGCGCTATGGAAAGGGCTCTAAGCTTGCACCTCGCTTTGTCGGACCTTTCGAGATACTCGAGAAGATTGGTCCAGTTGCTTATCAACTTGCTTTGTCACCCAGTATCTCGCGTATTCGTGATGTATTTCATGTTTCTGTTCTTAGACCGTACCATCTAGATATTTCTCATGTCCTTGATTGGAATTCTTTATAGGTAGAGGATAGGCAGCTAGCTTTGGAGCCCGTGGTCATAACAGAGCGCAAAAATTTTGCTCTTTGAGGGCGATATATTGATCAGGTTAGGGTCCAGTGGGATCATAGGGATGATACTTCATCCACCTTGGGAGATGCAGCTAGAATGAGGGAGCTCTATCCCTATTTGTTCACAGGCTTCTAGGAGTAAGCCTGACCCTAGGGGGGAAGGATGTAGCACCCCTCCATTTTTCTCTTTTGATCAGACAATGTTCTACTTTGTTATGCTTTGTTTTTTGTAGGTATTTTGACTATGATACTTGGTTACTATTTGATAGCTAACTGTAGAAAGATGTGGATGTTACATTATGATGTGATGGTACTTTATTCTGATGTTATCATTATGACTGTAATTGAGGATTTTTCTGCATCATAAGATTGGTTAGCATCGTACAATATATATCAATTAAATCCACAAAATCAATGAAATGCATAAGAAAAAAAAGTAGAGGAATGAATAAGAAAGCTCTCACCCAATCCTTCCTTCTCCATGGATGAATTCCATTACACCTTCTAGCTTGTTGTGATAATGAGCGTGCCCTCAGATTTGTGATGAGCAAACTCTATATTGACTAGCCCTAAGCAAAGTTTTGAAGGATTTGTATTCTATTGCTATGCACTAGAAACTAAATTTTAAATGCAATTAATTGAAATGACAAGCCTAAAATGCAAGAGAGAGATTAAGAAAAATGAAATTAAGAAGCTCTAAATTCAAGATTACGGGATTCAAGATGTTAAGAGATTCAAGATGATTGAAATGAGAACAAAATTGACATTTTATAGAAAATGCGATTTTTAATGGACAGATGAGATGAGAGATTGAGAAATGCCCTAGAATCAATGATCAAGATTCAAAATGGCAACTCTCAATTAGGGTTAGGGTAAAAATCCCAAATGAGTGCACAAGATTTAATTTTAAGAAATTAAATCAAGGATGGAGAATGAATGTGACAGTGAGATGAAAATTAGTAAAAATCAAAAGATAAGAAGATGAGATTTAGAAAATTAGTAATTTTAGCAATTACTTGATTTGTAGAAGAATATTTCCATTTTGAATTAAAATTAATTCAAAATATGGATTTAATGAGATAGTAAATAATTGATTTAAGATTATTTACTAAAAGAAGAATCAGTTAACTATGTGAAGTCATTTTTAAATAAATTGTTTTATTTAAAATGAGGGAAATGTCAAATACGGCAATTAAATAATTAGGAATAATTATTTAATTTAGAAGAGGTAGTTAATTAATTAAATAAATTAATAAATCTATTTAACTAAAAGAGGATTTGGGAATTAGTGACATATTAAATAAATAAATTAGAATATATTTATTTAATAATCAAGAGGACATTAATGATAAAGATTAATTAAATAAATTGAGAACTTTATTTAATTATGAGCAAACTTTGATAATTAGTGACACATTTAAATAAATAAATAAAATCTATTTATTTAATAATCATGAAGAATAGAAAATCATGAATTAATTAAATAATTATGAATGATTTAATTAATAGTTGAAGGTGGGTTAGAAACATAATTAAAATGTCATAATTATGCTGGGACGAAAAAAGTGGTAAAATAGTGCTTACAGGCCTAGGTCATTTTTATGTGTCTACATTTTCCCCTCTTTGTCATAATGTAGTTTATCACGCTATGGCAAAGAAAACAAGTCCAGAATATGCCCTAGCGAAGGTACAAAGTGCCTATGCCCCTTTGGGAAATTTTTTGAATTTTGGCCCGGGGTCAGAAAAATTTGGAAAGTGTCCCGATTAATCAATTTAATGACCAGAGAAACAATGGCATGAACAACCTCGAAAATGGAGGATGCTTAGCTAGTCAAAATGTTAGAAAAGGTTGTCGAAAGAGCCTTAAGTACAAACCCATTAGGTCAAACCTTAATTTTCAGCCTATAATAGGTTGAAAAAGCCAAACCAAGTGTCATTTTCACATTTGCTAATTAGAAATTCCAGAGATCAGAGCTCAAAAAGAAGATGGTGATCCCCTCAATAGACCACCGTGGCTACCGTGTACGAACATTCCGACGACCTGAGGGTGCAGAGGCATCGGTAAGTACCCTATCCAACTTTTAAGTTTTTCAATTCTCACGCATTTAATAGGGTTAATAGGGGGAAAAAAAAAACATTGCGACACAATTGTCTTCGTGTAAGCCACAAACGCCTTCTCATTCGACGCAAGTGCAAGGGTAGGTAGGTTAATTTATAAAAGCGCGCAATTGCAAACTCAAATGACACAAGCACCAAATTGCAACGCATGTGCTTATTTTTGCGACATAATTGCAAAGTTGCAACGCAAACACCAAGTCTAGCGACACAATTGCAATGGCATGACACAATCGCCTTGCAGAACGACACAATTGTTGTGAGGGCACACAATTGCTAGATGGAATGACGCATTCGCACTATTGCGATGTAAGTGCAAGATGTTGAGCTGCATGTGCCATATTGCGACACAATTGCAGTTGACCATGGTTGACTAACATTGACCTTGTACAGAGTCTTGTTTTAGATGCATGCTTGGTTTCTCAGATAGTAATAATTGCCATTGGGCTGGTCCATGTGTGCTAATTCTTGTTTTTGTATGTGC
>CM021102.1:730167701-730441828 GCA_007115665.2 Sequoiadendron giganteum
ATATTTTATATTATTAAAATATATATATAGATATATATATAAATATATATAATGATATATATTTATATGTGTGTTTATATTTGTGTATATATGTTTATATATATTATTATATTTTATTATTTTGGAAATTTTAATTAAAAAATGCTTAATATATATATATATATATATATATATATATATATATATATATATATATTTAGTTGATATTTAAATAGGTGCATATATTAAATGCACAATTTGACGACTTTATAGTAATATGTTTTAATAGAAGAAATAAATGTTTTTATTTAAAAGTAATTGGAGAATTAAAGTGTCAGATAGTTTAATTTCCTTCTCTGTCAGAAAGGGATTTAATTAAATTAGTCATTTGAGGCAATAGTTTACTATATTTTATTGAGGGAAGTGGATTTAGGAAACTAGAAAGATAAATTTAATTCCTGTTTAAATTGCTCTTTTAAATGTAATTTCTTCTATTTTTGTCTTAGGGGAAATTGTTTAGAAGCATTGGCAAGACTTCCAGATGTGGTACTTTAATTTGGGGTTGTCGTATTTTTTTTATTGTCAACCCTTTGAATTTCCTTGGGTAGTGCGTATAGTTGTATTTAGTTAATCACCCGGTTACCACGAATGGGGATGTGTTGCCTTTATGTTTTGGATGGGGATTTAATATCCGTAAGTGTGCACTAGTTTACCCTTGGGTTGTGGAGTTGTTCCACGTGTTGTCTTAGAGGAGTGGCTTGCAATGAGGTCTGACACACAAAGTGGTGCCAGGGTAGCTCATTGTGAGTTAGTTAATCAAGTGATAATGTAAATAAACTTATTAGAAGAATAGGTAGTATTTAACACTTAATAAGAGTAATTGTGCCTCATTCATGGACTTAAGAGCTTATACAGAGTTGGGATAGGAAGAGAAGGCCTGGAATGGCAAGATCGTTATATTGTCTCTACAAGAGATAACTGATTTCACATTGGTTTGCATGAGGGGCCGAGAGCCGTTAGAGGTTTCCAAGAGATCTCAAGATGGGGGCCGGGACCTAAGAAGACTTACCAGGATATCCCATGTAGCATTGTGATGGAATTTCTCCTAAGTCAGCAGTATGTTTGCTTTAGTGATGCAATTGATTGGTTAACTTTGGAAGCAATGTAACCATGGTGATAGTGTTGTATTTGTATTTGATTAAGTTCAGTTTTGTTTTAGCCTGTGTCTAGAGGTAGATGGTCTTGTCTAGGAATCCTTGCTACTATCTCCTAGCACGGGGGTGGGCCTTTGGGTACCACTTGGTTGGGTGGAACATGCACCTTACTCTGTTGGGTTCTCTTCTTTGTTCATGATGGAAATATTTCTAGTTGGAGAGCTCATGGTTTCTAGTTTCATTTCATGCTTATATTCATTTCAGCTAATTCTTGTAATTATTACCCCTCATTTGTAATCGAGGTGGAATTTTGTATTTTGTAATCATACTCTTTGGTTCTACCTCATTCGAGGAATGAGAGATGTAATGTCCTTTGTTAAATTATTGTTATATGAAATCTTATTGTATCTCTTATTTTTATGATGTAATTATCATGTATGGAATGTATGAGTACTTAATTTCTTAAGTAGATTAATGTTATGGATGAAATTATGTTGTATGTATGGGTTTAGAAGTAATCTCAATCTCGTAACCTTAGAGGTTGTTGGAATTGGGTAGTGAACTTGAATGTTATTGTACTTTAAAAAAATTAAAATTTTATGTGCATTGAGCAGTCAATTGCATCTTCCTCTAGGGTTACACATGGCATTACAGCCCAGGTTTAAACACTAGGTGCTCTGGGATTATGATGAACCCATTAAGTTTTTAGTTGTGTAGGTTTTATGTTATGTACCTTTCCTAATACCTTAGTGTGTCTATGCAAGATTATGCCTCCCAGACGCGGAAGAGGTAGATGGCGAGGACGTGGCTATTTGGGTGGTCACGATGGGAGTCAACATGAATCTCCTCCTCATGTTCCACATATTATGGATTAGGAGGACCACCAGGCATCGTAGAATGCCCCAGGGAGCAGAGGCCGACAACAAGATCCTCTAGGGATCGAGCTACGTTTAGGGCACTTGAGGAGGCATTGGTGCTCCTTGGTCAGAGGCAGGCCGAGGTACAGGGTAATTCTAGTGAGAGGGAAGTTTTGACTTAGTAAGAGGTAGTAGCATGTGTGCATATGAGGGATTTAATTAGGGCACGACCACCATTGTATGATGGAGCAGGCACTGGTTTAGAAGCTCAGACTTGGCTCATAGACCTCGATCGATGCTTTGCTGTGTACCCTTACGACAGTAATACCAAAGCACGGTGCACTATCATGCATCTGCAAGGGTTCACATCCACATGGTGGAGGCTAGAGGAGCAAAAATCCATATAGATATTAATTTAGTGTCCTCAGAGATGTTCTTAGAGTGGTTCAAAGCTTGTTTCCTATCCGACCACTGGCGTCAACGTCGAGGTGATGAGTTTCACACCCTACGTCAGTTAGCCTTGATAGTTGAGTAGTGTGACGCTTTTACGAGATCAAGTAGTTCACAGTTATAGGAGATGATGAGGGGATGTTGTTCCACCACTTTGTTAGGGGCTTGAATGCCCGTATTAGTGGGGGTGTGAGGGTTTTCAAACCCAAAACCATGGAGACAATGGTGGAAAAAGTGTGTCTAGTGGAGGAGAATCTAGCCATGGCATTGGGAGGCCACATTAGTGTTCAGATCGACAGTGGTTCTATAGCAGGGTCTAGCGCACAAGGGGGTCAGACTTAGGGAGATGCACCTCCCAAGTCTCAGTAGGGACCGTAGCAGAGTAGAAAACAACAACAGGTATCACAAGGGAAACGTAAAGGTTTCCAACATAGGCAAGGGACAAGAACTTGAGGTGTAAACACTTCAACTCTAAGAAGCCAACACAAAGCTCTCAATCCACTTTCAGGGGTAGCGCACAATAGTCTAGCGCACCACCTAAAGGTAAGGCCTATGGAAGAGATACTAGATGTTTTTCATGTGGCTAGCAGGTTCATATAGCTAGAATGTGTCCTAACAGGGGCACATCTAGATTTTCACAGGGAGCAGTGGCATCTGAGCCGATAGTTGGGGATGCAGGCAGAGGGCATCGTGTATTCGCAGCGGTTGATAACCACTAGACATAGCATCAGGGCACCATCATCGAGACATTTAGTATGTTGTTGGGTAACCCAGTTACCATTTTTTTTTATTATGGAGTGTTAGACTCCTTCATTTCTTCTTTCGTCGTGACGTGATGTAGACTGGGGGTAGTAAGGCAAGTTGATAGGTGGCAGGTTGAGTTAGCCTCAGGTGCAAAAGTCACATCACATTCCCTTGTACCAGAGTGTATATTGGAGGTTGGACCTATCCTTACTACAATGGACCTCTGAGTTGTTCCATTGGGTTCTGATGACGTTGTCATAGGGATGGACTAGTTTGAGGCACATAGTGTAGTCATAGATTATCGACATAAGTCGATTCAATGCATTGATGCATCTGGCAGAGAGGTAGAGATAGTGGGAGTTCAAAAGCTGATTTCCTTGAGAGTTATCTCAGGTATGTAGTTGAGAAGGTGTGTGTGTCAGGGTTGTCAGTTATTCGCTGTTATAGTGGATGATTTGGATGTAGGAGATGGAGAAGAGAAAGTCTCTCTCGATAGTCACCCTATTCTTTAGCAGTATTGTGATGTCTTTCCAGACGAGACTCTAGGGATGCCACCTCAGAGAGACATAATCTTCAAGATAGACCTAGTACCTGGATTAGAACCCATTTCACGAGCTCCTTACTATATGACCACCCAGAAGCTGAAAGAGATTCGCTTGCAGCTTGAGGAGTTGTTAGCAAAGGGCTTCATTCGCCCTAGTGTTTCTCCATGGGGAGAACCAGTTATCTTCACGAAGAAGGATGGTTCACTTCGGTTATGTATTGATTACCAAAAGTTGAACAAAGTGACTATCAGGAATCGATATCCGCTTCCTAGGATTGATGATTTATTCGATCAGATCAAGGGTGCCAGAATCTTTTCAAAAATTGATCCTAAGTCAGGATATCATCAGCTTCATATCTTCGGCTCAGACATCCATTAGATGATGTTTTGAACATAATATGGTTACTATGAGTTCACGGTAGTACCATTCGGGTTGATGAATGTACCCTCTATGTTCATGAGTTTGATGAACAGGGTATTTCACATGTACTTAGATAGTTTTGTCCTTGTGTTCCTTGATGAAATTTTGATATACTCCAGGACAGTGGAAGAGCATGAGAAAAATTTGCAGCAGGTATTCTAGTGCTTACAGGATAATCAACTTTATGCTAACATGTCAAAGTGTGAGTTATTTAAGACCGAGGTCAAGTACCTTGGTCATGTGATCTCAGGGGAAGGTGTTTTAGTGGATCCTAGAAAGATCCAAGTGATCTCAGATTGGCTTGCGCCCACAAATGTGGTAGAGATACATAGCTTTATGGGGCTAGCAGGTTACTACAGGCGATTTGTGTAGGGATTTTCGAGGATAGGGTATCCTATCACCTCCCTTCAAAGGAAAGGGAAAAGGTTTGTGTGGTCAGAGTAGTGCGAGACATCATTTCAGAATCGTAAGGAGAAACTGACCAGTGCACCAATACTTGCGATACTTGATCCGACTGGGGACTTTGTAGTCTGTACAGATGCATCCTTGGAGGGATTAGGAGTAGTGCTGATGCAAGAGGATCGTGTCATAGAATACGAGTCATGAAAACTCAAGGATCATGAGCTAAACTACCCTACACATGATCTTGAGTTGGCAACAGTTATTCATGCATTGACGAGATGGAGACATTTCCTTCTTGGGCACAGGTTTGAGTTGCATAGTGATCACATAAGCCTTCAGTATATTTTCAAACAACCCAATCTTAATGCTAGGAAGATGCATTGGATGGAGTTTCTCTATGAATATGACTTTGAAGTGAAGTATATCTAGGGAAAGGAGAACATTGTAGCTAACACACTCAGTAGACAAAGACATGAGTTATCTGATTTGACTCTTGTAGTAGATTTACGGAGTCAGATTCTTTTTGCTCTTCAAACGGATAGTTGGTATCAGGAGGTGAGAGCAGAAATAAAGGCAGGCAGACCCCTTGAGGGTAGGTATTCAAGATATTCTTTGGATCCAGATGGGATATTGAGGCACATGGAACGCATATGCGTTCCTTCATCAGGTGATCTTCGCACCTTAGTTATGACTGAGGCACACTATGTACCTTATTCAACCCATCTAGGGGTGAAGAAGATGCATGCAGATCTGTATCAGTTGTATTTATGGTCAGGAATGAAGCGTGATATTGTGAATTATGTGTCGATATGTCTAGAGTGTTAGCAGGTGAAGGTTGAACACCAACATCTAGTAGGGCTTTTATAGCTGCATTTAGTACTAGAGTGGAAGTGGGACATGATCTCATTGGATTACATTATTGGTTTATTCAACTATTCAAGACGTCATGATGCGATTATGGTGATATTTGATAGGTTGACAAAGGTAGCACACTTCTCACCTATTCGATCTTCCTATAATGCATCATTCATAGCTAAAGTGTTCATGGAGGACATAGTGAGGTTACATGGTATTCCGCATCAGATTATTTTTGACAGGGATCTAGTGTTCACCTCAACTCTTAGGACTTCATTACATCATGCGATGGGGACATAGTTGAACTTTAGTTCAGCTTATCACCTAGAGACAGATGGATAGACTGATAGGGTCAATTGGATCCTTAAGGATATGTTGCGTATGTATGTGATGGACCAGCTGATGCGATGGGAAGACTATCTCTATATGGTAGAGTTTTCTTATAATAATAGTTTCCAGAGTTCTATCAGCATGCCTCGATTTTAGGCATTGTATGGGTGACCATGTCGTACTCCCTTGAGTTGGGATTGACTGGAGGATAGAGTAATTTTGGGTCCAGAGATGTTGTAGGATATGGAGCAGTAGGTGGTTTGGATTAGAGAGCATTTGGTGGCAGCTCAGGATAGACAAAAGAAGTATGTGGATGCGCATAGGGTGGATTGACAATTTTCTATTAGTGATAGAGTCTTTTTGCGGGTGCATCCATGAAAGAGTCCAATGCGCTATGGAAAGGGCTCTAAGCTTGCACCTCGCTTTGTCGGACCTTTCGAGATACTCGAGAAGATTGGTCCAGTTGCTTATCAACTTGCTTTGTCACCCAGTATCTCGCGTATTCGTGATGTATTTCATGTTTCTGTTCTTAGACCGTACCATCTAGATATTTCTCATGTCCTTGATTGGAATTCTTTATAGGTAGAGGATAGGCAGCTAGCTTTGGAGCCCGTGGTCATAACAGAGCGCAAAAATTTTGCTCTTTGAGGGCGATATATTGATCAGGTTAGGGTCCAGTGGGATCATAGGGATGATACTTCATCCACCTTGGGAGATGCAGCTAGAATGAGGGAGCTCTATCCCTATTTGTTCACAGGCTTCTAGGAGTAAGCCTGACCCTAGGGGGGAAGGATGTAGCACCCCTCCATTTTTCTCTTTTGATCAGACAATGTTCTACTTTGTTATGCTTTGTTTTTTGTAGGTATTTTGACTATGATACTTGGTTACTATTTGATAGCTAACTGTAGAAAGATGTGGATGTTACATTATGATGTGATGGTACTTTATTCTGATGTTATCATTATGACTGTAATTGAGGATTTTTCTGCATCATAAGATTGGTTAGCATCGTACAATATATATCAATTAAATCCACAAAATCAATGAAATGCATAAGAAAAAAAAGTAGAGGAATGAATAAGAAAGCTCTCACCCAATCCTTCCTTCTCCATGGATGAATTCCATTACACCTTCTAGCTTGTTGTGATAATGAGCGTGCCCTCAGATTTGTGATGAGCAAACTCTATATTGACTAGCCCTAAGCAAAGTTTTGAAGGATTTGTATTCTATTGCTATGCACTAGAAACTAAATTTTAAATGCAATTAATTGAAATGACAAGCCTAAAATGCAAGAGAGAGATTAAGAAAAATGAAATTAAGAAGCTCTAAATTCAAGATTACGGGATTCAAGATGTTAAGAGATTCAAGATGATTGAAATGAGAACAAAATTGACATTTTATAGAAAATGCGATTTTTAATGGACAGATGAGATGAGAGATTGAGAAATGCCCTAGAATCAATGATCAAGATTCAAAATGGCAACTCTCAATTAGGGTTAGGGTAAAAATCCCAAATGAGTGCACAAGATTTAATTTTAAGAAATTAAATCAAGGATGGAGAATGAATGTGACAGTGAGATGAAAATTAGTAAAAATCAAAAGATAAGAAGATGAGATTTAGAAAATTAGTAATTTTAGCAATTACTTGATTTGTAGAAGAATATTTCCATTTTGAATTAAAATTAATTCAAAATATGGATTTAATGAGATAGTAAATAATTGATTTAAGATTATTTACTAAAAGAAGAATCAGTTAACTATGTGAAGTCATTTTTAAATAAATTGTTTTATTTAAAATGAGGGAAATGTCAAATACGGCAATTAAATAATTAGGAATAATTATTTAATTTAGAAGAGGTAGTTAATTAATTAAATAAATTAATAAATCTATTTAACTAAAAGAGGATTTGGGAATTAGTGACATATTAAATAAATAAATTAGAATATATTTATTTAATAATCAAGAGGACATTAATGATAAAGATTAATTAAATAAATTGAGAACTTTATTTAATTATGAGCAAACTTTGATAATTAGTGACACATTTAAATAAATAAATAAAATCTATTTATTTAATAATCATGAAGAATAGAAAATCATGAATTAATTAAATAATTATGAATGATTTAATTAATAGTTGAAGGTGGGTTAGAAACATAATTAAAATGTCATAATTATGCTGGGACGAAAAAAGTGGTAAAATAGTGCTTACAGGCCTAGGTCATTTTTATGTGTCTACATTTTCCCCTCTTTGTCATAATGTAGTTTATCACGCTATGGCAAAGAAAACAAGTCCAGAATATGCCCTAGCGAAGGTACAAAGTGCCTATGCCCCTTTGGGAAATTTTTTGAATTTTGGCCCGGGGTCAGAAAAATTTGGAAAGTGTCCCGATTAATCAATTTAATGACCAGAGAAACAATGGCATGAACAACCTCGAAAATGGAGGATGCTTAGCTAGTCAAAATGTTAGAAAAGGTTGTCGAAAGAGCCTTAAGTACAAACCCATTAGGTCAAACCTTAATTTTCAGCCTATAATAGGTTGAAAAAGCCAAACCAAGTGTCATTTTCACATTTGCTAATTAGAAATTCCAGAGATCAGAGCTCAAAAAGAAGATGGTGATCCCCTCAATAGACCACCGTGGCTACCGTGTACGAACATTCCGACGACCTGAGGGTGCAGAGGCATCGGTAAGTACCCTATCCAACTTTTAAGTTTTTCAATTCTCACGCATTTAATAGGGTTAATAGGGGGAAAAAAAAAACATTGCGACACAATTGTCTTCGTGTAAGCCACAAACGCCTTCTCATTCGACGCAAGTGCAAGGGTAGGTAGGTTAATTTATAAAAGCGCGCAATTGCAAACTCAAATGACACAAGCACCAAATTGCAACGCATGTGCTTATTTTTGCGACATAATTGCAAAGTTGCAACGCAAACACCAAGTCTAGCGACACAATTGCAATGGCATGACACAATCGCCTTGCAGAACGACACAATTGTTGTGAGGGCACACAATTGCTAGATGGAATGACGCATTCGCACTATTGCGATGTAAGTGCAAGATGTTGAGCTGCATGTGCCATATTGCGACACAATTGCAGTTGACCATGGTTGACTAACATTGACCTTGTACAGAGTCTTGTTTTAGATGCATGCTTGGTTTCTCAGATAGTAATAATTGCCATTGGGCTGGTCCATGTGTGCTAATTCTTGTTTTTGTATGTGCAGAGATGATTAGTGCCCATATACACACGAGATCGATTGAGCGGCAGCGAGAGATAGTGGTTGATGCAACTGGGATTGTACTATGTCACCTATATGCCCATTATTTGGGAAAATAAGGGGTTATTGAAAATGCTTTGTGAGAGGTGGCATTCATAGACCTGCTCATTTCAGCTTCCTACATGAGAAGCCATAGTTACCTTGGAGGATGTTTATCGCATTCTGCATATCTCGATAAGTGGGGAGAGGGTTGTATACGATCTGTATTGAGGGCGACGGGCGTTAGAAAAGATGTACGAGGATGCTGGTGGTGGCGGTCTAGGTATTCATGGTTATGAGATCGGATGGGATGTTGTGGCTGACCAGTTTCCACGATGGGATGCCATGTTGGTGACACTGATTGCCAGAGTGTTGATTCCCGATCATCATGGCCACAAATTTCTAATTGGATGGGGAGAGGTACTAGTGCGTATGCGGGGTCAAAGGATAGTTTTTTCCTGGGGGCCTTACTTATTGGCCATGTCATATCATCAGCTTCATGAGGTAGTTTACCATGAGGGACAAAGTATCAGCTACGGGACTACACTGTTGATGATCTGGGCATGGGAGCACATTCCTATTTTTCGACCACCGATGTAGATTCAATAGTTGGGTGATGGGATGCCCTATGTGTAATTTTATGCAGGTTCAATTAGCCAGGCTCATGTGGGAGATATCGGCTACTGGCGTCATTGAATTGACACCTTGATTAGCTTTGTCTGGAGGCCCTACAAAGATTGTGCCCAATGGCCCGATGAGGATGGCCATTTGTCTTTGTGTAGAGAGTTTCGATATCTAATTGTCCACACAGTGTAGATCCAGCGGATCATTGAGATGTACCTGCCCCAGTGCGTACTACAATAGTTTTGGGAGTAGTAGGATGTGCCAGTAGGTACAACAGAGTATGCATGATCTTCTAGGGAGACCATATGGGGGCCACTGATAGCAGTGGCGGTAGCTGAACAACAGATAGACAACTTGATTGCACAATAGTGGATGTGGAGGGGAGGTCCAGAAGATGTAGGGATGTCTACTGAGTTTGATTCCTAGTGGCAGATTCACAGGCCTATTCCATTGAGAGATCCAAATGGTCCGCCTCCCATAGATCGGAGATCAGTTATCCCACGGGTGCAGAGGAGAGGTCAAGGTGGCAGAGACAAAGGAAGAGATGATACGGGGGACGGAGGGAGAGATGGAGGTCAAGGAGATGGAGGCAGAGGTGGGGGAGATGGTGGGGGTGGTGGAGATGATGGGGGAGATAGGAGGGGTGCGAGGAGGAGGAGGGATGATGGAGGGTGGAGGCAACCCGGGAGAGTCATGTGGAGAGTGGCTGGCATACCATTGCCACCCATCCAGGAGGAGGGTGAGGAGAGAGAGCAGCTAGCGAGGGTAGAGGGAGAGATGCCAATGGATGAGGTGGAGAAGAGGGTAGAGGTAGAGATGCCAGTGGAGGAGGTGGAGGCGAGGGCAGAGGGAGAGATGCCAACGAAGGAGGATCCATTTGTCGAGCACCATCCTCTTGATATTGACGTGGAGGAGGTCCAAGGAGAGGAGGAGAGGGAGGAGGAGAGGGATGAGGAGGAGGATGAGGGGGAGGATGAGGCTGACCAGAGATTACGAGAGCGGATGATCATTGGAGATGAGGAGGGGGACAAGTCACCGATTTTTCCCGTAGATGCCACTATTGACTAGAGGATCATAGATCTTCAGAGCAGAATTGATGCGGCCTTATCTCAGAACAAGGCCTTGGAAGCAGAGTTAGAGGTTACTAGGGTGGAGAGAGATTAGGAAGTTATCCACTGACAGGAGTCAGACTGATGGGTCACTGAGTTTGTGGAGTTATGCGCAGTGCTGACAAGGGATATGGCCAGGGAGCTGGCTAGGATGGCCGAGAGCAAGGGTCGGTACAGGTTGCTTTATGAGTAGGTTGTTCTACCAGAGAGATGGGACCCAGGCTTGTATCGATCATACAACATGATAGATAGTGGCACCCATACCCGCAGTAGTAGGAGGTTACACAGTGGTAGTCATACTAGTGCTGGGGGGTCCACTTCATCAGGGTAGGCATTAGGTCATAGGTCACATAGTTCTCAAAGGCATTCATTAGGCCATAGCCATAAGTCAGAGCATGGGCATATATCAGTGTCATTAGGACACCAAGTAGAGTAGAGCCAACCTCCCATTACTGATCCCTCGAGATCTCAGAGTTAGACTCCAGACACTACTCCCATCCAGGTCACCTTTCATGTGGTTAGTTAGTCACAACCACCTCACGATTCACCTCCATGGGACAGAGGAGGAACATCCTAGTAATTTTATTTTGATATTTGTATTAGACACTTTCATATATTGATATTTGAGCCTGCGAGCTCCATTTTTGGGATATCCCATGACTATCCTATGCCATTACATTTTTGTGAGATTATATATATGCGATGCAGTTTTTGATGTGGCCTACATGATTCTATGTGTTATGGTGTTTTTATGATTTATTAGATGCTATGTGATGCTTTTATGATGTTATGAGATGTATGGATGTCATTTTTTATGCTCATGAATACAATTATGGATGTGGTTATGTATGTATACATTGCGTAATGTATGATGATGTGATTCATATATGTTAATGCAAATAATATATATGATGCCTATATGTTGATGCAAATGATGATTTTATGATGTGAGGTGGATGGATGTAAATGATAGCGTTATGCAATGTGAATTATGGTATTTGATTTATGAAAATGTGAAATGTGAATATGAAATGCTTGTATGATCATGTATGCAACTTTGTTTTTTTTTTTTGTATGTCACAGGATATCATCAGAGAATGAGAGAAGAGAAGATGAAGATGGATGTTAGTGCGAAGAAAGATATGCATGTTAGTGCAGAAACAAAAAAAAATCCTTCAAAACTTTTCTATAGTGCTATCCTAGTTGTTGCTCTTAATCATCATTGGGCGAAAAATGTCATGATGGCCGACAAACACTATGATATAACATAGATCAATAGTGTGCAAGGTCGAACCATCACATAGATGAATAGTCGCAGACAAGGATGATCATGACTCATACAAGGAACATAATTGCCCCTAGTCATTTTGTCATGACCAACCAATAGAAAAACCAAACTAATCATGAGATGCCACTGCTTCTCTAAATCTTGATGTCAGAATATCCTTGAGAAACTAGCCACATGATAGTAAAAAACAAACATGAAAATCATCGTACTACGTCATTGCTTCTCTAAATCCTGAAGTCAGGACATCCTTGAGAAACTAGTAGCAGGTTGATCATAAAAAGACAAGGATGATCATCATGATATGTCGTGGCTCCTATGACGTAAGGAACTAATATCATGATAACCATAAAAAAGACAAATAAAGTTTTCCAAGTTTTTTCCAAATTGTTTAATGTCAAGGTTGCCAAATGTCAAGCGATATCAAATTCAGGAAGGACACATCTTGAATGACGTTGATATCTAGGAGATCAATTCTCGGAGTTAGGAGAATCCATCAAAATTCTAGATGATGAGGAAACTGCTTAGGAAGGACACATCCAAAAGCATAAAGAAATGACGAGAGTTTCTCTTTAGAAGGACACATCTGAAGAAGAACCCAAAATTTTGCCAGGTTAAATTGTCTTGATAGAATTTGATTACATGTCATTGCTAACATGTTGAATTGACCGAAATTGCTAATGAAACAGGTTGTTGATAGATTGCTTGCTCGAGATTGATGGAAGATTATGCTTGATTTGAAGAAAGTTGGATGTGTGTGAAAATGTTGTGCCATGAACCCTAATGGAATGATCTAGTGCGGCCTCAGGGGCTCATAGATTGATGGCCTTGCCTACGTTGTGCACTCAGAGACCTCGTAGTTTGACATGACCAACGACCTTGTCCAAAGGATAGAAGTTTGAATCATGATTTTATTGTAACCAACCTAGAGAGACTGACCTAATGTCTCGGGGATTCAAAGATGAATCTTGCCTATGTAGCAAATGCGCAGAGACAACATAGTTCAGACGTGGACACAAGATTGATTGACTTGACCGATTGGATTGACAAGACAAACATTGACTTTGACTCTATTTTTTGGATTTTCTTAGGACATTTTCAAATTTTAGATTTTTTTTCAGGACTTTTTTAGATTTTTAGGATTTTTTCAGGACTTTTTCAGATTTTTTTGACTTTTTTAGATTTTTAGGATTTTTCAGGACTTTTTATGAATGCAGGATCATGTGCAACACCCATTGCATTTACATGAGAAAGGTCTTGCCCCAAGACAGATTGGGGACTACCCAGGTCAAATGATATGGAAATAGGTAGACATGGGGCCAAAGGCAAGGATATGCAAGGGATGATGTCAACCAAATGCTAACCATGGCCGGAATTGACATGACTTAGGAAAAATGACATGAATGTGTCAGGACTTTGTGATTATGGAAAGTGGATAAGGGTCGATTAGAGAAACAGTAGATGGCAAAGCAATGATCAATTACACATGGCGCCTGTTTCCTAGGTTTTCACCATGGTACTTATCCAAAGTGCCTGTTTGCCAGGTTTTCACTATTGGATGAATTTATTTCTTTTTACTATTTTTTCCATTTTTTGATTTTTTTTGGTGTCACCAAGACACCTATTTGCCAGGTTTTCATCAAGGGACGATTTTTTTTTTGTATTTTTCATTTTTTTTGTATTTTTAGGTTTTTAGCCAAGCTCTCTGATGCTATGTGTAGAAATTTCGCAGATGTAGGATATTGATGAGTTCTATCAATTGTTCTCCATCAGGTGTGGCCAACTGATATGATCTAGAACCGAATGCTATAGTAATAATATAAGGGACTGAGCCAATTAGCCTCAAAATTTCTAGGCTTTTCACGATTAGCCTGATTTCTTGGATTCTGCATGAGGACCAAGTCACTGATTTCAAATTTTATCATCATCACTCGTTTGTTATAGCTCTGGCAGAGACGATTTTGATATGCCTGCAAGTGATTCAAGGCATTTTGTCATCTTTCTTGTAACATTTCTAGCTCATGTAGGCGAGACTGTCTGGACTCTTCATCATCAATCATTCCCTTCAAGGAGACTCAAAGAGAAGGAATTTTGACCTCGATGGGAAATATGGCCTTAGATCCGTAGACAAGGGAAAATGGAGTGGCTCCAGTAGGTGTACAAATATTGGTACAGTAGGCCCATAAGGCAGGATTAAGTTGTAGGTGCCAATCTCGGCAAGCGTTGTTGATGGTCTTCTTAAGAATGCGAAAAATAATCTTATTTGACACCTCAACTTGGCCATTACCTTGTGGGTAATATGGGGTGGAGAAATGATGTTGGATGTGGAATCACTCATAGAGTTCATGAACGTCCTAATTTTTGAATGGACTACCGTTATCTATGATGATGGATTGTGGGACACCATACTGACAGATGATGTAATTAAGGATAAACTTGGATATCTGCTTATCGATGATGTAAGTGAGGGGGACAACTTCAAACCACTTAGTAAAGTACTTAGTCACGGTGATTATGAATTTATGGCCGTTATAGGAGGATGGATGGATCTTGCCCACGAGGTCGAGTCCCCATTATGTGAAAGGCCATGGAGAAGTGATCGGTCTCAACTCTTGCGCAGGTGCGTGAATTATGTCACTATGCACCTGGCATTTCTGACATGTTCTGAAAAATTGAAGAGCATCTTTTTCTAATGTCGGCCAATAGTATCCCAGTCTGGTGACTTTCATAGCTAACGTTGGACCACTCAAATGAGATCTGCATATACCCTCATGTACTTCTCGTAAAGTTGTTTGGGCTTCATCAGTGTTGAGACAACAAAGAAGGGTGTTATCAAAGCCACAATGGTATAGGGTGTCACTGACGATGGTGTGTCGGGCCACTTTTCATATAAAGGATTTTCTCTGGTTATTGCAAAGGTTGGGTGGTAAGGTTTGGGACTTTAGATAGTCATAAATGTCTTGGTACCAAGGTGAACTGGGACCAACAATCTTGCAAAACATTTATGAGTCTGGGATGTCATATGCCGACATGAATAGTTTGTCGACTAAGAACTCAAATTGTGACACATTTTTGGGGATGTCCAATAGAGATCCAATAGTGGCCATTGCATCGACTGCCTTATTCTATGTCCTAGGGATTTGTTCAAAGGCAATCAATTTGAAATATGTCAGGAAGCTATCCACCATTCTCTTGTAGGGGAGAAATTTTTCATCTTTTGTTTCATAATCATCATTCACTTGGTTGATAATTAACTGAGAATCCCTGAATACGAGCAGTTTCTGATTTTTCCATTTAATTGCGATCTTGAGTCTTGTGACCAATGCTTCGTATTCTGCAATGTTGTTACTATAAAGGGAAGGCAATCCGAAATGCCTTAGGAATGGAATCCCATTGTGGTGTGATGAACAAGATACCAACACTTGAGCCGTGACCGGTATGAGACTAGTAAAAATACAGTTTCCATGGTGACGTAGGATCTTCCTGAAAGATAGACTCATTGATAAAATCAATTACCAGTGGATGAGTGCCTTGGATGGGTGCATCTGCAAGTTGATCGGGTATTACTTGCCCTTTTATTGCCTTGCGCTCAACATATTGTATGTCATATTCACTTAATATCATGACCCATTTTGCTAACCGGCCTGTCTATGCTGCTCGACTTATGAGATACTTTAGTGGATCAATCTTGGTTACTAGGTGTGTCTGGTGACTTAGCATGTAATGTCTTAGTTTTTGTGTTGCAAAGACAACTGCAAGGCATGCACGTTCAATGGTTGTATAGTTCAACTCATATCCTATTAGTGTGTGATTGATATAGTAGATAACTCTTTCTTTTTCCTCATAGTCCTTTTGTGCCAATAATGCCCCCAATGCATTTGTAGTTGCCAAGACATACAAGATCAATGGCTTGCCTTCAATTGCCGAAATTAGGACAAGCGGTGTCAATAGATATTCTTTGATTTGTTCTAAGGTTGTGTGGCATTTGTTTATCCATACAAAGGGGATACTTTTGCATAATAAGTACTAAAATGGTTGACACTTGTCTGCCAACTGTGCGATGAAGTGTCAGATGGACTACAATCTGCCCTTGTTTGTTCTCAACTCGCTGATTCCTTTTGGTGGAGGCATCTCTAGAATTGCTTTCACTTTAGAAGGATCAACTTCTATGCCTCATCGTGAAATTATGTAGCCCAATAGTTTTCCTGAAGTGACCCCAAAGACACATTTTTTTGGGTTCAAACAAACCTTGAAATCCTCTAGCAGTCTAAAAAATTTGTCTAGAACTTTGAGATGATCCTTTCGAGTCAAATATTTTCCCAAGAGGTCATCCACATAATCTTCCATTAGGATATGCATCATTTCATGAAAGATTGTTGTCATAGCTCTTTGGTATGTGGTGCATGCATTCTTTAAGCCAAAAGACATGACATTTCGACAGTATGTTCCCCATGGGCAGGTGAATGTCGTTTTGTGTTGATCCTCAGTTGCAATGTAGATTTGGTTATAGCCCAAGAAACCATCCATGAGAGACAACATTTCGTACCCTGCTGTGAGATCAACAATCATGTCTATATTTGGTAATGGGAAATCATCTTTTGGGCAAGCCTTACTCAAATCTCTAAAATCCGTGCAGATATGGATTTGTCTGTTTGGATTTATGACAGGGACAATGTTGGATATCCAATCAACATATTCTATTGATCTTATGAATCCCACATCTAGTAACTTCTTTAGATCAACCTTTACAAGTAGTGCAATTTGTGGATGCATTTTTCATAATTTTTGTTTGACTAGTTTTATATTTGGGATTAATGAAAGATGATGCAATACTAATTCTAGATCTAGGCCTAGCATGTTAGCATATGACCATGCAAAGTTAACTTTCCTTTCTGTGAAGAATTGTTGAAACTCAAGTTTTTCTTCATCTATTAATGATGCAGCTAAAAGAACCATTTTGGGATTCTCTGGTGTGGCTATGTTAACTTCAATGGTGTCTTCAATTAGCATTGCCAATTTTTCCTATGTTACAGGAAGAAAATCCAATCCTCCATCCTTAGGCGCCTCAGAGAGGTTTTCACCTTCAGATACGTCCTTTATTTTTACTATTTTGCTATCAGAAGGTGCCTTGCGGTTTTCACCTAAAGAAATTTCTTTTTGTTTGTTTTATTCTTTGTATTTTTGCGACTAGAGGATTGCACAGTCTCTCCAAAGTAAGCTGCACAATCTAGGTCAATGGAAAATCCTGCTTTTTTATCACCCCAAGGTATGCCTTCTCAGAGCCCCATGAATTTTTCTATTGCTTCATCATTCTGAAAGATATCCATCATTGGTGGTTCTTGTTGGTCCTAGTCAATCAATTGCAGGTAAACAAGGGAAATCACATTGTCAGTGGTGGTAAAGGATGGGGAAGATGTGTAAAGTGTACAAATTGAAGCCTCAAGTGTGAAGGCAAAGTTTTCAATTTCAACTTCCGTGTCAAATGCAATGGATGGACCATATTCAGATTCAGATGAGTTGAAATAATAGTCATAATAGGGCACAAAAGTATCAACATCATGACTATTGGATGGAATTTCAGAGGCATGGATAGTAATTTCAGGCATGTCAGGCTCATGGGTGGGCTCGTGTATGGGGTGGGATAATTTAGATGTTTTCGATGACACCTTATGTTCTTCTGGATCCTAAGGAATGCTTACCCATTCCTTATTTTTAGAATGATGGTCAATAGGATCAATGTTGTATTATTTTCGGAATCATTCTTCAAAGGGGGGTTGGCTAGGTTCTAGGAAGAGTTTGTCAATATCATAGTTGCTCAGATTTTTCTCAGATCCCCATTCCCATTCATTAGAGTCAGTTTCGGTAAGGGATTCTTCGCTTGTCTTGACGCTTTTTGGAGCCGTTACGTCCTTACTTGAAAGTTCATAGGTACATTGATTGTCAGTTCCGAGTTGGTAAAACCCTAGCCCAATGTACCTTGGTCTTGTAGAGATAATGACAGGTTCCCTCCTTCCATTGTTGGCCTTTCCAAGACCACTTGTGCTGTCAAAACCTAGTGCCTTGCATATGTCATAGCCTTTTCCATAGAGATGCACTTGTAGTGGAGGTAATTCTTCTGGGTCTTTTTAGATCCAGTTAGCTATGTCGATAATGAATTCATTACCCATATCGCCCCATAGTGTGAAAACACTTTTTGGTGGAACCTTGAAAGTTGTTTTGGGCTCAACTACGAAACATGATCTACCATAGAATTTAGGTGGCTTAGGTATTGTGGTGATACAATAATCCGTATTCAATTTGAATTCTCCACAACCAAGGTCCTAGATCTGGAGGTCTTTACTTGGTATGGAGGACGAGGAAGATGGTGTGGCTGAGGTTGATGGAATGGATAATTTGGTGAGTGCAGATGGGTCAATATATTTGGAAGAGGTGGAAGCTGAGGCTTCTCGATTGATGGGTACCTGGTGCTCAGCAGTGCCTCACAGATTGGTACAGTATTGAAATGGATCAGGATCTCCTGGGATAGTGATTTCAATACCATCAAAAGGGAATTCAGGCATTGGTGGTATGTGGAAGGAATGGCCTTTAGAGCATGAATCCAAGGGTGACCAAGTAAGATATTGTAATGTATGTCACAATCCAAGACTTCGCATGTTGTATCTATAATCACTAGTCCCACCTGAATTAGAATTGTGATGACGCCTTTAGAAGCACGTTCTTCATTACCATATGCCTTGATGACAATGCTCTTGGTAGCATCCACACATGCATCAAAAAATCCAAGAGCTTTGACCAAATTAAAGAGCAGATGTTCAATCCTGCTCCACCATCTACTAAGACTCGTCTAACCTTATGTTTGTGGACAAAAACCTCGATATGAAGGGCATCATTATGAGATGGTTTGGGCGAGGAATAGTCACTGTCCGAAAAGGTAATGTGGTGAGGCGAATTAAGATATCCGACCATAGTTTCAAAATGGTTGACATCAATGTTAGTTGGGATGGAAGACTCTTGCAAGACTTTATCCAAGATGGCCTTATGTGTGGGTGAGATGTAGAGCAATTCAAGAATGGATATTTGAGTGGGTGTGGTTTTCAATAAGGTCTTGTACCAGATTTCAGAACTGAAGACAAGAAGAATTTTTGTGCCCTTTGAAATGGTGGTAATCACAAACTGCGTTATTGTCCCACCATGATGGCTTGAACTAACCAGGGTCATACGGTTTAGGTTCTTCCAATGTTATAACTCCGTTTTGGAGAAGTTTCTTCAAGACAATTTTGATCGGTTCATCGAAAGGGGTGTATGTTCATTTTTGAAATTGTTGTGGTTGACATAGCTTCCTTTGATTAAATTGAGCAGGATTATTTTGAACATTGGTAGTTGGTGTCGGTGTGGTCACAGGTGCATTTTGATTTTGGACTCCTTTGATGGTGAGTACATGACCTGTTGCATTAACGGTTTTTGCATTGACCACACCGTCATTTGTGATGTGTTTATTCTTAACCTAGTATTTATTTTTTTCATTGGAGTTACTTGGGTTATTGTTTGTGGTGGTGTTGATTGTTTTGCCACCATATTTTAATTCGCCTTTGGCGATCAAGGATTTTTTAAGTTGAACACCTTTTTCAACAAGGTCAACAAAGGTGGTACAACAATGGACTTGTAATCCCTATTTGAGTGGTCCTAGGAGAGTTTGTACAAACATGGTGACTTTCTCCTTTTCAGGTATTTCTATTAGACATCTGCTGGCTAAAGTTCTCCATCTTTGAAAGAATGGGATAAAAGTCTCTCCTACCTCCTGTTGGGTAAGTCGACATAAGGAGGCAATGTCAATATCCATGTCAATGTTATAGGCGTAGTTTTCAACAAACTTGTTTTCCAATTCATCCCAAGCTTTGATTCCTTTAGGCAATAACGAGAACCATTCCAGTGCATGGCCTGCGAGACTCCTAGAGAAGAGTCTCATGAGGTAGATTTTTTCATATGCAATGTCCATGCAACTGGTAGTGAATTCTCTTATGTGTTCAATGGGGTTTGTTTTTCCTTCGTATTTAGGAAAATGTGACACCACATATCCATGAGGAAATGGTGGCATATATAAGGTTGTGTCAAATGGATAAGGACATAAGTCATGTGACATATAAGAATTTTTGTTTGACTGTTGTAGGGTCTCCACTTGTGTTTGAAGAGCAACAAGTTGGAGTGTGAGTGCCTCCACAATTGGGTTGTTGGTAGCATCACACATGTTGGTGATAGGTATGGATTGGTTTCCCACCTGTTGTGATGAGATGTGTTGGTTTGGGATGTGTTGGTGGTGAGAAAAGTGAGTGTTCTGATTTTGCGGTTGTTGGAAATGAGTGTTTTGATGAGGCATATGTTGTTGTGTATGAACTTGAGAAGAATAAGTGGGGATATGAGATCCTGCCATGTTGGATTGAATTTGGGGGCCTTGTTGGTTTTGAGCATGTTGATGCCCAAATTGAGTGGAAAATTGGGTGCCTTGATTGCCTTGCCCAAATAGGTAATTATGGCCTTGAGGAATGTGGGTATTTTGCCTCAAAGGAATGTTGGTATTAACCTATAAAGAATTTGGGACATTAGATTGGGTGCCTTGAATGAAAACTCTTTGTTTATTCCTCCCAAAAGGGTTTGATGAGTTGGTTTCCATAACATTTGAGGAACGTAATAATAGGTTCGTTGATGTACCCCATGGAACTAGATGAAGTTCCAAAGAGGTTTCAGGTGGTTGTGCCCATTGTTGATCCAAATATTTGTGAAGGAATAGTGGATGTTTGTTGGGGGATGGATTGTGATGTGGTGTTGGTTTGGGTAGATGATCCCCCAATAGATGTTGTGTTGATTGTGGTGGATGCATTGGTTGTGGTGGTAGCGTGACCAAGGGAGGTAGCATTAATGGTGTTAATGACATTTTTTTAAGAGGCTCCCATGGAAGGATTCTATGATTGGTGATCAAGATATGTTGCTCTAATAGTGTTGAGGTCAAATAATTTTGGTAACCTAGCCCCTTGGTCAAGGAGCATGGCTAGATATCTGGCTGAGTCATTTAAGACCAATTCTTCCACAAAAGAGGCCACTTTTGGGTTTTGGGCAGCAACTTGTATGTCTTCTTCATAGAATTCCCCATTTTGGTCTCTGCGGACAAATTTTTCAAAAGGATTGTGTGGAATAGACATCTCACTGAAAGGATTGATAATAGAATTTCCCTTGTCATTAGAAAGAGTGTTCATGTCACTAGGGAATGAATTCATTTCATTGGTGAAACCGAGAAAGTTGGTGTCTTGACCAAAATAATCCATGAGTCTTTTCTTTCTTTGTAACCTAGTTTCAACCATAAAAAGTTTTGCTCAGCCTTGGGATGATGAGGGAGAATGACCTAAATATGACACTATGTTTTTGGGTTTTTTGGAATTAAGGAATGCTATGAAATGCAAATGAGACCAAAAAGAGACTAAAGGTTTTTGAATGAAAATGGTATGAAACTAAAGTGAAAAGACTAATGGTATGCAAACTAAAGGGAGCCTAAGATGCACTCATTATTGGGAAATCTAAGGAGATGACTACTTGACCAAACAAAGTGTTGGCAATGCTTTAGGTTTGGAATATCAATGGATTGTAAAAGGACTAAAGGAGGACAAAAGTGAAACTTCCACACTAGACTATTGAGTGGGAAATAATTCACCAAAGATCTTGACTAAAAGACAAAGGGTGATTGAGTCCAATGATAACCTACTTTTGAATGCAAAGGTTTGACAATGAATGGCAAGGAATTTACTCCTAAAATCTGCAAAATGAGTGTTTAAGGAGATGGTAGAGTTTAACAATGCAACAAATGAAATGCAAATGGAAACCTATGGTGAGTTTAAAGATGCTATCTATAATGCAATGATGAGGGAAGTTGAGAAATTTAATGTTTGGTTTGACAAAAACACTAGAGAAAGACTTGATGGAATATGGAAAAAGACAAGTTTGGACTTCAATTTTGACAAAAACAAGATTTTTTTATAGAATGGCAAATGTGTCACAACGAATGCATTATGCAATGGAAAATGCGTCTCAGTAAGGTGATTGCGGTGTTTGAACTGAAAAATGTGGCTCACAATGGCGAATGCGGCTCGGTATCAATCAAATGTGGTGTGGATGGGCGATTGCGGCATATGAACAGTCAAATGCGGTGTGATATGGCGATTGTGATGTTTGAAGTTTCAAATGCGGCTCAGCAAATTGATTGCGACTCAAAAATGAGCAATTGTTGTTTGATAGGCCAATTGCGGCTCAACAGAGTGATTGCGGCTCAAAATAAATTTGAGCAATTTGTTTTAGATTTTGGCAAGTTTGATGTTCATTTGTTGAGTTTGTCTGAAAACAGTTGGCAAACACATCGTGTTGTAAAAAATGAAAATCAGCCACATAGAAGTCATTTTATAAAAATCCTAAGGCTGCAAGGACAATATTCTTATGGATCCCATGAATCACATATCCTTAGCAAATGAATTTAGAAGCTTGGCCCCACAGGCTCCCCTTACAGTGCACTCACTTCTCAGGGCAACCAAGCTTCCAATCTCCATGAAACTCCCATGGAAGATTGATCATTTCTACTAAGAATTGTGCAGGTGCGGGTGCCTTAGCAACGACCGTTGTTGCACCAAAGAATAGAAGGTTTGTGGTTTTCTAAAACAAAGGATTTATTTCGGGCACCTATTCAAAAGGCCACGTGAGAGGCATTATCATCCCAGTCTGGAGAGGTTATACTCTACAGGTTTCGATGCACCACAAGGTTATTGGGGAGTCAATTGCTAGTCCACAGGAAGTTCTGTAATTCTAAGATTTCCTTAACATTAAAATTTATATACCGGTTGGGCGTTGCTTGGATTTAGCGCGTTCCCGATTTGAGTCACTTTGGGGTGAGTACTTTTTCCCACCAAAGCAAGCCCAGATTCTAAGGCTAACAAAAGCGAGCCAAAATATTCATACTTCAATCAATCTTTGTTTAAAAACAAAGAGAGAGCAAATGAATATCTTAACTCACACTCGCATGATGTTCTTTTTAAGCCCAAAATGAAATGTGTTGACAAACAAAAAAAAAACATGGGGTTCCTTTTAACCATTTGTAGTATTATTTAACAAGCAGTTAATTTTAAACCCATGAAAAAGAAAATGTATTGTTCTTTTTAACCTTATGCAAGTGCGTGTATGTTCATTTTACTGATGAGTGAAGAAATGCATGATTGTGACATTAAATTAAATAAATAATCAAGATATTTTTGGTACACTCTAGCTTTGACACACTCTGTCACAAAAATATTAGTATCTTGGAAAACTTCTAATCTAAAAGCAAAAAACAGGAAAAAACTGCAAAAAAACTAAAACTAGAAAAAATTTCATACCAGTCATTTGCGTCGCAACAGAGCATATGTGACTCGATATGGTGTTTGCGGTTCAGAGTCTTGAAAATGCATCGCAATAGGGCAGTTGCTTCATTTAGACATTCAAGTGTGTTGCGACAGATCGATTGCATCGCTCACGAAATTGGATGCGGCGCAACAGAGCGTTTGCGTTTTACGGTCTATCAATTGCATCGTTCCGTACCTGTACCTAAAAAAACAAACAAACCAGAAGCTGTACGAAAACCTACAAAACGTGTTTAAAGAAGATGTTGGGTTCACCAATGTAATTGAGGATTTTTATGCATCATAAGATTGGTTAGCATCGTACAATATATACCAATTAAATCCACAAAATCAATGAAATGCATAAGAAAATAAAGTAGAGGAACAAATAAGAAAGCTCTCACCCAATCCTTCCTTCTCCATGGCTGACTTCCATTGCACCTTCTAACTTTTTGTGATAATGAGTGCGCCCTCAGATTTGTGATGAGCAAACTCTATATTGACTTGCCCTAAGCGAAGTTTTGAAGGATTTCTATTCTATTGCTATGCACTATAAACTAAATTCTAAATACAAATAATTGAAATGACAAGCCTAAAATGCAATAGAGAGATTAAGAAAAATAGAATTAAGAAGCTCTAAATTCAAGATTATGAGATTCAAGATGTTAAGAGATTCAAGATTATTGAAATGAGAACAAAATTGACATTTTATAGAAAATGCAATTTTGAATGGACAGATGAGATGAGAGATTGAGAAATGCCCTAGAATCAATGATCAAGATTCAAAATGGCAACTCTCAATTAGGGTTAGGGTAAAAATCCCAAATGAGTGCACAAGATTTAATTTTAAGAAATTAAATGAAGGATGGAGAATGAACGTGACAGTGAGATGAAAATTAGTAAAAATCAAAAGATAAGAAGATGAGATTTAGAAAATCAGTAATTTTAGTAATTACTTGATTTGTAGAAGAATATTTCCATTTTAAATTAAAATTAATTCAAAATATGGATTTAATGAGATAGTAAATAATTGATTTAAGATTATTTACTAAAAGAAGAATCAGTTAACTATGTGAAGTCATTTTTAAATAAATTGTTTTATTTAAAATGAGGGAAATGTCAAATAAGGAAATTAAATAATTAGGAATAATTATTTAATTTAGAAGAGGTAGTTAATTAATTAAATAAATTAATAAATCTATTTAATTAAAAGAAGATTTGGGAATTAGTGACATATTAAATAAATAAATTAGAATATATTTATTTAATAATCAAGAGGACATTAATGATAAAGATTAATTAAATAAATTGAGAACTTTATTTAATTATGAGTAGACTTTGATAATTAGTGACGCATTTAAATAAATAAATAAGATCTATTTATTTAATAATCATGAAGAATAGAAAATCATGAATTAATTAAATAATTATGAATGATTTAATTAATAGTTGAAGGTGGGTTAGAAACATAATTAAAATGTCATAATTATGCTAGGACGAAAAAAGTGGTAAAATAGTGCTTGCAGGCCTAGGTCATTTTTATGTCATTACAATGACATGCTTTAGATTAGCATAGAGGATATTTGAATTCATGTTGTTTTATGCTTTTGATTAGATTATTGATGTTAGATTTGTCAGTTTTGTAACATTGTATTGGTGAAGGGGACGAAATTGCACCACTCGCTTGTGAGCGCCCTGCGATTCCACAATTCTCTCTTCACGATGTGTTTTATTATGATATATATATGCATGTCAATATATGCTTTGTTTGCAAGTTTATAGGTACAGGACATCGACTCCACCTGGTTTCATAGGTTTGAGTATGTCCATTGCCCAACAATATTTTTGATTTGGAGATAGTAGCTAGGTTTCCCATGTCAAGCCATCGCCCTGGTCATAGTGTGTCGTTGATTTTAAGTTGGGTTTGTTTGTTTTAATGTTGTTCAATTTTTCCTTGATATTATTTAAATTGCAAGTTGTAAAAGGTAAATTAATGGAATTAAATATTTAAGATGATTATTAAATTAATCCGATTTATTATGTTAGAAGATGATAATTAATTAAATTAAATTAATTAATTAATTTAACTTAATTTAATTAATTAATTAATTTAATTTAATTAGTAAAATAATTTAATCTTTGGATTATATTTATTTTATCAAATCAATTAAATTAATTGAATTAAGCTTTTTTTTGAAATACTATGTATTTTATTGGAAATTAGTAAAATGTTTTATTTGGTTATATTTTGAAGATTTGATGCAAATGGATTTGGGAAAAGATATTTCTTTTTTTGTTTCAAAATGTTTGTTTCAAAATATTAATGGTGGTGGTTGAAAGAGATATTTTCATGGAGTTTAATGGCTATAACCATGAAAGTCCAAGGAAGGAAAAGGGGAGAGAAAGAAAAGGAAGGAAGAAGAAATTCTGGTTTTTGCTTTGGAATTTGATTGTGGAGAAGCTCTGTTTGTTTGATGTGGAAGAAGCTTGAAACTGTGGAGGAGTCTTTACACCATTTCACATCCTCTCAAGCATTTGGAAACCAAGTTCTTGTTATTTAAATTAATTTTATTTTGGAAAGATTCATAGATTTAAATTTTTGTTTGCAAAATGATTGACTGTGCAAACTTAGAATTTGATTAAATTGAAAAATATGGTGTTGAAATTTGTGAAATCTTCTATTGAAAATTTTGCAAGTAGAGATTCATTGTTCTCCTTCCCTTCTAAATATGTAATTTGGAGAAATCTGGAAACCTCTATCTTCAAATTATTTTCTCTAAATTTTTTTTTGGGTATTTTGCTATAGATAGCCATTTTTGAAAATTGTTTTCTCTACTGAATCATTAGTTTTTTTTATATTATATATAAGGCGGTCACAAAAAGACAGAATTAGTTACATCGAGATGTATAGAAGCAAGAATCCAAGCCTCTCAGCAAGAGAAGCAAGCTAACTACAAAACATCAAGTCCTATACAAAGCTACCAGAAGGTAATCAGAAGACTAATGCAAAACATCATCATGGGTGTCAACCCAGGCTGTCCACCCCATAGATCCCTCCATCCAAACAATATTTTTGTTCTCTTGGATTTGAGCAAGCATAAGGAATTGGTCCTTTTTGGCGTTCTTTTTATTCTTAACCTCGTGGATAAACATTTTGCAAGTCCTCTCGAAGATCTACAGATTATCCACATTCCTCCTCCATTCATAACCATTCTTCATCTCATAGATGAAGAAAGTGGCATATCCCGTCTTCACGAAACTTTTGAGCTTTTTCCTATCCATCATCATGGTAGTATGAACCTGCAAGAAGATTTTAAAATATGTGAGTTTTCGAAAAGACTTAGTAAGAACTTTGGGGGTGTTCTAATACCTTTCCTCATTCCTACATTTCCAAATCTTCCATAAGATATTAGAAGAGAGAATGTTCCAAAACATATCAGTATCTTTATTTAGCCCATCAATATGACTAGTGATGATTTCAAGAGTATTAATAATCATAGGATAAGTGATGCCAAACATATTCCAAATTTCCTTAGCAAAAATATAGTCAAAGAGAATGTACCTTCCTGATTCAAGCATTCTGCACAAGTTACAGTATTCAGTCGCAGAGTTATCTTTTCTAATTGGGAGTCTGTCAAGAATTGACAGCCATTTAAAACATTTTATTTTAGGTTCTATAGATCCTTTCCATAGAATATTAAAATAATTCTTCCAGGAGCAGATGTCCAGGGTGGTGTACCAAACAAAATTGACAAGGTCAATGATGGCATCATTATATCCAATCACCTTGTAAACATTTTTGGCTTTGATTTTGGATATAATGGTCCCATCCGGCCATTTGTAGTTTATATATCTGTGAGAATCCAAATGACAAGTAGTAGGTAAGTCCTTGGTAGCTTTAATAATCATATTATAAGTTTTCTTCTGGGAGGTGGGGATATTAAATTTGCTTCTTAGCTCATCCCAACCAATTAACCTGTCTTGCTCAAAGAGGTCAGCTAATTGAGATATGCCCCTATTATTCCAGTATCTAGCAGAGCAGCCTTGGGAGAGGGCGAGGGGTTTGCCAGATAAGTGTAAGTTCCACCAGATGGATCTTTCACCATATAGAAGACAATCATCATGGAAGGCCTTGTTAGTGATATAGCTCCTAACATGATTCCAAGATTTCCATATGGATCTAAATATAGTAGATCCATGAACAACAATAGGAAAGTCGCCAATGATCATATCATTGAAAGGCAGATTCTTCCAAGATTTTGCATTTTTGGGGAATTCCCTTTCAATATTGTTCCTAATAAGGATCTTCCAAGGATCATTTTCGTCCATAGAGTGAAAAATCCATTTGGCAGCAAGGGAAATCCCTTGGAGTTTAAGGTCCTTCAAACCCAAGCCCCTAGGAGCTTATCAGTATGACACCAATCCCATTTGACAACATGCATCTTTCTATTGCCTTTACCATTCGATTAGAGAAAGTTTCTGATAGCCTTCTGAATTTCCAAGATTTGGTAGTTACTAAACATCCAAGCTGAGGAATAGTAGATATTGTAGGAGGAAATAATTTTTTGGCAGACCTGAACTCTGCCAGCCAAGGATAAGGACCTGTTGTGCCACTTATCCAACCTTTTAGTGATTTTATCTTTAACCCAAGACCACATATCCTTAAGGGAGGGATCAATAGAGAAGGTATGCCCAGATATCTCACAATTTTCTGCGGGCCTCCCCATTGAGAGTCATAGCTTTTAAACCAATCAGGGGGCTGCTCAACCCATCCTAGACATATAGATTTGGAGTGGGAAATACGAGCACCAAAGATAGTGCAAAAGAGACTGAGTTTGTTTTGCAGAGCTTCAAAGTTGTCAGCAATGGCTTCAAAGAAAATAGCAATATCATCTGCAAATTGGTAGTTTATGAGCTCTTCATTATTAGGGAGAGATATGCCCCTGATAGAAGGGGAGATTGAGTTATCTCTAAGAATGTAGTAGAGGGCATTAGAGGCAATAACAAAGAGGGCAGGGGCCAAGGGGCAACCTTGTCTGATGGATCTACCAAGGGGGAAGGAGTCAGAGAGGGAGCCATTGATATCAATCTGGGCAAAAGCATCATTAAGTAACATCTTAACAGATTTACAGAAAATACTAGGAAATCCAAAAGCCTCAAGCATCATGGAGATAAAGTTCCATTCATCCCTATCATAGACCTTTTCGAAATCTAGGAGAAACATAGTAGAATTTTGCTGAGAGTAGTTGGCCCAATTCATGGCTTCCCAGCTAGTGATCAGATTTTCAAGAATATACCTTCCTTTAATGAAACTAGTTTGGGTAGAGCAGAAAAATTTAGGCATGATTTTCTCAAGTCTAAGAGCCAGGATCTTGGCAAAATTTTTATAGGAAACATTAAGGAGGGTGATAGGTCTACAATTTTTGATGAGAGCTTTGTCCCCATCCTTGGGAATCAATTTAATAATACCCCTATTGATGTAGCTATCCAGTGAGCCCCTAGCCAAGGCTTCCGAGTAGATATCAAGATCTTTGCATATCCAAGCAATATTGGCCTTGTAAAACTCCACAAGGAGACCATCGGGCCCAGGGGCCTTGTCATTGTTAAGGGAGTTAATGGCATTATCAATTTCCTCTAGGGAGATATCTTTAGATAGCAGGTTAGCATCCATAGTGGAGATCCTATTAGGGATAAGAGTTATGCACTGATTCCTAAGGGAGGTAGCCTCCTCCGAGTCTTCAGAGGTAAAGAGATTTTTGTAGAATTCCGCAAATGCCTCTTTGATGTTGTCAAGGCCAGTAATTTCCTGATTATTTACTATAATTCTCTCAATATTTTCATTGGACTACTTGTGCTTGAGGAGGTTAAAGAAGAATTTTGATCCCCTATCACCAAATAGGAGCCATTGAGCACAAGATCTAATTTTGGCTCCTCTAGTTTTAACCTACTGGTGCTGTCTAAGGGCTTCCTTAGTATTAATCACATGGGAGATGAGATCATAGTTTGAGGGGTTGGCTTGGATGTTAGTTTTAGCTTTCTGAAGGTCAGAGGAGAGATTTTTTTTGGTAAATCTATAGTCTTTGGCTCTTTTTTGGCCTATGGTTTTTAACATATTCTGCCAGGAGAGAATGTTTATGTTCCATCTCTCCGTGTGAGAGCTGGTAGGAATAATGAGTCTAATGATATGAATGGTAGCAAGAGTGTCCTCATCCTTAAGAGTATTAGTGTTCAGGAAAAACTTGGGATTGTAAACTTTGCTGAGCACAGGGGAAGTGTTAATTCTAATACAGATGGAGATAGGATGGTGATCGGAGAGGGGAGTGGGGGTAACGAGGACAGAGTTGCCCAAGTTATCAGGCAAAACAGAGAAGAAATTTTTATTAGCATAGAAACGGTGAAGTATAGAATATATTCTAGAGGGACCCTATTGGAAGTTACACCAAGTATGCCATAAGCCATGATTCATGTCTTTACTTCCAGCTAAAGGGTCAAAAATATATTTTTTATTTTTCATTCTATTCTAGTGAAATTTTTCAAGGTCTTTCCAGGAAAATGTAGTACCACCAGCTTTATCCTCCTGGGATTCAATCATACTGAAGTCCCCTCCCATGAACCACGGGATGTTAGGGGGTGCATCCAGCCAGTCCCAGAGGCTCACCCTCTCCCTAAAGTCGTTTGAAGCATAAATTGAGCATATGCCAAGGACATTGTTATTGTAATTAATAGTAATCCAAACAACTCTATTACAAGGGGAGAGCCCATTACCAGTGATATAATTCTCCCATCTCAGGTTAACCTGCAACGCAACCCCTCCCCTACCCCTAGGGTGGTTGGTACAAAATTTGATAGCATCTTTCCAAAGGAAGTTAAGGTTGGATTCAAGAACGAATCCTATAGCTTTAATTTCTTACAACATTAAGAAATCCATGGAGTTATCTAAATAGTGCTTAATAACAAACTTCCTGTCCGGGGATTCAAGCCCCCTTCTGTTCCATGAGATGCAATTCATGAGGAAACATGCGGGGGGGAGAGCAATGGTCTACCGATCCCAAGATTAGGGTCTTAGCAACATAAGGGGTATTCCCTTGTTTTTTCTTGGAGGGGTTCTTATTTTTGGAGCCCAGAGGTCTTCCTTGTCATTTAGATGTGGGGAGATCTCTGTTGAATTCATCATCATTATCAGAAGCATTAGGGGAAAGGATATCCACATCCATGGACTGCTTAGGGCGAAGATTAGCGGAATCGGAGGAGTGGTTATAGGTCGGGATGACCTCAAGCAAACATTCACCACTAAGCTCCCTGAACATCTTGTAAGGGAAGTTCAAGGGAGGGGCCGAGTCAATGTAATTGATAGATGGGTCCTTTTTGCTCAAGGTTGATGGGGGGGAGCTAATTTGGATTTCCTGAGAAGCGGCCAGGATAGGGTTGTCCGTATTGGGGGCAAGAGGGAGATTTAAGGATTGGGAGTCCACAATGGAGGTGTTAACCTGATTATTGGTCCTTCATCTACGTTTATTGGAGATTTTGGTCACGGTTTGGAATCTGACATTTTGAGACTCGTTTTGAAGGGACAAGGAGACAACAGGGAACGATGAAGGGGAAGGGGCAACAGGGAAGGATGGGGAGCTGGAGGCCAAGGCGGGGACAGGGTCAGAAGGTTCAACAAAGTGAGGGGATTTGATCACAGAGGGTTCCATATTAGGGTTAGTAGTAATAGAGGGGTTTTGGAGAGGCGAGGGCTTAGTCAGCAAAGATTTTTTCTTAAGAATAGGGAAATCCTTCCTCAGATGCCCTTCTCTTCTCTACAAGAAACAAGCGTTCAGACCCCCAAGAATTTCAATAGGACAAGAGTAATTATCCTCAGAGATGTTAATGTTAATGTCAGCCAGAATCTCTTTACCAGGAATCAACGAGACAAATATCCTAGCATCCATATGGGGAACCAATCTCACAGTGTCATCCATTTGAATGACCTTACCTAGTGGTTCAAGCAGTTGGGGAATGAACCTCCATAGAAATGGCAAGATCTGTTTAACTAAAATCCACCACGGGGATGAGAGGGAAAGAACTTCCTCAAGAATGGCCTCAGGAGACCAATCCAAGGTGCAAAAGGAGGTAGAACCCATGACCCAATATTGTTTTTTGAGCACTTCGGCCTGGGATTCCTGATTAGCAAAGAAAATCACATATAATCCTTTCTGAATTTTCCTGCAAAATGAAATATGGAGACCAAGCTTCAATTTCCAGTAGTTATGGAACCAGTTGTCTAAAATTTTTCTAGGAGGGCATTTATTGATTTCAACAGCAGAGAAAAAAATAGCAGAATTCCTTAATCTATTTTTTTCTTTCCCAATTTCCACAAGCATTTCCAGATTCGAAGAAACGGAGACAGGTAGGGGAACATCCCCAATATTCTTACCGGTTTCGCAGGTGCCATGGATATTCGACAGGTTAAACCTTGCACTTGCGTCAATGGTGATACCAGAGTTAGCCACCGCCTTAGAGAAGGATTTGAGTCTTGGTTTAGCGGGAGTATCTATGTTAGGAATGTCCGAATCCTTAGAAACCCTAGGAAATTTTGAGGGGAGAATGGGGGGTACGGCCTCTGCCGAGCGGCAAAGGGGAGAAGGAGAGGTCTCCATCAAATTAACATCATTAAATGAGCAAGGAGTGAGCACACCTATAAATGCGTCGTCGCCGCGGAAACATAACAGCCTATCCTCGAGGTTCACCACCTTTCGTAGCTGGCGCCTGAAAACCTTCCTGCCGAAAAAACGCAGACCTTCTAAATCATAACGAATCATTAGTTTTAATAAATATGTATATATATTTTGAAAATTATATATACATATACATACACATATATATTTATATGTATTTATTTTTTTGTGAAATGGTTGTATTGAAAAATGAAACCCTGTATTTCATTTTTTTTCATTTGGCGGATTTAAAAATCCGTAGGAAAGCCGAATGTCAAAATTTTATAAAATAAAAATAAAAATAAAAAATGAAATTTTAAGGGAGGTTGGGGCTCTCCCCACAGCCGCCCCATGGGAGGCGTTGTGGAGGAGGCAACGCCCAACGCTACCCCTCAACATAGCTACGCCCACATATATGGGGGTTCGATTGTGTTTAAACACAACTGCCCCATATGAATGGGGTTCAACTATGTTTAAACACAACCACTCCCAAATATTTGGGCGTGCCCTATTCCTTGCCGTGTTTAAAAAAAAATGAAAAGTAATTGTTTTTATTTTTTATTTTTATATTATTAAAATATATATAATATATATATGTGTGTGTGTATATCTATAAGTATATAATGATATATATTTATATGTATATTTGTGTATATATATTTATATATTTTATATATTTGTTTTGGAAAATTTGTAATTAATTATTAATATATATATATATATATTGATATATATATATATATATATAATCATTTGATTATGTATATATTCAGTATGTATATATTTAAATATATATATATTTATATATAGTTGATATTTAAATAGGTGCATATATTAAATGCACAATTAGATGACTTTATAGTAATATGTTTTAATAGAAGAAATAAATGTTTTTATTTAAAAGTAATTGAAGAATTGAAGTGTTAGATAGTTTAATTTCCTTCTCTATCTGAAAGGGATTTAATTAAATTAGTCATTTGAGGCAATAATTTACTGTATTTTACTAAGGGAAGTGGATTTAGGAAATCTAAAAGATAGATTTAAGCCTTGTTTAAATTGCCCTTGTAAATGTAATTTCTTCTGTTTTCGTCTTGGGGGAAATTGTTTAGAAGCGTTAGTAAGACTTCCATATGTGGTACTTTAATTTGGGGTTGTCGTATTTTTTTTATTGTCAACCCTTTGAATTTCTTTGGGTAGTGCGTATAGTTGTATTCAGTTAATCACCCGGTTACCACGAACGGGGATGTGTTGCATTTATGTTTTGGATGGGGATTTAATATCCTTAAGTGTGCACTAGTTTACCCTTGGGTTGTGGAGTTGTTCCATGTGTTGTCTTAGAGGAGTGGCTTGCAATGAGGGCCGACACACAAAGTGGTGCTAGGGTAACTCATTGTGAGTTAGTTAATCCAATGATAATGTAAATAAACGTATTAGAAGAATAGGTAGTATTTAACACTTAATAAGAGTAATTATGCATCGCTCATGGACATAGGGGCTTGTACAAACTTGGGATGGGACGAGAAGGCCTGGAATGGAAAGATCGTTATCTTGTCGTTACGAGAGATAATTGATTCCTCATTGGTTTCCATGAGGGGCCGAGAGCCGTTAGAGGCTTCTAGGAGATCCCAAGATGGGGGTTGGGGCCTAATAAGACTTACCAGGATATCCCATGTAGCATTGTGATGAAACTTCTCCTAAGTCAGCAGTATGTTTGTTTCAATGATGCAATTGATTAGTTAACTCTTGAAGCAATGTAACCATGGTGATAGTGTTGTATTTGTATTTGATTAAGTTCAGTTTTATTTTAGCCCGTGTCTAGAGGTAGATGGTCTTGTCTAGGAATCCTTGTTACTATCTCCTAGTACGGGGGGTGGGCCTTCAGGTACCACTTGGTTAGGTGGAACGTGCACCTTACTCCATTGGGTTCTCTTCTTTGTTCATGATGGCTAGATTTCAAGTTGGAGAGCTCGTGGTTTCTAGTTTCATTTCATGCTTATATTCATTTCAGTTGATTCTTGTAATTATTACCCCTCATTTGTAATCGAGGTGGAAGTTTGTATTTTGTAATCATACTCTTTGGTTCTACCTCATTCAAGGAATGAGAGATGTAATGTCCTTTGTTAAATTATTGTTATATGAAATCTTATTGTATCTCTTATTTTTATGATGTAATTATCATGTATGGAATGTATGAGTACTTAATTTCTTAAGTAGATTAATGTTATGGATGAAATTATGCTGTATGTATGGGTTTAAAAATAATCTCAGTCTCGTAAACTTAGAGGTTGTTGGCATTGGGTAGTGAACTTGAATGTTATTGTAATAAAAAATAAACAATAATGTGCGTTGAGTAGTTAATTGCAACTTCCTCTAGGGTTACGTGGCGGGGCGTTACAAGATTCATGTTAGGATAATTATAAAAATGGATGGTAAGTCGCATTAAAATGCCCATCATTATCATTAACAAGAATTTTGAATTTCCAAGAAAATTATAAATGTTTAAAAAGATAGGCATGAGAGAGAAAGTGTGTATTTAGTGTAGAGATAGCTAGCTCTATTGTATAGCTAAGTGATAAGCCCCATCATCAAACTATAATTTCTATATCCTTAGTCTTATAGTGTACATAAGGCTATGATTAGTTACATTTTGGCTATGCTAACTCTTAATTAAGTTATATATTCCCATTCAAATGAGGAGGTCTCTGCGGTTAATGAGGGAGAACAATAGTCACCCTCCATGATTGAATTGCTATGAGCGTCCTCTCTTCTTGGAAAGTATTGGTCTTCTTTGTGGCATTGGTTATAACAAATTTTTTAGAAGTGCAAAAATATGGGGGACAAAAAAGTGGCCACCCCACTTTTTGGCCCCATCAAAGACATAATGTGAGCATGTTATAAAATGCTTGTGTCATTTCTTGGGGTAAACCCACAAAAGTGGTTTACAATTTGAGTGAGGGAGGAAAAGTTGAACAAATGACCCCATGCAAAAAAAAATTCTTTTAGGGGTTCGAATGAACTATTTGGTTCAATCGAACCAAAATATGGTTCGTTAGAACCTGGGTTCGAGCGAACCCATTTAATGATGGGGCCCATAATTCCTAGAAAAAATCCAAAAGTGAAGGCTTATGGAGAGGGGGTTTGCATGAACCCCCCTTTTCCCCCCTTCTCCAACTCAAGCACCAAAAAATTCCAAAATTTTGCGCTTTGAAGCTCGGGTTGAGGATGAAAATGGAGGAGACTTCATAGACCCAACTGGATGATGGTAGTCCTTGGAATGAGCTATCCAATTAATATAATTTTAATATATTTTGGTTTTATTATGTATTTGTTTTTTTAGTTTTATTAAACATAGGTTTTTCATCAAAAATCAAGCTCTTTGTTCTGCACATATGGAAAAGTACCAGATTATCAATTTTTATTTTTTAAAAATATGAGTGCACCAGATATTGAAGTCCTTGATCCAACAAAAAAAATTTAAAATTTTGATACATACAAAAAAAGTTACGTTGTATATGGTCCGCCCATGTTTGAATTGTAATTGGTTTGACTTCGAAACTCGATTAAGGAAAAAATATTCAATAACAAACTATGAGACCAATTAGAAACACTATATATCGAAGTTACAATTCTAAATTCAAAAGAATTAGAATTTGACCCTTCATGGAATTTTTTTTATGTTGTATACGATGAGCGTCACTCCTTAAAAATGTTGTTTGCTGAAAAAAACTAGTTTTCAAAGGAGATGGAAAAAAAAGTGCAATCTGATTCTAATTTTTTTGAAAAAACTATATTTAGAATCTACATATAAAATTTCACAAATCACTAGTTTGCACCATCTTCAAATTCCTCATGGTTTAGTTGCTATAGGTGCCAAAAAGTGAAGATTTAGTTAAAAAAAGTTATTTCAGTGTCCAGTTTGGCCAAAAATTGCAAACCACTATTGTGAGATCACCCCTTGTTAAATCAATAGAATAAAAAATCATTCTTCATTCTACATTTTCACTCAGAAAATGACCTCCAAACCCTCCCAAGCGACCTTGTATTATTGCAAATTTGATTTTGCACCAAATTTTTTTCCAAATATTTACCAAAATGTTGCCAAGACATTAAGGAGGTCAAAGGATTAAGTATTTTTAATTTTTTAGTGTCAAATTTGTATTAAATAAGTAGATTGAATTATTATTTTTAATTAAAATTAGTTTAATTTTTAGGAGTTGATAATTGGCCCCCAAATCTTGAAAATCCCAATTCACCTCATCATAAAATCCCTCCTAAAGAACAACCCTAGGGTAAGTCCAAGAAGTTGGTTCCACAAAGAGGTGAAGTTTTGGCCAAAAATATGTCGAAAGGAATGGGTACTTGTTTTTAAAAAATGGGTGCCCATTTAGGAATGATAACTCGAGCCTTAGATCGGGATCTCGTTCCTAAATGGGTACCCATTATGAAAATAGAACGATACCCATTTTAAAGCAGGTACTTGTTCTAAAAAGAAATTGAAATTCCAAGCCACTTTTTTCTTGGGTTTTAGGCTTGGGAAAGGTTTGGCAACATGACCCTTAGCCTTTGACTTGCAACTAATAAACTAGGGCAGATTCAAGAGAAATGTCTAACTTTGGAAATATAACTAATGATTTTTTTTTCAGAATTAATTTATGAAATTAAAACTTATTATAGATCACAATGTTTAGTTTTTAAATATATAATTTTTTCAAAATATGATTATTTTTTCTAGATTTAATTAATTTCTAAGCAAATTGGTCCATAAACTTGAAATATCTAACTTTTCTTTTTTTTAATAACTTTTAATCTGTTAATTTTTTTGTAAAAAAGATATATGACATCAATACTCAGATAGTTCTCTACATAATGAAAAAATTCAAAAAATATTAATTTAGGTGAAATTATGCTATATATACATGTTGATTTTTAAAAACAACAATTAAGACCAATGAAAATCAATAAAAAAATATTAAAAATACCCTCATCAATCTTCATGTTTGTACATATCTTTCCCCAAAAGAATTATAATCCATTATTGAATATTATTCTTGATCAAATAAATAATATATAGATTTATTAGTTCCCTATAAATAATAATAATTTATTAAAATACTATGCAACATTTTTAGGAACCCTTTAATCACTACCTTTAGGTTGTCCCATCCAAAAATTTCTTCTTGTCACTCTAACAACATATTCTACCTTAGGTCAATATCCCAATTAATCATACACTATAGACTTCACTAGGTTGGAAAGTATAATCATCCACTAGGTGGTCTTAAGTTCAATGATAATTTAATATTTTGAACAAATAATGTCATCATTATTATTTTTAATTTCGTTATACAAATATATACTTATACTAGCTAGATTTTAAATATTCATCAATCTCACTCTTTTTACATTAATTCATTTTTAAAATAGATTTGGTTATACACATTTGTTGTACCATGACTATTTGTGGGCTTGTAATTAGCCTTGAGACTATTACAAACTCCAAACTTGTCTCTCTAATAAATTTTAAAATCTTTAATTGAATGGTTAATTTTTTTATAATTAACTAAATTAAGATTTCAAGAAATTAATAAGTGTCACATATCCATTTTTGCTTACATAGTTTTGATGAAAAATTAAGTGCAAATAAATGCAAGTTATGATTGATTTTTTTAAGAAATTTAATTTATTTTTTAAACTTTTTCTGCAACATAATGCTTTAGCCAATCAAACTAGATCCCCACCCAAATTTTATTTAAAACAAAAGAAATTTTTATATTATTCTCAGAAATATATAATACATACATACAATTATATATACACATAGGTGAATTCATTTTTTATAAACTAGTTTATCTATCTTAATATATTAATCTATATATTATACGCTGAGAGGTATCATTTTCCAAGCATATTTTTTCATTAATTTTTTTTTTTTTTTGAATTTAAAAATATGCCTCGAAAATGATACCTCTCAGCGTATAATATATAGATTAATATATTAAGATAGATAAGCTAGTAGCACTCGCCGTTCAACACATAACATAAATTAATATACAATTATGGAAAAATAGAGTTCAATTAGGGCATTACCTTTGAGTTAGGGTTAGGGTTGAATTAGGGGAAATTTTTGAGTTAGTGTTAGGGTTAAACTATGGTTAACATTCAAATAACATTAGGGTTAGTGATTAATTAGGGTTAGTCTTAAAGTTAAATTTTAAATAAGGTTGGGATTAGTATTAGGGTTAGGGTTCAATTTAAGTTAGGTTTAGTCTTAGGGTACAATTATGCAAGTGTAAAGTATTATATGTGGTTTTATATATGAATTTATGTGTGGAATTAAATTTTTAGTTATGAAGTTATTTTAAAAAAATTTAATGATTAAAATTTGTTTGTTCTTATTTTGGGATGTTATATTTTTAGTAATGAATTAATAATGTTATAAATATTTTAGAGAAATTTTTTGAGGGTACAATCATGCAACTGTAAAGTATTAGGGTTGAGGTTCAAGTTTAATTTTTTTAAGAAATTCTACACTTTAAAACTTAACCCTATCCCTAATCTTAACCCTAATTCTAATCATGAACCTAACTCAAACCCTACCCTTTATCCTAATTCTATCTCTAACCCTAACCCTAATACTAATTCTATCTCTAATCATAACCCTTATCATAACACTATCTCTAACTCTAACCCTAACCCTAACCCTAATCTTGATTCTATCTCTAATCATAGCTCTAACCATAATCATGATGTTATCTCTAATCATGATGGGGTTATATATACACATAGGTGAATTCATTTTTTATAAATAATTGAAACAATAAATTATAAATTAACTCTTAATATAGAACATATGCAAGATTGTTTTTATTTCAATTGACCATGAAATTCATAAAAGAACCATATGCAAAATTAAACTAACAGTTCTAACTTAAAATGAAAGAAAAAAATTCAAATTAAAAATATATATACTTATATTTAGTTTCAAGCTTCCGGCAATTTTTTTTGCAATTATTTTGTTTTTAGAAACAAGCATGCAGCTGGGAGTTTGGGGGCGCTAAGTTTAGGAGGGAAATTTTTTAGAAACAAAAGAGGCGTAGCAGAAGCAACAGGCAAAGGGAGAAGGAAATAGTGGGAAAAACAAGATTAGTAGGAACTTTGGCAAGCAATTATTCTACCTCCAATTTCACCTCATCCTTGATCTTCTTGCCAAATCTAAAATAAGCTTTCATGAAAAATCTGCTCTCTAAATCTAAAATAAGCTTTTGTAGATGGCATGTAAATTTGATTTTAAACCTTTGTAGAAAACATATAACTATAATTTTAAACTTTTGTAGAAAACATATAAATATGAAAATAAACCTCTGTAGATAACACATAAATATGAAATAAACCTCTGTTGCATAATATATTTCAATCTGAAAATTAAAAATCTTCCTTTCTTTACGCTGAAAGTAGTTAAATATCTCTGTTAATGATATAGGAAATCAGAAAAAAATGATTTGTGAATGCATGTTTATTGTTGTTCGTGACACATAGATCTAAAAATGAAATTGTGATCGAATTATTTGATGATGTTTGTGTATGGCTAAAAGCCAAATCTTATATTTCATGCAAACATATGTGTATATTCATATGGGTATTTTTATACTCATATACAAACACCATGATCTAAAAATGAAATTGTGATTGAATTACTTGATGATGTTCATATATGGCTAAAAGTCAAATCTTGTATTTCATGCAAATATATGTGTGCATATGCATATATATATATTTATTACCGTGTTATATTATTGTGTTGATATTATTCATATTGGGACTACGATTTAAATTCATTCTCAAGTTCTTCATATATATATATATATATGTTAATCCTTTGATGATAAACATTGAATAATTCCCATTGTGCAATTTTCAAAACATATTCAAAAATATGATTAGAAAAGTATTTAATCTAGAAAATCATTGCATTCAAGAATACTTAAATTTATTGCACTAGTTAATGATGCATATGAATGCTTATCAAATAAATATTTTTAGTTTCAATACTGTAAACGATTTAAATTATTATTCATGCAAGTTATGAAAAATATTGAGGAAAGTTTACCTTCTGAAACGAGTGCCAAGTATGGATTAATAGGGAGCATAGACACTGGTTTTCTAGTTCTACTTTTATATGGTTATATGCTTGGCCAAGTGCCTTGGAGCATTGAAATATATGAATTCATTTATTTATTATATATTTGTTCTCTACCATATCCTAATATCGATCATAGCATGTTCTTGTATGATAGAAATGCATATAGATATATCAGGCGTGCACCAAATTCCATCTTGTTCATTGATTTCTTTTTGCTAAGCATCTCATGCATGATTAGTGGTTCTTCATGTCAAGAAGAACTCTCCAAGGAAGCGTAAGCTTCATGGTTGTGCAGAAAAATTATTTGGACCATGTTCTCATCCTTTGAATTATGAATGATTATTGAAGATTCCAATGTTTGTGTACATTACTTGTACTCTTATGATATTATTATGAATTTTTGGCAATGGATTGCCTAAGTCAACTATTGTATCATGTTATTTCATGTACGTATGATTCATGCATGAACAATATGTCATATTATTTCACGTTTTGTACATGGCTTGTATGGAGATATTTCTCATGTATTAATATTCTTGTGAAAACCTCTTGTTAATATGTTTAATTTGATAATTTCAAACCTTATATTTGGTATCAGAGCTCTAGGTTAAACACTAGGGCCTTTGTTCATTCCATTAAGATTCATACTTTGACGGAAGACACCCCTATTTTACCATAATGGACACCAAAAACACTAATCGTAGTGGATCGAGCAATGAGCAAAATGATAGGTTGGACCAAATCCTCAACCTCATAACCTACGAAGGAGCTAGGATGCATAATTTGGAACAAGAGGTTAGAGGAATGCAAGGGGGTCCAAACCAAAATGAGAACCCAAGGAATGAGGAACAAAATCAGTGAAATGAGAACCAAGGAGGTAATATCTGAGCTAAGATTAAGGGGGAGTTGGGCAAGCACCTCAAGAGGATAGCACCACCCAAGTTCAATGGAAAGACCATTGGAGATGGAGTAGAGGCATGGATTATAGAGACAAAGAAGTAATTTGAACTCTGAAACTTATCCAATGATTTGGGTTACATACCAGATCACTAGAGAGGCAACCACTTGGTGGGATAATGAGAAGGAAAAGAAGAAGCTACTTCTAGGGGACACCACTTGGGAAATATTCCTCCAAATTTTTAGAAAAAGATGGCTTCCATATTTCTTCTTCGATAAGAAGTTGATAGAGTTTCAAAATTTGATCCAAGGCGGTATGATGATGACCCAATATTGGGAGAATTTCACTAATCTACTCAAGTATGTACTAAATTACCATATGGATGAATGTTTTTGAATTCATAAGTTCATCTTGGGATTGAGACCCCAGATCGAAGTGGAGGTGGACATCCATATAAACCCATTGACTATAGATGAAGTACTTGATAAGGCCACTAAACAAGCATGAAAGTTGTAGCAATTGGCTAACTACCATATGATTTTGAAATCTAAGCATGGTTTTGGTAACAAGAAGCCCCAAAATACAACAACCAACATGGATGCAACAATCACCAAATCCAGAATCTGAAGTGGGGTAATAATTCCAAAGAAATGGGTGAAGGTAGCTACGATGGGAAATAATAAGAGGGCCAACAACAATAACAATTACAATAAAAACAAGAGGAACTTCAAAAAAGATAGACCATGAGGATGGAAAGGGCCACGTGATGGATGTTATACTTGTGGGGGAGATCACTATGCTACTAATTATCCATAGTAGTCCAAGGTACAAAGAGAAGGAAACCAAAAACGGGTACCACAACATCAGATTCATGTCGTGATGGGCAATAGGCAAGTTGATTTTTAAGCCTCTCCAATCCAATTGATAGGTAAGCTCTTTGATCAATCTATTTCTATATTTATAGATACTGGAGCAATAGAATGTTTTATAGATCCAAAGATAGTTTCAAAATTAACAGTTAGACTAAGGCATATAGAAAATTCATGGATGGTCCTATATGGAAATCGAGCATAGAGGAGGAAAACATATTTCTCTCTTGTAGTGAGTTAGAGATTCCTAGTTTTTACACCCAATTCAATCTCTTTGTGGCACATTTAGGATCATATGGGGATTAATTGGTTATCTAAGCACAAGTACATAGTCAATTGTGAGGATAAAATTGTCAATTTCTTAGATGACTTTGGGAATTATTTTGAGATTCATGGGATTCATAGACCACTTGAAATTATGAAAATATCAACCATGCAACTTAAGAAGGCCCAAAGGAAGGGACGCTCCATTTATGATGTGCAAATTAGTGAACTTGATAATATGAAGCCATATCTAGATGATTATCCTATCCTTAAGGAATTCCAAGATGTGTTTTTCAGAAGATCTAATGGAGTTATCACCAAAAACAGAATTTTATTTCTCCACTAATCTTCTACCTAGAACTAAGTCGTAGTCCAAGGCCCCCTATAGGATGACTACTATCAAACTATATGAATTGAAGGTCTAATTGCAAGAATTGTTGAGCAAAGGGTTCATTAGACCTAGTGTATCCCCATGGGTTGCACCAATTATTTTTATGAAGAAGGATGGTACCTTGAATTTATGCATTGACTACATGATTTTGAACAAGGCCACCATCAAAAAAAGGTATCCTCTTAAAAGTATTAATGACATTTTTAACAAATGAAAGGGGCTATAGTGTTCTCCAAGATATACCTTAGGTACGAATTCCACCAATTAAAGATCAAGGAAGAGGGAATTTCAATTCCCGTCTTTAGAATTTGTTATGGTCACTACTAGTTCATATTGGTACCATTTGGGTTGACCAATGCTTCGACAAATTTTATGAACCTCATGAACAACATATTCAAAGACTTCTTGGATGATTTTACGCTAATATTTATAGAGGATTTATTGATCTACTCTAAGTTTATTAAAGAGCATAATAGGAATCCGAGGGTAGTATTGTAGCACTTGAGAGAGTGAAAAAATTTCAGTAAGCTTTCCAAATGTAATTTCCATCAATACAAGGTGTAGTATTTATGCCACATCATATTAGAAGAGGGAATTTCTCTAGATCTAGAGAAGATCAAGGTAATTCTAGAATGGCCTACACCACAAAATGTGATAGAAGTTCAAAGCTTCATGGGTTTTGTTGGATATTATAAGGAATATGTAGAATAATTTTCATGAATTATAACACCAATCACATCACTCCAAAAGAAAGGAAAGCGTTTTGAGTGGAGTGACAGGTGTGAGAAAGGATTCCAAATTTTAGAGCAGAAGCTTACAACAACCCCAATTATGTCTATACTTGATCCTAATGGGTAATTCAAAGTGACCATAGATGCTTCAAGAGAGGCTGTAGGAGTAGTATTGATGTAGGATGGGAAAGTGGTAGTGTATGAGTTGAGGAAATTAAAGCAATATGACTTGAAATATGCACCACATGACTTGGAGCTAGCCACCATAGTGCGCGCATTCTAGATGTAGAGGCACTACCTTTTGGGAAAGCCATTTGAGCTAAAGACAAATCACTTAGGACTCAAGTACATCTTCATTCAACCAAATCTTAATGCATGAAAAATAAGGTGGTTATAATTCCTTAGTGAGTATGATTTTGGAATAGAATACATCAAGGGAAAGAAGAATAGTGAATGCTTTTAGTAGAAGGAGGCAACTAGCAACTATGACTACGACAACATCCAATTTGAGGAAACAAGTGGTCCAAAAACTGCAAGGAGATGAACACTATGCTAGAGACAAGCAAGCCTTAGAGAAGGTGTTGAACACCTGGAATATATAGAGGGGGGGTGAATTAGTATTCCTTTAAACTAATTAAACATAAGCCATCCAATTATCACAATAAATATAATTGCAATGATGAATGAAAGCATGAAGACATCCAAAAAATTACATGACACATGAACACCAATATTTTTACATGGAAAACCCAAAAAGGGAAAAACCACGATGAGGGTTAGCTCATAATATATTATATTTAGATATAGTATATTATAGAAAGGTTCACCACCAGGTGGACTCAATGTCCAAGTGAACTCACTGCCCACAGAGAAAGAGAAGGAACAAATAAGGTATGGCTATACAACCTATTTGAACTAATACAATATCATCTATCATATGATGGATTATAGTTCCAATGAAGTACACAATTATCTTCACACTAATCTGAATCAATAATCTACTATGTTCACAATCTGCTCAATTCTGCATCACACACATGTAGGTGAAGCACCATACATGTCATATATCTTTCAATTCTCACATACAATTTTATCTCTTCATCATCCTATACTTATCATCTCTTACTCTCCAAAACTTCAAATTTAATACTATATATATACATATCAAGTGCAACTTCAATTAGGGTAGCCTAATTAGAAGTAACACACAAAATTAAGCATGTCATCCTCAAAACATTTTATCCATACTTTGCGCCATAATTCAAAATTCAGTTTACATTAAGATAGGTCAGCATGGACCTAATATAAATCCCACATAAGATAAAGTTACTTGCCTTTCCTTCACAAAACATCAAACATGTTAGGTCGGCCCAAAAATAGACCTAAAAACAAAACCTTCATGCAGTTCGCCAAACGTGTGACCTCAAAGCTTGATCAATATTCGAATTCCCATTTGGCTGAAAACTAATAGCTTATCCTCATCATCGTAGAAAAAAATAGTTATCAACAAAGAAATGCAAAATATTCCACACTCGATACACTATACAAGGAGTGACTATAATATGTAGGGCTAAACTTTGTCATCCATAGCTTTCAAAATACTTTACAAAATGTCACTAAATCTTGAATGTAGCTGCACCTAATGATCTCAAAAATTTAGTTAGAATCAAAGAGTGATATATCAACTTGTGATGAAGTGCAAATCCAAAACTGATGCACTGAACCACAAAACTATCAGAGGAAATACTTAGCCAATTCCCTATACAACCATATTTTCTGGACCAACTTGCTTTATACATATGTCATAAAAAATACTTCCAAGTTATGATAGAGTGATCATAATTTTTTTCACATCAATGACAACACTAGATCATGCAATATATGCACCTCATGCTCATGTTTGCAAACTACATCATCAATGACAGGCTTCCAACTTCCAACAATCTCCCCATTTGTCATTGATGGCAACATGCATTCAAAAAACTTTTTCTCTCTCTCTCTCCCCCTTACACATATATCGTTCCCAAAACTTTCCAATTATCTTAAAAAATTAATTCAATATCTCTATCTCTCCCCCTTTGAAATCAATGGCAAAGGACATACAAAAACTTTGTATAATCCCCCTTAGATATATATGTGAATAGTTGAAAAAGTGTGTTGACTCCCCCTTAGAGAATTAACCAAAAATAACTTAGATATATCTTCATTTATGCAAAAAGAAGGATTCTGAAAATTTAGAAAATGCATAAGAGTGGGACAATGTCAATTTGTGGATGTTGACCCTTGGAGCCTCTACAATATGTCTTTCCAAGTATGCCTTCTTCCCAAAGCTTCTTTGTTGCTACTAGTGTCTTGTATTGTGATTCAAGCTTTACCAGGATTTCCTTTCCTTCTTCTAGAGTACTAGGAGAAAGATTTATCATTGAAGTTTTGTTGAAGTATTTACAAGGACACTTGAGACATGTATGTACTTCATCTTCATCAAGTCCCTTAACTTCTCAATTTTTTTGATTAATTCATCTCTTTGACTCTTCAAAGTAAAGTACTCTTCTTGTAAGACCACCAAAGAATTCCATGTCGAATCATCTTTGTCTTGCATAGGGTCATAGTTGTTTGATGTACTTTTGATTTGTGTCTCAATTGTGTTCATAAAAACCTTTATACAAGTTGGGTGGAATCAAGCCACTTCATGCAAAACAAAAATAAATTCCTTGCTTCATCCTCACAAGTTTGAACATCCTTCAAGCTCTCTTCTACTTTGTTGTGTGTAGGTGTACACCTCTCTATAATGTTCAATAAACTCTTTTTTTCTATCCATTCTCCATCTTCTCTTCTAACTTGTTCTTCCAATTTAGAGATGTATTCCTTGAAGTTTGTTTCAACAACTTCACCCACTGATCTACTAATCTCATGCTCATGTTGAGCATCATCTGTATGTGTAGACACATAAAATGTCCTAGACTTGCTAATACCATTTTCTAATGTCATAGGTCTTCTAATGATTAAATAATTATTTAATTAATTCATTGCCATCTTTTATTTCCTCTTTGATTAATTAAATAAATTTAATCTATTTAATTATGTCTCTAATATCCTTGTCTTCTATAATTAAATAAATTATATTTATTTAATTATTTATCATCTTGCCACTATAATTAAATAGTTATTTTAATTATTTAATTATTCATTTATCCTCTTCTTCCACAATTAAATAATTTTTATTTATTTAATTTCTTATTAATTTGTCATCTTCTTCCTATTTTGAATTAAATTATTATTTAAATAAAAAATTAGCTTGTCACATGTCCCACTTTTGAATTAAATTGATTTTTAATTCAAAAGGCCTACTCGGCCTCTTAAATCAAATAATTTTAAATAATTATTTTCCAGCAATCTTTCCATAATCAACTTTCTTTCTAATTATAAATAAAATCATTTTTTTAAAATTACCCACTTTCTATTTTCCCACCAAGTAAATAATTTAAAATAATTATTTACAACTTTCTTTCTAATTTTAAATAAAATCATTTATTTAAAATTACTCACTTTCTAATTTCTCTCCAAGTAAATAATTTAAATTAATTATTTACTATCACATGACCCCGCCACTTTTGAATTAAATTAATTTTTAATTCAAAAAGACAACCCAGTCTCTAAAATCAAATAATTTTAAATCATTATTTGATTCTCTAGATTTGATTTTTCTAAAAATAAATCTCAATCCTTCATTTCAAATTTATCCTAATGCTACCCTAACCCTAATTTTTAATTGTCACATTTAATTTTAAGCTTTGATCTTAGGGCATTTCTCAATCTTCAATCTTGACCATGCATCCAAAATTGTATTTTCTATAAAAAGACAATTTTGCTCTCATTTTGTCACCTCATGCAATCTTGTTTTAGGCACTCTTGACATTTTAGCATTTTGGCATCTTGGCATTTTGGCATACTTTAGGCATACTTTAGTATTTGCTTACTAGTTGCATAGTTGCATAGTGTAGCATTTTGATTCAAATCCTTCAACATTTGCCTTGGTCTTGGCATAGTCATTGTTGCTCACACAAAATCTGAGGGCAAACTACATATTGCAGCAAATAGAGAAGGTGTTATGGAGGTTAATCATCGAGGTTGAAGAATTTTGGTAAAATCTTTCCTTTTTTTCATGTTCTTCTCCTATGTGCTTCATTATTTACTTTGGGTTTGGTTTATTATACTCTAATCTGCTAACTTGAAATTTTACCCTTAGTTATAGTATGCATATGTCCTTCCATGTCTTCTTCAGATGTCATAGTGGTGCCAATTTCCTTCTTCCTTTTGGAATTCTTCTTAATTTTCCTAGTGGTCCTCTTTGCTTCAACACTAATGGGTGGAGCTTTTAGAGGGGAATTCTCCCTTACCGAAGGTCTGTCTATGGATCTCCTCTTCATACTAGTTGTAGGTAGAGATGTAGTAACTGATCTTCTAGAAATTTCAAAGGCCTCCTTTATACTCATATCATTTCTAGCACTTTCTATAGTTGCCTTGACTCTGTCTCTTAAGATGTCAAACTCTTTGGCATATGATTCTATTTTAGCTTTGATCTCACTATTAATCTGTGATTTCTTAAATTTTTGTTGGATTTCTATTATCTTCTCTTTGTAACTTCCAAATCTTGGCCTGCTAGGGTCTTTGGGGCTATTGAGAAATACTTCTACATAGCCAGTTGCTACATCTTCTATTATTTCATAACTAAGCTCTGGAACCCAAGTGATTCTTGGTTTAATTGCTTCCATAATGCAAAAATCAGTAGATACCAAAAAGCTAATGTCATTCATATATTTCCTTATAACATTTCTCAAAATCCTCTGTCTCATATTCATTTTTCTTTGAAAGACTTCAAAGAAGGCTGTAAAGGCATCACTCTGAGCCTCTAAATCTTCAATATTACTCATGTATTTTTTTATTTGGTGAGAAACAAGCTTTTCATTTGATCAATTGACTTTCCCAACTCCCAAAACTTCATTCATAAAGTAGAAAACTAAGCATATTACCAATGTGCCATACCTAAATACGTCCTTTTTCTTCTTGATTTCTTTCAAATTCTTCAATAATTGTTGCCAGAGCAACTCACAAAGGTCATACTTAGCATTATTCTCAATCATATCCAAATCCACTTGAATGACAGTGGTAGAGATAGAATTGTCTCCACAAATTAAATGTCCAATCTCCATAGCTTTATATTAAACTACTAGACTTTTGATAGGGTTTAATGCAACACCTGTTTGCAACATTATGTCTTTGTTCTTAGCAAACTTCCTTACTAGAATTGGTCTAGTGGACCATAATCTAGTGATTTCTTTGATCACTTCTTTGGTAATCATGTGGAAACCATCAATCCACATGAACTGATCATGTATTCTACTCGATGTCATTCTAATGCACTTCTCTTCATTGCCAAAGTATGGAAACCTGTGCCACATATCTAGCTTCTTCTCTATCAAGATATTGTATTTTGGTTTCAAGAAGTAGTCTTCTCCAATCACTTCTTCTATCCATAAACTATGTAACTTTGCATAGGTTTGTTCTTCCAAACTTCCATGGATGTAATTCCCAATGTCTTCTATAGGTAGAACTCCAAGAGGAACTCATGAAAATACACCCAGGGGATCATTTTCTAAGCTTTTGGCAAAGTAACTTCTAAATTTAGGTTGTGTTCTTTGAGATATATCTACTATTTTTGGTTTTTCCATTGCATTTAAATTTCTTTTAGATGATAATTCGAGAAATTTAGAATTTGCAGAGATTGCTAAATACCTTTTCATTGCTCGATGAAGTAGGGTTTGAGATTTTGCAACTTGGAGATGTTTCAAACCCTTCAAAATTATTTCCTTCTCCTCTTTTCTTCTTCGAATGCACTTAGTGAAATGAATTTTCCTTCCCAAGTACGCTTTTAACTCTTTGATTTGACCCATTTCAACAATAAATGCTTCAAACAAAAATATAGCAACCCTAAAGTCTACGTACATAGTCATCTTTCTAAGCTCCACAAATTTCCACATTACTATATTTTCTTACTCAGATTAAGAACTTTATTATCCATGACATATCTTCATGCTATATCTCAAGCACCTCCTTTCTGGTGGGGGACATAAGATTTTCATTAAAGCTTCCCCTAAGCCATAGCTCTGAGCTTAGGTACTGGAGGAAACATCTGCACCAGAGATTGGTACAAATTCTCCCTTATCATCGGTCTCTTCTTTCTCTCTCTAGATCTTTTCCATTTCCCTTTTCACTTCATCCGAATCAATATTTTTGACTAGTTCATTCTTCCTTGCTGGACAAAATTTAGCAATATATCCCGATCTTCTGTAATTATTGCATATTAAATTTCTTTGATCATTATTCCTTCCATTCATTCTGGATTTGCTTTGATTAGCCTTGTGTCCAAATCCATAGCATGCATAGTAGTAACCATTGAAGGATTGAATCATTCTACCATTGTTGTATCTATTCATCATTTGAATCTTGCATTCACTTTATCCATGCCCAAATTTATTTCATGTAAATCATTGACTAGTAAAGGATAAAACATTTTGATTCATTCTACTTCTGCATTCCATTGCTCTATGTCCAAATTTATTGCAAAAATAGCAAAAAACCATTGAAAGATGAGTACCTTTGAGTATTTGGTTATCTAATTGGGAATCTTCTAGCATTGTTTCTTTGTTTTTGGAACATATCATTGCTCTTCTTTCCTTCAACTTTATCTGATTCACTGATCTTTTTTGTATTAGATGTCTGATCTTTTGAGATTTCTCCCTTTTCAAGTCCCAAACCTCAAGTTTATCTTTGGATTCTTTCTCACCAACAATTAGTTCATCAAGCATTGTAGAACTTGTTTTGAATTTTTCCTCATGAATTCTTGATTTCTCCAAATTTGATCTCAAATTTATCACTTCTTGTTCAAGCCTCATGCATTTATTAGATTTGCTTTCTACCATTGTATTAAGATATTGCTCAATGTTTTTCTTTTCTTTCGCTTGCAATTTCAATCTAGTGATGTTCTCATTTTCTTGCCTCAATTGTTTATTGAATTCCTTATGCCTTTCTCTGAATTTCCTAATCTTCTCTCTTAGTTTTCTAATGCACTCATTTGTCTCTTTTAGATTTTCCTTCAAATCTTTGTTTTCATCTTCAACTTTGTTAAGATCTTCAAGAGAAAATTTGAGTTCTCCATCTATGTCTAACATGCAATCTTCTTTTGTGTATTCAATAGAAGGAATCTCTTTTGGAGGAACAAGATAGGGATGATGTAAGAAGTTGGGTCCACAAAAAACTCAAAAAGCGGAAGTGTTTTTTTCCGTTTTTTAGAATTTGTCACGCTTGGACTGAAAATTTGAGGCACTTACACAATGAATCTTAAAAAAATCCAGTAATATGAAAGTTTTCATTTTGAATTTAGTTTCCAAATATGTAATTTATTCAAATACTTAGATGATAAAAATTAAATTTTCATAGGGATGTACAAAAACCACTTTTTAAAAATCCCTCTTTTTTACCATACCATGCACGTGTACATGTAGACACATAAAAATGACCTAGGCCTGCAAGCTCTATTTTTCATCTTCTTCTCCCTAGCATAATTATGTCTTTGGCCCACCTTTGACTATTAATTAAATAATTCATAATTATTTAATTAATTCATGTCTTTTTATTCTTCATGATTATTAAATAAATAGATTTTATTTCAAACACATATGGTTTTATACTAAATTTGGAATGTTTCACCAAACTTACTATAAATGGAAAGGTAAAAATGGAGTGAATGAACCTACCTATTCTTCTATTTCATTCAGGAAATGAGATCCCTCAAGTCAATATCCACTTTCAACCCTTATGTGAGTGAATTCTTTGAGGAATCTTGCAATTTCCCTTTTTGTGTTAGGACGAGGTTCTAGGTCAAACAACACTTTTGGGAGACACACTAAAAATAGTAAATCAACTCAAAAATGAAAAGTAAGACCAAATCTTAGTAGGTTAACCATAGAGCTATTAGACACAATTTATTTCATGCAAATCGGATAAGTGGAGGACACTTAAAATTGATCTCAAAAATAGTCACAAAGTGTCATGTTTTGGTGCAAAGTGTTTGTTAGGGTTCAGGAAGATTGGAGCAATAAACATTAACAATTATATGTAGATTAAACAACCTAGAAATAATAATGAAGAATAAAACAAAAGAGATCAACTCAAATTTTAACGTGGTTCACCCAATATGGGCTACATCCATAGAAACTCAGCCATCCAATGATTTTATTATCCAGTGTAAAATAGATTGCAATCTTGAAAACACACTACCACAATATACATCCCAACCGCTTATAACATTATTTTTTGGAAACTTCTAGAATTAGTGTTTTACAAGGTCATTTTTCATTTGAGATGTTAACTGAAAAACCTTGATGTGTTAGTCGAAAAAAACGTTGTTGTGTCAGCGAGAAAACATTGACGTGTTAACGAACAAAAAAAATTGGGGATTGCACCCTCGAACCCCTACTATCGGGGGTTGTCGCCCCCAAACCCCTGTTGTTGTGGGATACCACCCCCAAACCTCCATTATCAAGGGTTGCCACCCCCAAACCCTAGTGAGGATACATTACAAGTGTATAGTATTTGCATGATCAATTGCCACATACCAAAAATCTCCTACTTGGAGACTAATCAGGCTCCACACCAAATAATCTCCCACTTAGAGATTGACCCTGGATGACACTGTTGCACTTATAGCTCCCACCGGATTAGAGGTTTGGCTAGTTTCTTATGTCCACCACTATCAGTCATGAAGGCCAACCAAAATTGATGAGGAAATCAATTTCTCCCATGTAACTCCCTTTGTCAACGTATTTGCAGGATTCTCACTTGTGTGAATTTTCTCCAACTTCAATTATCCATCCTCCAAAACTAATTGGATGAAGTGGTATATGAGTTGTATGTGCTTAGTTTTTTAATGCATAGTTGAGTTCTTAGCATGATGAATGGCACTTTGGATATTAGTGTACAAAGGGTTATCTTCTCGTCATTGTCCCAATTCCTCTAGAAAAAATTGTAACAAAATCATCTCCTTGCTAGCTTTTGTAGCAACAACATACTCATCTTTAGTGGTTGAAAGTGCAACAACCTTTTATGGCCTTGAAATACAACTGAATGAAGTACCTCCTACAGTAAAAGCATACCTTGTAGTACTCCTCCTGCTATCAATATCACTCGCTAGATCAGAGTCAACATATCCTTTTAGAGCAGAATTTATTCCTCTAAAACATAGTTTCTTTGAAGTAGTACCTATCAAATATCAGAGAACCCATTTTACCGCATTCCAATGTTCCATTCTCGGATTTCTCATATACCTTCTCACAACTCCCACTGCATGTGCAATATTTGGCTTTGTGTATACCATTGCATACATCAAGCTACCAACTACTAATGCATATGGTATCTTAGACATTTTATCTTCCTCCTCTTGTGTCTTTGGACACATCTCCTTAGTCAACTTAAAATGACTAGGCAAAGGTGTACTAATTCCTTTTGCATTATGCATGTTAAACCTTTTCAACACCTTCTCTACATACTCACTTTGAGACAAAAATAATTTTCTATTTGTCTTGTCCCATGTGATCCTCATACCAAGTATTTGTTTTGCTACACCCAAATCTTTCATAGCAAATGAATTTGCTAATTTATGCTTAAGTTCATTAATATGTTGGATGTTAGACCCAGTAATAAACATGCCATCAACATAAAACAATAGGATAATATAGTTGTCATTACTCAATTTCTTAAAATAAACACAATAATTAGAATGACATCTTTTGTAACCTTGTTCAACCATAAAACTATCAAATTTAAAATTCCATTGTTGAGGTGCTTGCTTTAGGCCATACAAACTCTTCTTTAACCTGCACACAAATTCCTCCTTACCCTTGACCTAATATCCCTGTGGTTGTTGCATGTATATTTCCTCTTCCAAATCCCTAGGGAGAAATGTTGTTTTCACATCTAGTTGTTCAAGATGCAAGTCTTCTGCAGCCAAAAGACTTAGAATAGTTCTAATAAAATTCATCTTTACAACTAGAGGAAATATTTCATCAAAATCTATACCCTTTTTTTATGCAAAAGCTTTTACCATTAGTCTGGCCTTATATCTTTTATTTCCTCCATCTTCTTCCTTCAACCTGTAAAACCATTTATTTGGCAATGCTCTTTTACCTACAAGAAATTGAACTAAGTTCCAAGTCTAATTTTGTAGCAAGGAGTCCATTTCCTCTTTCATTCCTAGCTCCCATTTCTTTTTGGTATCTACCTGCATCACTTCTTCTTAACCTTCAGGTTCACCAGAATCAGTTAATAATATAGAATATAATGATGGAGAAAATATTTCTAGAGGTCTAGTTATCCTTGTAGAAATTCTAACACTTGTAGGAGTCTATGGGATAACTTGTTGTTGCTAAGCATCAGGTACCACTGGCATTTTATTTTTTGGAGTCTCATCCAACACCACATATTCCTTTTTGGCTTGATCATGTTTCTTTCCCTATAGTTGATCCTTGTACATGACCTTCTCATTCAATATAACATCTTTGCTCCTAATGATTTTATGTTTTTCATAATCCTATAACCAATAACCAAATTCATCTACTCCACATCCAATGAAGGTATATTTTTTAGATTTATCCTCAAGCTTGGTTCTATATTCAATATCAACATGGAAAAAAGCTTCATAACCAAAGGTTTTCATAAATGAATAGTTTACCTTTTTACCCATCCATGCCTCCTCTAGAATGCCACCATTCAAAGGATTTTAAGGTACCCTATTTATTAAATAAATAATAGTATGTATAGCATTAGCCATAAACTATAAGGGTAGTCCAACATGCAATCTCATGCTCCATAATGGTCCTATTCACCCTCTCAGACACGCCATTTTCTTGTGGGGTTCTAGGAACCACTTTTTTCCTACGAATTCCATTGTATGAAAACTAATTTTCAAATTCTCTACTGCAATACTCGCCTCCATTATCAAATCTGAGACACTTCAACTTTTTTCCTATCTCATTCTCAACCAAAGCTTTCCATTTTTTAAAAGTTTCAAATAGTTCTGATTTTTGTTTTAGGAAATACACCCATGTTTTCCTAGTTGCATCATCAATAAAAGTAACATAATAGCAAGAGACACCAAGAGAAGATACTTGAGATGGTCCCCATACATCTGAATGCACAAGCTCTAATTTCTCACTCTTCTTCTCTTTCCCAACTTTGAGAAATCAGACTCTTTTTTGTTTTCCATAAACACAATTTTTGCAGAACTCCAAGTCAATATTCTTCAGAACTAGTAGAAGCTTTCTGGAGTGAGGGATATTCATCCCTTTCTCACTCATGTTCCCAAGTCTATGATGCCACAATTCTATTTATGTCCCTGCAACAAGTGTTATAATTGTCTCAGTAGCAACAATTTCTATAGCAACTAAGGTAGAATAAGTATTACCAGTACACAAATATAATGTTCCTACCTTTTCACCTTTAGCTACTACTAATGCACCTTTAGTGATCTTCTAGAATTTGTCTGAAAAGGTAACTATGCAGCCTTCACTACCCAGTTGTCTTGTAGAAATTAAATTCCTTCTCAAATTTGCAACATGCCTTACCTCTTGTAGCAACCATTCATTTCCATTCTACAACTTGAATTTTATCTTTCCTTTTCCAACAGTCTGACAGGGTTCATCATCACCCAAATATACCTGTCCAAAATCACCTTGAACATAATCTACAAAATATTTCCTATGGGGTGGCATGAAATGAAGCCCCTGAATCTATTACCTAGGAATCATTAGTAGTATCTAAACACATAATTAAAGTATCTTGTAATGTATCACTTGCAATATTAGCTTCCTTACTATCATCATGTTGTTCATCTCCTTGTTTTCCCTTACAAGATCAACAATCCTTCTTCAAATGTTCTGGCTTTCCACAGTGTCAACAATCCATTCTTCCTTTGGATTTAGATTTGTTAGGGTTCAAGCAGATTGGAGCAATAAACATTAACAACTATATGCAGATTAAATAACCTAGAAATAAAAATGAAGAATAACACAAAAGAGATCAACACAAAAATTTGATGTGGTTCACCCAATATGGGCTACATCCACAAAAACTTAGCCACCCAATGATTTTATTATCTAGTGTAAAATAGATTACAATCTCATGAATCACACATCACAACATACATCCCAACCGCTTATAACAAGTTTTTTGGAACAATTTAGAATTAGGGTTTTACAAGGTCCTTTTTCATTTGACGTGTTAACAGGAAAACCTTGACATGTCAATTGGAAAAAAAAACCTTTGACGTGTCAACGAGAAAACCTTGATGTGTTAACGGAAAAAAAATCGGGGGTTGCACCTCGAAATTGCCAAGTTTATCTTGAATTACCTCATCTTTTATTATGGTATTCCACAAGCCCTTATCTTCGATAATGGAAAACCCTTCAAGAATCAAGATGTGAAAGAGCTATGTTAGAAATTCAACATCCAACAACGATTCTCTATCCCATATTACCCCCAGGGCAATGGTCAAGTTGAGGCTACAAACAAGACCATTCTGAAGATCCTAAAGAAGATAGTCAATGAAGTTGGTTGTGACTAGCATCTGCAATTAAATCCCACCCTCTAGGCCTATTGAACCAGTATCTGTATGCCTACATGTGCAGCCCCATTCTCCTTGGTCTATGGATTGAAATCCATCTTGCCTATTGAGGTTGAGCTTCCCTCACTGTGAGTGTCACTGTAGAATCTGATCATCGATGAAGAGTACAGATTATCTCGGCTAAATGAGTTATAATTCTTGGATGAGCATAATCTTGACACCCTTAATCACTTACATGTATATTAAAACCAACTAAAACAAAGATATAACAAGAAGATCAAGAGTCAATATTTCCAGGTAGGGGATCTTGTCCTAAAGTAGAATCAAAAAAATCTTCCAGATCAGGACAGTAAAGGAAAGTTTGAACCTAACTAGTTAGGTCCATTTTCATCACAACTAGCTATGGATCAAGAGCTTACCAACTATCAACATCTGAAGGTGAAACCTTTCAAGGGCCAATCAACATTTTACATCTTAAAATGTTTTATGCCTAGGTTTGAAGGGTATAAATCTCAAAAAAATCAAAAAATCATCAAAAAATTTCAAAATTTTGAAAAAGGATAAAAAAATTATAAAGAAAAACAATCGTCCTTTAGTGAAAACTACTTTGGTGGCACTTTGGGCAAGTACCTTGGTGAAAACTTGGAAAATAAGCACCTTGCGTAAATAAAGAACCTCCATCTATCTTTGGCTCTATTAGCTTATCATTCTTTGCATCACATTCATCCATCACATCATTCATCCTACTTATTCCATCACCCATTTGTGTCTAAGTCATTGCTTGATATTGGGAAGTATCATATTCCGCTTAGTACTACTTGGCATATTCAAAAGGTTAGTTTTTCCTTCCTATATCAAGGTAGTCTATCACATCACGCTAGGGGCAATTTGTTATGGATCAGATTGGGTTCTTGTATATCTTAAGGTTATTTGAAATCTAATAAAAAATACCAAAAACATTCATAAAACCTCATCAAAATCCAAAAACACTTGCAAAAGCCAAAAATCCAAAAATATCAAAATATTGTATAGCCGAGAAATCCAAAAACATCAAAATCCTATACAACTAAAATCCTAAAACATTCAAAAAATTATAAAGTCAAAATCCAAAACATCCAAAACACATCAAAAGCCCTAAAGAGGTCAAAACATCAAAAATCCAAAAATAATGACATGTCGAACTATGTTGTCTCTGAGCTTGAATGTAGCCAAGGTCATAACTGATGTGCCCCTGAGACACTTTCAGTTAGGAGTCCATCATAATAAACTGGCAGTCCATAAAGTGTTCATATCTCATCAACATTAAGGCAAGTCAGTCGAACTACATGGTCTCTGCATGTATAACATAGGAAAGGCTCATCTTTGATAAGCCCCTAAGGCCCCTAGGTTAGGTTCTTGGTCAAAACTTATAAAACCCCAAAACATTTGAATATCAAAAAAAAAAATGAAAATCAGGAAAACCCAAAACATTGGAAAACTTTGAAAACCCTAAATAGCCTCAAATAATCAAAAAACAAAACATTCACATAAACTTTCAAAAATACCAAAAACGGATTCAAAATGGTTTTCAAAACATAAAAAATATTAAAATATCCTAGAAAATCCAAAACCACCCATCCCATTTCAATTGCACCCGCAAGAAACTTTCATCCATAATAAATCAATCTCCATCACTCAACCTTTGGTAAAACAAATGGAAAACAAGTACAACAATCAACAAAGATAGAACCTTAAATGTCAAAAAAATCAAACTCTTCATCATTATCGAACATGTCAATTGAGCTTTGTATCAACAACCTTTCAAACAACCTATCAACCCACCAACATCTGATAACACGTCCTAGGATGCATCCTTCCTACAATGGGCATTATCATTGGCAATCACTTTGGATATTTATCCTCAACACACATTACACCTTTGGCAATAGATATAGATAGCATTGTCTGTTTATTTTGATCTTGTCTTATGATTTATCTTATTGACCCATTCTGAGGACCTCTCGATGATGTCTATCAAAATGATTTAGAGAGAAAGGAATGGGGCATCAATCATTATCTTTTATTTGTTGTGCGTGTGGGGTATTCTTGTAAAATAATCTCGGTGCATACTTGCTTAGTTGTGTGTAGGGAAGTCGTTTAGAGCAAATTGTTGACTATTGTGTATTATTTTGTTTGAGATATTTTGAACTTCTAAACTACATTCCAATGAGGTTTTTGTACGTCAAGGTGTGAACAAGAACTACCCTATCTATTTGCAAAGTCAAAGTCCATCACACTAGATACAATGTCATCATAGTTATCAGTACCTCGATGCATCATGTTTATGTGTTATATCAAAAATAAGGAATGATGGAGAGTCCCATCCCAAAATATGAGAAAAATTATCCATCTCATCACCATAATCTAATAAATTCTCGATCAATCATAGGCTTGTTGGACTTCTGAATCAATCTCAAAATCAATGGTCAAATCCATTCTTCTTATTCTTCTATCTTTACTAACATTTCTATCCAAGTATTGAATTTGTGTTATATATCAAAATATACATGAGGCTACCCATGGTTGATGAATGTCTATACATCATCAAATTTATCTACATCAAACATCTGTGCTTTCTAGTCCTCTCTAAGTTGAACTAATTTTGAATCTTTGTTGCGAGATCAACCAAAAATTAAAATTTTCCACTCGATCTCTCAAGGGGGTAGGGTACTAACTTAAATTTCTTCTGTTGGGGCAATAGTGGGGCATTTGAAAAATTTATAAAAAATAAATTTTTTATCTGAGCAACAATTTTGATTTGAAAAGCAGCAGTCTTTGAACCAATGTAATAAGTACCTCGCTTTAAAGAGGGGAAAATTGTAGACACTTAAAAATGTCTTGAATGGTATTACACACTTAAATTTGATATATTAACATCATTTCATCTTGAAATCCATCTTCTTTTCACCTATTTGATTAAATTAGCCTAGCTATTTAATTAAATGCCTCATTTTTTCACCTATTAATCTAATTGACCTAATTGGGTTAATTCACCCCCTCTTGCACTAACATTTCACCCTGTTAAATAAAATAAATAAAATTATTTAATTTAATTCTGAAATCCTCTTATTTAATTAAATAAACCTAAGTTATTTAATTAAATATCATATTACATCCCCCTTTTAATTAAATTAATTATTTAATGAATATCATATTATTCCCCCTCTTGCACATTTAAATTTAGTTTTAATTAACTAAATTACTAATTATCCTCACCTTCCCACTTGCAAGGGAATATTCTTGGAATATTCCCTCTTTCGCAAATTCCTCCAAAAGGGAATATTCTTATGAATATCCCTCCCCTTTGCACATTAAAACTTTGTTTTAATTTTCTAAATGATAATTTTCTTCATCCACTTGCATGAGAATATTATCCATTTTCACTCATTCAAAAAGGGAATATTCTTCTTTGAAACAAACTTTCAACAAACTTCTTGAGCAAGCTTTGAAAGTGTGCTTCTTTGCATGATTGTGAGCCCTTGATTAAATATTAACTTGCATTCTCAACCCTTGATGGAAATCCATGATCCATTCCTCCATCTTCTTTCTATCCTGACCATTGATTGATCTTTTTAATCTAAGCCCTTGATTTCTCATTTAAATTTAGTTTGAATAAACTAAATTGCTAATTATCCTCATTCTCCCACTTGCAAGGGAATATTCTTGGAATATTCCCTCTTTTGCACATTCCTCCAAAAAGAGAATATTCCTATGGAATATCCCCTTTTATGCACTCATTCCTCTAAAATATCTCTTAACCTCTTCTTAATTTTTAGGAAGTGTGTTTGTTGAAAGCTAATTTGGACCATTGATTAAATTAGTTGATCCTTGTCAACTTTCAACCTTCACCATGGATTGGAATCCTCAATCCATGTTTCATCCTCCTTTCATTTGTGACCATTGATAGATCAAATCAATCTCATCCATTGTTTTTTCATTTTCTCTCCTATAAATAGATCATTATTTGGAGACAAATGGATCCACCTTTTTAGAGCAAACTTATGCTATTGAAACTCGCGCCCATTTGCACTCATTTTTAATGTTTAAAAGCATTTTAGAATAATTTTATGCACAATTAACTTAGCATCCATTAATGGCTTCCATGGCAACCTATTTGCATCCATTTAGTATATTTTGGAATTATGATGCATCTTTAAATCTTCCATACATCTAGAATAGATTTGCACACATTTGTAACACACATCTTAGCATATATCACGTTAAATTAGCTTTCATCATGTTTCACATACATCTCTCATCGGTTTCATCAATTTTGTTCAATAAAACTAATTGAAACAAGCTCATTATCCAAGGGATTGAGAAAGGGTCGCCATTCCACATCAATGTGACACCACTCCCCCAATAGGATAAGTTTCAATGTCTTAGAATAGATGTTTTTCAAGCTTTCATGTTATTTTAGAATGTTAGTTTTAATGGCTACTTCATTTTTATTTGCATTGAATATCTTATTGGTACTAATGCTTAGTGGATTAAATATGCTTTGAATCCATATGGATCAAGTGTAGTTAACCTATACTATGTCATTGGTCACACATACCAATAGTGTCCTGATAGAAATGAATGAACAGGGGCTTTGGGAGAAAAATATAAAATACCAAATGCACTCATTTAAGACATGTAAAAAGTGGGTTTTGAAAATGAAACATAATACTATCATAAAAAATAAAGCTTTTGGTAGATCTAAGAAGGGAAAATCTTGTGTACCTCTCAGAAAACACAGTTTTCAGGAGTTGTCTTGGGACTCATTCGCCCTATGGCGAATGGGTCCTGTGTAGGGTTTTTTTTAAATGGTTTTTGGGTCCTCTACTCCTATGTCTACACTTCCAAAAATTCCCGATTTTCATAGTCGGACAGTACAAAATAAATCCAGGATTTGAGTTTCTGTGAGATGACAACAAAGGTGACAACAAATGCAACTTTGCAATTTTGCACTTTTGAGATCTTCAACTTTTCTTCAACCTGCAAATCCACAACACACAAAGAGAGGAAAAATGTTTGTTTTGGTGAATGGGGGTTTTCCTTGGTCAAACCCCATTTTGGGAATCAAACCTTGAAATGAAATAAAATGGCATGAAAGGAATGATGAATGAAAAAATCAATGTCACAACTAACTAAACCCTTAAATAAAACTTGGAATGTAAATCTGCAACTTGCTTGAAATGGCTTCAATGGATGTGGATCTTGAACCTTGAATCTTGACTTAAAATAGTGCTTTGAATACTTGATTGAATCATGAAACCTACATCATCATATTAGCTCCAAAAATATGCATGATGCAAGAAAACTTTGATGTGACAATTGGATCTTGATTGTTGCAATAAATCTGCTCTTGAATGCCTTGAATTGCTCTCTTGATCATAAAATTTCTAGCTTGAAAATATTAGATTGCTTAGATGAAACTTAGTGAAATGAATTCATATTTCTAGATATGTATCCTTAATTTCTTGAAATTCAAATATCACAAGCCGACATTGAATCACAAATTCAAAAATGTTAAAATACATGTAAATTTAGGTCCTAGGTCTAAGGGAGGACCCATTCGCCCATGGGAGAATGGGTCATAGGTCCCTAACCATATGACACATATTTCTCAATGAGAAGTGTTATGTTAAGGCATTAATGAATGTCAGGTTTCCTCTTCGGAAAATATGATTAAATAGGCTTGGATTTGAGTTAAAGGGGCCAATTAAGGAAAATTAAGCTCAATTAATTAAAGGACCCCTAGATAAGTGTGAAAGTGTAAAGAGGTACACTTTACAACACCAAAATAAAGCACAATTAAGTCCATTTTAATATTAATTCCAAAATTAACTGTGAAAATGTAAAAGGGATACATTTTTCTACACTACAGTGGGCAATCATCATATCATTAATCAACTTTGTATCTTCTCCATTGCCATAGGATTTTTTTTATGCTTTCTACCTAAACTAATTAATATCCGTTAGAAAACACTTTTAGGTAAATGTGCTTACTCTTAATTCTTTTTAATATCCTTGAATACTATTGGGATTTATCAACAAGCAAAGAGCAATAACAATTATCAATTATAATGTAAATTACAAAAATAATAAAAAATGAATTACAGAGAACACAAAATTTTTAACATGGTTCACCCAATGTGGGCTACATCCACAAAATAAGTCCAATATAATTTTACTAACTAGCAAAATATCAAGTTATAGTTATATTCACTTGCAATAATGTCTATAGTTGTGTGCACACTCAAACACCATCACTTTGCCATCCATGCAACACTCATGTTGCTATGTGCTCATACACAAATACTCATTCCCCTTGACTCTTCATATTCACAACCAACAAGAAATAATAACATTTATTGGTAGTTACAAAACCATTTTTCAACTGAAATTATTAGCAAAACTCCTTTATTAAAATTAAGCAATTTTTGCTTTGGGGGCATTACCTCTAACAGACCCCAAACCCCCATCAGGGGGATGGTCCCCTTAGACCCTGTAGGAGGGGATATACCCCCTACACTCCCTCGTTAATTAATATGGGGTGAATGTAAGTTAGATGATATTAACCTTGAAAACCTATGTCATTTTATGTCTCCATGTTTCTTGGAAAGTGTCCTAGGGGATATGAGAAATTAATTAAATATTGGCTTATTATATTTTTAAGAGGGAATTGAATGTCGGTGGATGTTACACATCACTATAGGATAAAATATCCCTCCTAGGCATCCACATTGGGAATGTGAAAGGTCTTGAGTGGGGTACCCAATTTTGGAGGGAATCGGGTGTCCATTGGTGTTCCATCTAGAAGATGAAAAGTCACATGAGCATCTTGAATGAAAGAAGATGAAGAGGTTATGGGTTAGGTTCCCATGTTGGATCCTTGTGAATTTTATTTAATATTTTATCATTACTCTTGGTCTTCCAAGAAAGGGACATGGGTTTTTGCAAGTGGTTTTGACACATCTTGTTTTGGTTTACCATTGTAATTTTACCTCCCACAAGTTCTATATAGTGGAGCCATGAGATGATTGTTTTATAGTATTTTATTTGCAGGTGTATGGAAGCATTTGGGTTGTCAAATATCATCAAGGAAGTGTATTATGGTGTATCTCTCTTGTGAAGGTTAATAATATACTTGCCTCTTTTCTTATGTAGAGTTTTCTTCCCAAAAGGGTTTCTCCACATAAATCTAGAGTTATATTTTGTTGTTTATTTTTTTATTGTGATGAATGTGCAATAACATACACATAATATGATTTTGTAATCTCATTTTCATATTTGAATTCACATACATAAGTTAAAATTGCATCTTAGTTTCACATTTTTTTCAACAAGGAAAACATGACTACCAAAGTCATCAAAATTTAACATAGAGCATGATCAGTTGCCACAAATGAACAAATACCTCATCTTCAAGCCAACTACTTGTCATACTAAAGTAAATGAGATTCTCTTGATTTCCTAAAGATCTTCCACAAAGTATGATTGTATTTTGGAAAAAAAAAATTAGAAGTAGATGAAAATCTCTTGAATTCCTAAAGATCTTTCATATGGAATAATTGTGCATTCATAAATAAAAAAATTAGAAGTAGATGATAGTATTTTATGCTCATGTGTATTTACCAAAACTAATTACAAGTAAAAATCACCCATGCACAAGTTTTCATTTCAATTGGAATTTTTATTTTAAATGTGTACAATAACATGGGACAACCATATAACATTGTTTCCTTATTTGCATCCCACTTTGTTTTTAATTTTATAAATACATCTTTGAGAACTATAATTTATAGTACACATTTCTTATAATATCATATGGTTCTTCACAATTATATGCATATTCAATTTGTTGTCTTTTTTATTTGTGTTCATATTCATTTAGTTATCTTATTGAAGATAATTGAATTATTAACTAAAGGAAATTAAAAATAATTTTATGATCTTTTATAGTCAATTTTGGGATTAAACATTCCCTAAGCCTAGTCACATGTCTTAGCATTTATATTTTTTACCTTTTTAAGGACATATTTTGTCCACCTAGTCATGTGTGGGAGATGCATTCTTATGATATAGTTGTGACTAGGTTACATCATTTCGTTCAATTTTAAATTTTCTAGTGGGTAAGAATGACATGTATTTCACCTTGCATCATGCCTACATTAGCAATGCATAAGCTAAAAATTGCAAAGAATAGTTACTTCTCCTTTGCCTCACTTGGTATCGAGCAACCTAGTCTTAAAATTTAATTCAATTAGTCACAATCCTCTCCATTTTGCAACCACCTAGATTATCATTTACACAAATCAAACCAAACAATTTCTAAATTTATTTTTAACTTTTTAAGTGGGGTTTTGAATACAATCTTATGTCAACAATGGATGAAATTTAACCAAGAGTTCTATTTTTCTAATTATAATGGAGTGAATTTTCACCCCTCACAAATTCCCCATTTACACCCCTCACCTTAGAAAAATTAAACCCGACGATGCTTTTCCACCTCATCCATCCACTTTCCACCCACTTGGCGGTTGTTTGTAGTGTCAGTGAGGGAATTTTTGTCGAGGATGCTAGTGTGGCACGCTATCATCCTAACAGGATTCCCGCCTTTGGAACTTACAGAGGCATTACACTTCTCCATTTGTGATTAAGCGTAATGCCCCTACACCCTTGACCAACCTCGAACGACTCTTTTGGGCATCTATCCATGCTAAAAACATCTCATTCTTCATTCCTTCAAGATTTTTTACACTTCTACATGTTTCTCAATCACACTTGTTGCTACACACTCCATTATTCACAACATCCTCCATTGTTGAAGCTCCAAGATGTTACTCTACTAGTTCTTCTTCTCACGTTGTTGTGACAACGGTGACATTCACAGGCTTGTGAGTTCACAACTCCCTTCATGTGCTTGAGGGAACCTTTTTTGGGAGGTGATATCCATTCTATTTAGCATTTTAATTTGATTTTGTAGCATAATGTTGTTACTCTTTCTTGGTAGTATTTTTTTCCATACTTTCTTTATCACATTTTCTATATCGTGGATATTTTGGCTATCCATGGAGGTGGGAACACCGAAATGGGGGTTTGAATATGGCAAGCTCCAAAACAACCCCAACATTTTTCCTTGTTTTGTTATGTGTAGGTGATCACATTCGTTTGGAGCTTGTGAGAGGCTGGACCACTCATGAGATGCATTTCTATCACCTTTATTCTTGTCAACTTTCACTTTTTAAGTTAAAGTATTATTCTTGTTGTCTAGCTATTTAGTTATTTCTATTTTATTGTTGCTGCTTGAAAATGCACTTGTCAGGTAGATTAGTTAATTCTCTGTTAGTATTAACTATATTTCATACTCTCTATTTGTATGGATTCCAACACTCGATCTGGATGCCAGTGCGCTAGCTATTGCGTTGTCATCCATCTTCTACGTTGGAGTCCTCTGGCAGAGAGTTGTTGAAGTTACAGTTTAGACTCAAGAATTTGCTCTCCTAATTCCATGAAACCCTCAAGTTGATAAAAGGATAGTGGCAGGTCAATTTCCCTTCCTTTTCACCCTCCTAGAAAATTAAACTTGCCTTAAATAGTCCTTAGCATGAGGTAGATCAAGGCAGCTAATCATTCTAGACCCTCCCATGACCTAGGGTCTTGAGTAGTCGGTCCCCCTCCTCTACATTTTGGTGAACCCGACATGAACCTTGTGATATTTGTTTCTCTTTTTTGAGGTTCTCGTCCTCATGTCTGCATAAGTTGTGATCTTGCACATTGTGAAGCTTTATGAGCCTCACAACTCAGTCTACAACCTCTGAGTTGTAGTTAGAAGGAGTGCGCGATATTGACACTTAGGAATGGACTGTACGAGGATCACTTTAGCTCTTGCCTCTTAGGATATGGTGTTGACGATAGAGATGAGTTACTTCAATGAAACCACTTGTGCCCTTACACCTCCTGCTTCCCCTTCGCCTCCACCTCTGGATGAGAGTGAAGTCATCCCTATTCCTACAGAGCATCTCATGGTTCTAGATAAGAGTCTATTAGACCTTTCAAATCACTTAGAGAAAGATCAAATCATGGCTAGGCCCACGAGGTTTGCTAATGAGATCAAATATATGTTAGGCAAGGTTCAAACAGGCATAGAGTTTCTCTATGGCCTCACCGATTTAGTGCAAGCATACGTCCCCTCTTACAACCCTCATTCAAGCATTACTCGAGGTCATGATAATGACACCTATGAAAGATAGATTAGTGTCTCAATGCATGTGATGTCAGTATGCATGGATAAAATGGGACCTTATGTTAACATCTCTACTCTTGATCGACCCCCTACTATCAAAGCAAGTAGGGTGCCTCTAGGATTTGAGTTTCTTCCTCCTGGGGGAAACCCTACCTTTGGCAGTAGAATCTTTGGTGGAATGGGGGTTGGTGATTCTGGTATGTCTGGCGGTGGCTCTGGTGGTGGTCACAGTGGTGGCTCTGGTGGAGGCCATGTTGGTGGCCCTGGCAGTGGTTTTGATGGTGGTCACGACAGTGGCTCTAGTGGTGGCTCTAGTAGTGGCTACAGTGGTGGATTTGATGGAGGCCACGTTGGTGGCCCTAGCAGTGGTTCTAGTGGTGTTCACGATGGTGGCTACGAAGGTGGTTCTAGAGGTGATTCTAGAGGACGTTCCACTGGTCCTTTCTCATCCTTTAACCCTATTTTGAATGCTCTCCTATAGAATATGGTTCAAATAAAAAACTAGTTGGTGAATCTATCTCAAGGCTCTACCCAACCCATCTTTCAGCCCTTTTTCCAACATAGCCCTTTTTCGGTGACAAATTTGAACACTCCCTTCCCTTGAGGGATGGAAATTCCTAATTTTGAGAAGTATGGTGGTAAAGGAGACCCTCAAACATGCGTGTCATCTTTTAATGCAATGTGTACGAATTTATTTCACCACAATGCTTTGATGGCCAAACTCTTTCCTCAATCTCTCAAGGATATAACAATAGAATGGTATTGTTCCTTGCCTGATAACTCTATATTTTTATTTGACAAACTTGTGAATTAATTTATCTGACAGTTCCAAACTAACATCAGTATGAAGATGACCTTCTCGAATCTCATCCGATGTAAGTAGGGAGACCATGAGAAGATCATTGATTTCATTGCATAATACCAAGCGCTCTTTTCACAAATCTCTTACCCACTACCCGACTCAAATGTAAAGAAGGTGTTCATAGGCAACCTGTAGCAAGCTTGGCAGGAGAAATTTACCTTGATGAAATATCCTTCTTTTGCACATATGTGTGTTGCATTGTGAGAGTACTAGTAGACGGTTGTTTAGTTTGAGGGATCCTCCTTGTGGTCCCATCCCAACGGAAGGTCTATAGTATCAATTTTAGGGAAAGGAAAATTTGTTGTAAAATGTAGTCATCTTGTCTAATGATAGAGGCCTCAAGTGCAACAAATGGTTTACTAAATTATTTGAATCTTATTCTTTTATTTTGTAGAAGTTGTTGAAGGATAAAATTATAACATTGGAAGATCCTTGACCTCTCAGAGAGCTTTATCCTGACTGGTATGATGGAAATGTGTTCTTCCAGTACCATCATATCCATGAGCATGATAGTGAACATTGTATGCACTTGCGTCATGAGATACAGGGTCACATTGACGATGGTATCATCTGTCTCGATGGTGAAAAGTAGAATGTGAATAAGTCAATGGGTAAGGTGAATAGTGAGTTGTAGATTTATATGGACTTGTTTCTATCTCACTCTGTAAACTTAATTGTTGATCCTTTTGGTGCTTCTCCTGAGGCATCATCATACGTAAATGTGGTCTCATTTACTCCTAGTCCTCCCCCTCAACTTGGGACTAGTTCGCTAGATGTAGCATTTACATCGCAGGACTTACCCATGAAAAAAAAAGGCTCTCCTCTATATATTATTGCTTGCATAAATGGAAACATTATGGCAGGAGTCCTTGCAGACCCCACGAGTCAAGTGAATGTTATTATAGAAGAGACTCTTTTGATGAATTCTTTGTAGAGGGAGGAATATGAGAAGAAGAAAACTACTATACATACTCATGATGGCCTCTCTCTTGTTTCATATGGCTCTATAATTATTTCCATCCTAGTGGGGCCTACGATCATGGATACTACTTTCGATGTCATCCTAAAATCTGATCTATTTAGGGTGAAGCTAGGCATCCCTTGGCTAGCTTCCATGAATGGAATCGCTTTTGTTATTCATAAATGTTTAAAATTCTCTCACAAAGGTGTTGTGCATGTCGTGAATGACACTGGGTATCATCCATTAGTATGCCATGGGGGTTATTCATTGGATCATTTTTGGCCCACCCTGGTTGGTTTGCTTCCTCCAAGAACAGACTTTCTTTATCAGAATTATGTTAAGTATAAGATCGGGGGCAAGGTGTAGCCAAAAATGACTCAACCTATAGCACATCGACAAGTTGAATCTCCTTCTCAAAAGGGGAAGGGGAAGCTTTCCCGTGCTTAGTTCCATTCTTCTTCTACTACTACTATCCCACCTATTGCTTCCTCTCGCCCTACTACGATGCCATCGACTTCCGCCTTTATGCGTCTAGACTAGGAAGTTTGATGGTGCCCGCTTGGTAGAAGACCAAGTGTCAGGAATTTGAACTTCCTTTCTTACCCATGGTACCTCGACCCATTCTATATAATAAGGGAAAGGCCCCCTACGGAGCATCTTCTATGTCTTAGCCTTTGTAGCCTCCTATTGCTCCTACCTCTAAGGTAGTGAATGCAAAGAGGCCTACCATTGAAGCAGTCAAGCCTACTCCTCCCTCTATTGTTGTGTCTACCTCTCCATATCTTCCTCCTATTCCCATCCAAGAGTCGCTCCCTCTTCTGGAAGCAGTTGTGATGGATACTCTGATAGCTAAACAAGAGTCTTTCGTCCCTTCTCAAGTTGCAGCCTCTAGCTCCTGGAGTTGTAGAAACTGCCTTGCGCATGAGCTCAAGTGTCGGAGGAAGGCTCTAGCCATTGATTAGGTCATCTTGTAGAAGAAGGAATGGGAACCAACAAATCCTACTTCATCATCTTCCATTGTGTCTTCCCCTTCTTCCCCTTCTACTTTAGTTCCCTCCGCCTCAATCTTGCTTTCGACTCCCCCTACGAAAGTGAACAATCCTCACCTGAAGAGGGTGCAGGTATTCATTTCTCCTTTGGCTGAGCCTCCCCTTTTGATGTCCCTTTTGGACATCCCACCTTTTTCAAAACCTGTGTACATGTCAAATACCTTGGTGGTTTTTATCGTGGTTTTATCCTCTTCCTCCTCACCCTCTGCTTCATTTATGGGGATCTCACATCCTCCGATGAAGAAAAAGATGGAGGATGACCTTGCTTGCAATGGGGGTCAAAAGAAGGGTTTTCCTTCTTCAAAGGTTGGTCCCACGCTGGCCTATGTCAGCTTAGTAATGAAGGTAGCCTTGGTGTCCCTGGATTTTTTCATTTCTCTCGAGTCTTTCAGTGAGGCTAGCAGTGGATCTCAAGTGCCTCCCCCATCACCTACTAAGTTGGCACATGGTACTCCTATTTAAAGTGCATGTTCAACTCCATAGATGATGTCCCGACTCTATTGACAATCTTTACGAGATTTTTGATGTTCACCTCATAGGAATTGAGTGGAGCAGACCTCGATGGGACTTCTTCCTTGGCTCTTGTCATAGGAGAGTTAGAGGGTACCCCCCTTGATATTATGCCCTTGCAATCTCGTCCTCCATCCCCTTATGATGATCTAGACTAGGAGAATGATGACCTCTTAGTTGATGAGGACTAGGGGTGCCTCTTCCTTATCTATATATTAGATTGTGTGTGTGTGTTATGTTCCCTCGTGCTTGTTTTATATGTTCTTGGGTGACCCTTGTCACCCTTCTAGGTGCTTAGATACAGGATTGTTTTTGTGTCATAAAACTTCCTCTATATGTCACATCATTCTTCTCTTTGTTGTACCTTGATTTTCAACAATTGGGGACGATGCAAAGTGTTGGGGGCATTTAGGCCTCCCTTCCATGTTGACCCAATTTTTATTTTTATTTTTGTTTTCGTGTGTCTTTCTTCGTGCATGGTTTGATATAGTAGGGGATTGATGACAGATTATTTATATATTACTATATCTATTTATCTATATTTATGAGTAGCTCTTACCCCAAAATATCAGATCCCCATGTCTCTTGTTTTTTTATGTTATAGTTTCTCCTTTCTTTTTATTTTTCTCTCTTCTTTGCTTGCTTTCTGATGTTGTGGTGATTATGTGTTGTCCCTCACGTGTATGGAAACATTACCATGGTTACATCTCATTTTGTTTCGCGGGCCACAACATCACTCTCATTCTTGATTTTCTCTCCTTAGGATGCCTATTAGAATTGGCTATGGATGCCAAGATCTTGAGACCAAATGGAAAGCACAAAGAGAGAGAATATGATGTGACAAGAATAAATTGCATTCTTATCAATATGATTCAATGATATGAAAAATGTAGTAGAAACCGCTTGGTTATATAGCCAAGGTGTGATACAAGATTTCATAGGATTATGACAACTGTCTTAATCATATGACATGAGACAACTTATCACAGTTACCTAGGTTCACATGTGTTACAAGTCAAAAGATAAGATAACAACTAATGACAACTAACACCTTCTAGAAAGATTCCTAGAACCTAAGTAAACATGTAAATAAGTCCCTTGGTAATGAATTAACTAGGTGTAAGACTTTATTTACACCAACAATGTCACGTGCCTTTGTACTTAGCACACACCATCCTAAGGGGTGGATAGCATACCATTTTGATTTTTAGAAGGTGTATTTGGTGGCCAACGAATCCCTTCTTGAAAATCTCTGATTTTTTAAATATTTTTCAAAAATTGCATTCTTTAACATGGATTCCTAAGTGAATTTTTCATTCATTTCGGATTCATAAGATAGAATTTGTACTTTCCCTTGCGAGGGAACATTCTTTCTTTCAAATTCCTTGATAAAATGAATCTTTCAAAAGGATTCCTTGATGCTAGAATCATTGGCAACAAATTTATCTCTTTTCAAAAACGTTATCGCTTTCAAGTTGAGCATCCCTTGAGCGGACCCTTTTTTTTTTTTAAGGGTTCTCGAGGGACCCCTTTGAAATTTCTTCCTTCAATTATTGATTGTTTGTGTGACTATCTGCTTGTCTTCCTATGTGGCTTATTTTTGATAACTAACATGTTTTATCTATGGATTAACATGTTGCTTTGTAGGTGTTCCTGTGAAGTTACTTTTCAATCGACCTTGTAGGACCAAGTACCTGTAAGGCCCCATCAAACTCTGCAAAGCCTCTCACATATGGCTCCCTTCAAGACTAAGCACCTAGGGGCACCTCCTTTGCAAGTTCGAGGACCTATGAAGCACTTACATCTTGTGGGATCTCTTTGTTTGACTCTGTAAGTCTACAGATCTATAGAGGGTCTTTGTTCACCCTTCCATAGGTTTGCAAACCTAAGCCACATTTTTTCAACTCTCCTTGGGTCCGAGAACCTATGGAGACATCTTCTCTTCCTATGCTTTTGGGTGGGTCAGATTGTGGTCTACTTCCTCGACAGTTCAGGTATACTTTCTTTGAATTCTTTCGATCTACTTTACCTCACATCTAGTAGCACATATTCTTGCTAAAGTGGGGGAAAAATGTAATGGAGTGAATTTTCACCCCTCGCAAATTCCTTGTTTACACCCCTCACCTTAGAAAAATTAAACCCGACAATGCTTTTCTACCTCATCCATTTGCTTTCTGCCCACTTGGTGGTTGTTTATAGTGTTGGTGGGGGGATTTTTGTCGGGGATGCTAGCACAATTTGCGGATGTCTACACGATGCGTTGTCATCTTGATAGGATTCCCTCCTCTAGAATCTACATAGCCATTGCATTTCTCCATTGGAGATGAATTGTAATGCCCCTATGCCCTTGACCGACCTCGAATGACTCTTTTGAGATTCTATCCATGCTAAAAACATACCATTCTTCATTCCTTCAAGCTTTTGGACACTTCTACATGTTTCCCTATCATTCTTAACTATATCTTCGTTCGTATGGACACCAGTGCCTAACTGGGGCACTAGTGCGCCGCTTTGTCATATGTCTTCTATGTTGGAATCCCTTGGCAGAGGGTGTAATACCCCTCTGTTTTGCTTCTTGTTCGGTTTGTTTTATGCTATGTTTGGTTGCAGCTATTTTGATACTGGATACATTTGTTATGATGTGTTGATCATTACTATTGAGCGACAACTATATTATGTGATGCGATTTGGTTATCTGAGGCTTTAATTTACATGTTTTAATGATGTAATGATGTTAGTAGATATAACATGTGATTTTATATGAGATTATTGGATTATAATGGAAGTGTCAGTTTTGATGACTGTATTGGTGAAGGGGACGGGTTCGCATCACTTATTTGCGAGCGTCCTGTGAATCCGTAATTTCTTCCTTCATGATGTGTATTATATGCGGGATATATTGTATGATGTTGTTTACTTGGTTTCAGGATTGCAGGTACATGACATCGACTCCACCTGGTTTCACAGGTTTGAGTGTGTCGATCCAATGGTTAAGTTGAACGGGAGATAGTAGCTAGGTAACTTGTGTCAAATCTACACCCTAGCCATAGTGTGTCGTAAGTTGTGTGTGTCGAGTCGTTCATTGCCTTGTTTTAATCTTATTTAATTCTGAAGGATTCTTGATTTGGAAATAGATATTTAGAATAATTGCATTTAAATCACGTTGATGGTTATTTAATTTAAATAATGTAATGTGGATAAAAGTTTATATTTAAATTAATTAATTATATTTAATTTATTTAATTAATTAAATTTAATCCAAGGGGGTTGAATTTAGTTATTAAATAATTAAATTAATTAATTGAACGTGATGCAGGAAAATGAAAGGAAATAAAAGAATTAAAATTAATTTTGGAATTTAATTTCATCTGGTGGGAATTAAATTAGAAATTGTAATTAAATGTTTACTTGGGAAATGAGTTTCAACTTTGGAAATTAATTTATTATTTGAAATTGCATTTTAAATTGAAAGTGGGTTTTCAAAAATTGAAATTGAAATTAATATCTAATTTGCATACAATGTGAATTAAGATTGTAAAAATTGAAATTGGAATTGAAATTGAAATTAATATCTAATTTGCATGGAATGTGAATTAGGGTTGTATTAGGTATTTTTGATTTATAAAGAATACATGTTTTAATTTGAGGGTAAAAAAGTTTTTAGAAAAATTCATTTTTACAGCAAAGAAGAAATTCTGAAAAAATTTGCACAAAGGAAGGGTTTGAAGAAAGTTTGATTGTAGAATTGATTGGAGGAAAAGATTGTTTGCATTTGTTGGGTTTTGAATTGGATTCATTGGATGATTGAAGAAAATTTAGGAAATCTTTGGAGGAGGCTTGCAGCAGAAATTCATCTCTTCTTGTAGCTTCTTGAGTCAGGTTTTCTTCTGTGTTTTTATTGTTTTTGATTGTTTTTAAAATAGTAGTGATTAAAGATTTGTTTGTTAAATCTGTTTTAGAAAATAAATTTGTTGTTAGAAGAAAAGAATCAAATAAATTTGCAGTTTTTGTTTTGTGAAAATTCTTGAGTGAAAATTGTGAAAACCTCAGTTGAATTTAATTTGTTTGAGGAAATTGATTATTTTGTTTTGGATTCAAACATAGAGATTGAGCAATGTTTTTAGAATGTTTTTAGAAAATGAAACCCTTTGTTTATTATTAAAAATCGGATTTTAAAATCCGCAGGGTAGTTATATTTTTCATGGTAAAATGGTCTGGTTGTGTCACATATAACTCCACTTACACAAACTGGGTTGTCAAGAAATTTAAAGGGTTTCTGCATCTTGGAATTTTCTTATCCCTGTAAAAAAATTGCAAATACCTAGATCGTAGTTTTTGAGTTATGCTTGAAACACGAGACTATTGTTAAGTTATTTTCCCATGGCTGCTCTGATAATAAAATAATAATAAATTGATATTTATAAATATTAATATTTTATGTATTGTTATTATAATATTAAAATATTATTTAATAATATTTTATATTATAATTTATAATATTAAAGTATTATATTTATTTATATTATTTTAAATAAAATTTGTATATTAGATTAGTGGAAATAAAATTATAAACGTATGGGAAAATTATTGTTTATTCTAAAATGACATGTTAAAGTTTAATTGAAGGAGTTAAATATCTGATTTAAAGAATGCATAATTTAAGATTTAATTGTGAAATTTAAATTCATATGTAAAAGGTCCAATTATTAATTTGATTTAATTGGAAAAATATATATATGATATTGGGTTATAGTCCAAATATTGATCTTATTTTAACACAATAAGTTATGGAAGAGACCAAATGTTAATTTGATTAATTTTATAATGATTTAATTTGCAAGGGCAATTGGTTATTTAATTTAAAGCGAAATGTTTTGAGTTATAGTTGAAAATACTTATTTTGTTAAGAGCAATTAGAGAATTAAATATTAGTGTAATTTCTCCCCTATCTGAAAAGATGAATTCTTAATTCAGTTTTATCGATATAATGAATTACGTAATGAATTGTAGAAATTAGAAGAGTTAGTTGTGTATCTGAAATAAATATTTTTATTGGAACTGATTAGTATGCATAATTTAGTTTAATAGGAAAAAGGTATTTTATATTAAATAATTAAATCATTTGAGTTAGTTGGAAAACGAAAGGAATCCAGAGAACTGATGTTAGTTTTAGAAGTAAACATTGAAATTGATTTAAATTGTTTAAATTAGTATTTCTTGTATTTGTAGATTGAAGATACTTGTTTAATTATTTCAATTAAGTTGAAAGAGCAAAAATTTTATATTATTGGGAATAGGGATTTTAAAGGATAAAATTAGAATGCGTGGTATAGATTTTGGATAGAAAATTTGAATATAGTATTTGCAATAGTTTATGTTGTATTAGACGTAAATTTAGGAACTAATTATATTGGAAAAGGCAAATATTTGTTTTGTTTCATTTATTTCCATAGAGCAATTTTAATCGTTGTGATTGGAATATTAAAGAATATATATAATTAAGTTATTAATATATATATTTGGTGTATACATAATATGGAACATAAATATACATATATTAAGTGTAAATTCATTATCATATTTTATTTTAATAAGAAGCATGCAATATATTATTGAATAGAGATTTAAAAATGGTTTGATTAGTGTATATGGGAAAATGATAGAGAAACAATATTTTATGATATTAAAGGGATTGAATGTTTTAAATAGAAAATTGAATGAGATGTAAGATTTGGTTAGGAAATGGAAAGAGTTTACTTGCATGGATTTGTGTAGATTTAAAGGTAAATTAAGTTGTTTATATTGATGAGGCAAATGGCTATTTTAATTTATTATATTTCAAGTAGAGCAATTAATTTATTGTGAATGAAATATGAAGGAGATATGGATTTAGTATATCCAAAAATAGTAATGCTCTTGTGATTGTCTTAAATGTTCTAGTTCTCTGTATTTCGTAAGGGGATGTAAGTTCAAATTGTTTAAGATTTCTTATAATGGAAATAGAAATATGGGTATATGATTATTTGAGTTAACCCTGTAAGTGTGTCTTTGACCTTGTTAATGTTACCTATTGAATGAATATGGATTTAGGAAATCCAAATATTAGATTTGATTTATGACTTGAATGCTTTTGTTGCTATGAAGTCAAGTTGCATTGTGGGTTTTGGGATCTAGTGTTAGTCTTAAATTATAAGTCTTCTAGAAGAACCTAGAGGATAAGGGTTGTTGAATCTTTATGCCATCCAGTTGTTTTCCCTTGGGTAGTGCATGGCGTCCTTTCAGTTTTACCCAGTTTTCATGAACGGGGATGTTTTGTACCTCCTGTGAAAGGAGTGGACTATGTGTTGTTGCCTCCAAGATGTTGGAGTGAGTTCTATTATTTGTATCCTCCTAGAGTTGGAGTGGTTATGTTTTTTAATTTGTGTGCACTTGAAATTCCCTTGGTGATTGGTATTTGTATACGTGTATGGTTCTCTGAACATACTTGGTCTATTTTATGTCTGGAAGCAATGTCAGTGATGCGAGAGTTGTTCTTGTTTATTGCATTTGTTTTGGTTATTTCAGTATGAGTTAGTTTGAGTTTGTCTTTGGTTAGAGGTTGTGGATTTTTGTCCTTGTTACATTGTTACTATCTCCTAGCATGGGGGGTGGGCCTTCGGGTACCACATGGTTGGGTGGAACATGCACCAAAACCGTTGGGTCCCCCTTGATCTTCAGTTCATGGAGGCGAGACATCCAAATGGACAGCTCGTGGTTCTTACTATATTTTTCTTGCATTGTAATATTTTAGATTGTATAAGTTATTTTATCCCTCTTATGTTTATGAGGTGGGATTATGTAATTGTTATACTTTTGTACTATTGTCTCATTCTGGTAATGAGTGATGTAACTATTGGGTTATGTAAATGATTAAGAAAGTGTATCTTGGATGTTTATTTTATTATGTTTTTTGGTATCATATGTTGATTTAATACTTATTGCTTAATGCATTTTTAATGCTATGGTTATATGTAATATGTATGTGTGGGTTTAAGTAATCCTAACCTTGTAGCCTTAGAGGTTGTTGTTAATTAGTAAGTGAATGTGTATGTTATTGCACTTTATAAAAAAAAATTGGTTCACTTAAACGTTAATTACAACTTCCTTTAGGGTTACTTGGCGGGGCGTTACAGAGGGCTACCAAGGTTACAATTTAGACATAGGAATTCACTCACTTGATTCCCTGAAACCCTCGGGTTGACAAAAGGATAGTGGCAGGTCAATTGCCCTTCCTTTTCACCCTCCTAGAACATTAAACTTGCCTTAAATAATCCTTAGTGCGAGGTAGATCAAGGCAATTGATTGTTCTAGACCCTCCCATGACCTGGGGTCCTGAGCGGTCAGTCTCCCTCCTCTGCACTAATGAAACAAAAAAAATGGACCCTAATCTAAACCATTCTTGTGATGTTATAAAGGAACATATTTGATATCAAAAAACACATGAAAAAATCCAACACCAATGAATAGATCATGAACTGAGGCATGTTCAAGTAAGTTATGAGAAATTTTAGGCCTAGTGTTCTTCCTATTTATAAAATAGTTAGTTATAAATTTCTACTTTTTGATAGCTAGTTTTTCTCTATACCCACTTCAACACAATCTAATGGATTGTATATCCATTAAATAACTTCTCGTTGTGCCTAAAATAATGTCAAGAGAGTTAGTGGCTTCCCTCAAAAGACCATTTTTTATTTGTTAGATGAATTGAAGCTATCCTTTGGGATTTATTACTAGAACACTCTTGTAAATAAAAAAATTGATCAACTTAGAAGGCTTAAGAATCTTGTCAAGCTTCATGAGTATGACTTTTCCTTCAAGTTGCATAAAAAATTAGTTGTCCTCAATAATTATGTGTTGATTGAGTAGAGATCTTTTAATGTGAATATGTTACAAAAAAAAAAATGAAAAGTTGCCTACAATATGAAATGCTTTGAATATTCTAGAAAAACTATTTTTTGTTAAAAAAATCTCTTCTTTCAATCTGGAATTATAGTTAGGATTCATTTCTTATAGTTCTTTTGTGAGGAATTTGGTCTTTTTTCAATTCTAGAAAATTTGGCTTTGATAATTACATAACAGTGAGTCATTGGGTTGTATAATTGAAAATATTATTTCCTCAAACTTACTAAGAAACTAAAACTAAAATCAAATCCACAAAATTTAATTTTCTAGGAACCTTTGGAAATGAAATGGTGTAGGTAAGCTTGTCTGAAATGTTAATTTAATTTCCACACTCTAGAAATTTCATTTTTTGTATCCATGACATTTATGAGTATGTCCTTGTGATTTTAGTTATTTCCATAAAAAAATTTGTTTACTTTTCTTTGTTTAACATGGTTAGTTAGCATTGCATTACTTCTAAACATGCTGTACATTTAAGGCCTTAATGAATGACATGGATTTAAGAAAGTATATAGCATCATCTAGGTTTATATTTAAAAGTTTCATACTATGTACTCATAACCAATTGGGAACTATCTCAAATTAAAAATGAAAGGAAGGCATAACCATGTTCACATAGCACAACCCTACTCTTATTCAATTGCACTTTTCCCACTTCATAGCTTAGCTTGAGCTAGAATCTCTTTAAAAGTTTGGATTGGACTCTCGCCACTCCCACATGCACATCATAAACTCTAACTCAAAATGAGAACTTTTGTATTATAAGCTATATGGTTTATATCAAATGTTATTGTGCACACTTCATAATTTTACTCATTGATAAAATGCAAAAAAAAGAAATACATTTTTTCTTAAAATTATTCACAGATTGCAATTGTAATCTAGTTCATGTCATCTTAAACCACAAATTGAAAATAAATATTGTAAAATTTATTTTAATCTTAAATAAATATAGAATTATCTTTCACACAAGTAAACACTATTTTTTATTAGAAAAGTTGAAATTCCATACTTATTTTTGCAGGAGATCAAATAAGCATGCAAATTTTATTGTAGCCCAACCTTCAAACTATATGACAATTAGTAGAAACAAAATCTTGCACATACATGAAGAATTTTATAACACTATTTAAGTTGAGAGGCTTCCCACCAATCTGTGTAAACAAAAACTCCTCAACTTGAAATTTTGCATGAAAAATGAAATATTTTGCATGCATTTGAAACAATCGCATCAAATGCATGCTGATTTAAATAGTGCCAGAGGGAATGGAGTAATGGGTTGGCTATTAAATGCCATGAAATAAATGGAAAAATACATGGTATTCTTGGCACAATTTTCAGAATTTTCATGTTGGAGAAGAATCGTTGTCTAAAAACTTTTGCTTTGCTTTTTTTTTTTTTTTTTCACAAACTCTTCTCATGTATTTTAATTTCAGTTTTGGATTTACCTACTTTACCTTATTGATGATTAATGGAATCGAAAAGATGGTATCTATGAAGTCAAATTTATCAAAAAGCCGAGAGATATTATTCTAAAATTAAAATATATTCTAATTTTTTAAATTAAATTAATTGAATTCTTATTTATCATCAATTAATAAATAAAAGAATTTCAACAATCCATATTAAGTTAAATAAAAAAAAATAGTTACTAAAAACAAACTAAAGCTATGCAAAGGTAAAAAGAATTATTCTATTTTCTATATTTTTAGTTTTAAATTCCTAGAAGAATAATTACAATTATGCAAACCCAAAAAGCTTCTATTTGTTTTTTGTTTGCACACAAATCATCTCATATTCTAAAATTAAAATATATTCTAATTTTCTAAATTAAATTAATTGAATTATTATCGTCAATGGATAAATAAAAGCATTTCAGCAAAAAATTAGTTAATAAAAACAAATTAAAGCTATGCAAAGGCAAAAAGTCATGTATAAAGAATTATTCTATTTTCTATATTTACCTAAAAGTGTTATAGTGAAAGCAACAAAGGAATATTTGTAAACTTTTTGAAGCTTCATTGAAAATGACAGGCAAATGGAAGTATGTGTTGGTTAAGAATAACAAGCACATAAAATATTTTCTTTTTTCTTTTTTCGAAAAAGATTTAAATTAAAAACTTCCCATTAAATAGTTTTTAATTTAAATATTTTCGATTAAAATTACAAACTAAGATATGTATGCTTAAATAGTTTTTTATATATATATAAAATAGTAAAAATAGTTTTTTTATATATTATTAGTTTTTAATATATTTTATTAATTAATATTATAATAAACAATGTTAAGTATTGATAACTTTCAGGCGTTCTTTATATATATTATTAATTAATATATGTATACTAGTTTTTTTTTTCAAATGTATTATGTATATATTTTTTAAATTCCTAGAAGAAAAATGATAGTTGAATATTTTTTACATATGAAATTAATCAAATGTATGATTTTCTTATCTCTTTGTAAATATTTTTTTAAATGAAACAAGAATATATATTTTAAAATTGTGTTTTAACTTTTTTTATCAATTTATTTCTTAAAGAGTAGTTTAAATAATATAATATAGCTTGAATATTTTATTTATCAAAGATTATTTTAATAATATAATAATATTTATTATAAATTTTGAATTGATATCTACTATCAAATAAGTAATGAATATATATAGACTACACATCAATATACTTTAAAGTTTTTGTCCATATAAAATTTCATAAGTATATTTAAGCAAATGTTTTGAAAGGGTCTTATAATCTTTAATAATTTTGATAGATAAAATAATAGCATAGAAAATAGTTGAGGCTTTTTATCCAACATAGGTTCAATAGAGATAAAGCATAAGTTAACAAAAGTCTACTAATCAAAAGAAAAATAGAAAACAATAAATTCTAATCGAAAATAATTGAAGAATAATTAAAGAACATATAAAGAAGCATTAGGCAACAACCCAATCTTAGATTCTACACTTATCTTTTCAATAACTAATTTCACAATCAATCAAGCATTTCAAAGATTAATCAAATAGGGGAAATAATCCAACATTTTACCATCTTCCAATAGTTCTGATAACACTTTTTGAGTTAATACCCAATATTTATAATAATATAACACCAATGAATTCAAAGTTGTTAGTGTTGATCTTAGTACTCATAATTGAATGAAATGTATTCCTTAGATCTAAAAAACAACAAATCATGTGATGCCACATTAGTAAACTTAGGGTTAAGATTATGGTTCAGTTAGGGTTAGAGTTAGGGCTAGGTTAAGGTTTAATTAGGGTTAGATTAGGTCTTTGTTTATGGTTATATTGAGGGTTAGGATTTAATTAGAGTAAGATTTGAATTAACATTCAATTAGGGTTAGGGTTCAAGTAGACTTAGGGTTAGGACTATTATAATTCTGAATTCATTAGAATTATAATTAGGGTTAGAATTAAGGTCGGGGTTAGGGTGAGGGTGAAGCTTAAGATTAGGATTAGAATTAGAGTTACAAGTGGAGTTAAAATTATAGTTATAACTATGGTTAGTGTTAGGGGTAGAGGTAGGTTTAAAATTAGGGTTAGGCTTATAATTATAATTAGGGTTACATTTAGTGTCAAGGTCATAATAAAATAAGAATTAGAATTAAGGCTACATTAAGGGTTAGAATTAGGGTTACTTATGATTAAGGATTCTATTGGTGTTATAACTGAGGCTAGGGTTCAATTGGGGTTAGGGTTATAGTTTAATTAGGGTTGAGATTTAAAATAATGATTATAGTTAGGTTTAGGTTTGGGATATAATTAGGGTTAGGGTTAGGGTTCAATTAGGATTAGGGCTAGGTTTCTACAATAAAGCTTACGATTAGGGTTAGGGTTGGGGTTCAATGAATGTCAATATTAGGTTTTAATTAGGGTGAGGGTTAGAGTTCTACAATAAATATTAGGGTTAGGATTAATATAAGGATTATGTCTCAAAAAGGGCTAGGGTCATGATTAGGGTTAAGACTAGGGTTCAATTAGGGTTATGATTCAATTAAGATCCATTTAGGTTTAGGGTTTATTTATTTAGCATAAAGGTTAGTGTTAATCAAAAGATTTAATTATGGTGCATAGTTAAGATTAGAGTTCGATTAGGGTTAGGGTTCAATTAGTGTTAAAGTATTAAAAAAACATATTCTTTTATTTTAGCTACATTTTTTATTACAACTGTTGCAGAATTTTAAATAATTTGGATTCCTTATATGTAAGGGGTTTTTTGATGGTATTTTTTTTGGGATCTATTTTATATGTTGTTTGAGATATTTTTGCTCATTGAATTGTATAGAACAGGAGGTTTTGTACCAATCCATGAAATCTAAAAACATTGGTTAATAATTTAGTATAGTTTTAGAAAATGAAATGATTTGGGTGCAAAAAAAAGAATATATAATCTTTAAAAATATTGTGTTGATTTGATTAATTATTTCTTACATGGTTAATAATTTTAACCCTAATAATATTTGATTTCACATAGAAAAAAATTAGAAATTAAAATAATTATTTTTATTTTATATATTTATCAAAAAAATGATTAAATAATTAGGGTTAAGGTTAGGATTAGGGTTGGTGTTAGGGTTAGAGATAGATTTAGAGTTAGGCGTATGATTACAATTAGCATTAAAATTATAACCCTAAACCCCAACCCTAATATGTTTTGGTTAGGCAATAAATCATTCTAATTTTCAGCTCATAGTCTACTGGAAGGCTGAAATGATGCATTTAATCTTGATAGAATGTTAAGAAATCTTGTTACAATTTTGAAAGAGATATTTTGTTTATATAAAATTGTTAGGAATTTGGAGGACGAAGCCTTCTTTAGTTTCAAGGAGGCAATTTTTTTCGATAAGAGTTATTCTTTCCATTTACCTTTGGTCTGGTTATGTTGAATGTGATATCAAATTTGTTATCATTTATTTCTTCAAAAAACTTTTCCTCATTAATTTTCCCCTATTTGTATGCAATTTGACCAATCTAAATTGGATATCATTGGAAGTATTTAAGTCGAATTATAGGAGAGTGCCTAGAGTATCTACGAATCACTGGAGTCCATGAAATGAGAGGTTTAGAATTGATTACAACAAAAATCTGGCTATGGATATTTTAAACAGGGTTTGAACATTTCATACTCTATTTATGTCTTTAAGGATGATAATTTATGTCTAGATATCCTCGTCAAGCGACAATGTTGATGTAAATATTTTTAAATATAGACTTAAGATGTGTTGCACGGGTCGAGTGGTTTGCCAAACTATTGGTTGTCCTTTTTCATTTCCTTTATTGGGATTTCTATTTTTTCTCTTTCATTACCATTTCTAGATATTAGGGCTTGATGATTTTTATATTATTAGAATGTGTTTTAATCTTTTGTTTTATATTAATATTTTCCTTTAGGATAGTGATTTCTATTTTGTTAGAATTCATAGAGTGATAACATTGTATATATTTGTTCTTTAATGTCTTTAGACCAGGTGGAAGGGGATTGACAGGCAAGAGTCATTGTTGGATACTCTTTGTTGTGGTTCTTGATGTGAGTGACTGTAATGGGATTTGTTTCCTGAGTTTCACATTTAATTTATCCAATTGCTATGAAATATAATAACTTAAATGTCTATTATTTAAATTAGTATGATTATGATCTCTTTGATTTGATCTTCAATATTAACGGGATGCAAAGCTGGATGATTATTTATGTTGTATAGGTAGATAGGTTAATTATTTTCATGTTGAATTTGGCAGGTTTGTTTAAATTTGATTATTTAATTATTTTTTATTGTATTCACATTAATATACTTATGTCTATTCATCAATTTCTCCTTTGAATATTTGAACACAAAGACTGCTATATTTGATGAATACAATAAATATATTACAATATGTTATTTAATCCAATAAATATATTACAATATGTTATTTAATCCAATAAATGCATTAAAGAAAATAGTTTATTACATTAGTGAAATTTATTAACTATAAAAAAATAGAATTAGTGAAATCCAATAAAGTTCAAAACAAGAGTTGTTTACAAGAAAATTATAATAGATAGAAGATGGTTTTTTAAATTTACACCATATAAATGCAATAGACATTTCGGGAAGGATATCTCTCGGCTTATTTTACATAGATTTTTCTAAATATAGGTATGCTAGTAAATAATTCTTAAGATTAGGAGTCTAAAATAAAAGTGAGGGAATAGTAACATACTCGATAAACCTTTTGAAATCAAGACAAGCCATGGTGTTTCACTTCACATTCTAATATAGCTATAAATACAAATTTAAGACTTTGATTAAAGAACTAACACTCGTCATAAATTTTAAAATAAAATTAAAAAAAGGCTTCGAGGTGCTCAAAATAAAAAATAAGATTATAAAAAAGACTTTGAGGAACTCAAAATAAATACACACAAGATTTTTCTACAACTGTTTCAAATGTAAATGTTAATTCATCTATCTTTGTTTTATTTTCTTAAAAATATTTCAATCAAAATACTGTCTCTATTTACATACTTATATATGTACTCAATGTTTCAAAATTATTAGCATGTCAATAAGACTTGAATCATTAATATAGTTGAAATTTTATCAACTATTAATATATTAATTGTTCATAACATGAATTATTAGAATTTAGATAAATAATATTTTTAAATTATTAAATAAAAAATTAATTATGAATTATAACATACTATTTTTAATTATATATAATAATCCACTAAATAAATAAATTCATTCTCAAAATTATAAATGTACTGTCTCCAACATAAACTACTTATTTTACTTGTTCATGAATGTATTTATGTTTTTTTACTTGAACAACTATTGATTCCATAATGTCACATATTTGGTAATATTTTGATTAATATGTGAAATGAATATATATGAGATATAATATTAATTCATTCTAGTATTGATATGAATAATCATAATTGACTGGCGACTATTGGACGCCGCACGACTTCTAGCCCCTCTCTCCTAATTGACCTCATCCTACGATAATAAATTAAACATCATAAAAATTAAATTTGAAATTTAGGCAAGGCACACATAAATCAAGATAAATTAAAAAATAGTTCACATCAACTATAATCTTTAGGCAAGGCACATATAAATCAAGATAAATTAAAAAATAATTCATATCAACTATAAAAAAATTCCAGCACTTTCCAGAGAATGTCGACCCTGCACTGAGTCTATAACTGTAATTGCAATCGAAGGCAAATAACATTTATTTTTAGTGCGCAGGTTTCATCACCTGAAATTACCAGATGGCAGTAGCCCTGCTGAACAGCATTTTGCCACCAAGTTCAGTCAATTATGACAGCCCAAGACTGAACTCAAATAGATTCAACTTCTCAAGGCAAAATTTTTGTTGTCGATTCAATAAGAACAGTGGAATTTGTAGTGAATCCAATAATAGCAATGTTATTTGCAGTCAATTCAATACGAACGATGGTATCTATAGTCAATTCAGTAATAAGAATGGTGTTTGTATCAATAGAAGTAGAAGGAGAATACTGGGTCCAGTAGCATTTTCTGTCAAGTCCAGTGAAGAGGAATCTTCAATTGATCAAAATACGGATAGTGCAAGAGAAGATGGGTATGTTGGCATTGCAGAAAAAACGACAGAAAATGAGGAGACTACTATGGAGGAGAAGAAGAACATACAGCAAGAGAGTGACTGGAAGGCGGATGAGGACTTCAAGAACTTTATGGGTAACCCCTCCATTGAAGCAGCAGTTAAGCTGGAGAGAAAAAGAGCTGAAAGGAGGCTGAAGGAACTAGAAAAGGACGCCTCGGGGAATGTCTTTCAGAAATTCTTTTCAAATTTGCTCAGAAGCACTGTTGCTCAGGAAAAGGAGAGGTTGGAGAAGGCAGAAGAAATATTTAAGGCTCTTGATCTCAATAAAGTAAGTTTTGCTCTGATTCCTGATCATTACTCCTTGATGTGCTTTGTAGTTTAGTAATCAACTAGTAGGCATAGCTTAGAGGTATTAGGATGCCTTCTTATTGGCCGTGATGTTATGGGGAGCTGTCTTTTCGTTCAGCTTGGTCTTCTTTAACCTGTCCCAGGTAGCCCTGCCTCGTTACTTTGCTCATTTTTCTCCTCTACACCTGTGTTTTTTTTTTTTTTTACACCTAATGACAAGAGTGGACCGGCTTCTTAAGTGTGGATTGACCTCCAAAGACCTGTTCAAGCCACAGTGCCACACCGAGCCAATCACAGTTCGAGCTCACCAAGTCTGGCTCTAGTACTGCAATGATAACAAGAACCATTTAAAAATCAAACCTAGGAGCTCTGAGTGCTGTACTGCTGACCTTCAGGCCTTCAAATGTTCTGTGAACTGCTAGATCTTCACAGGTTCTGTTTTCGGGAGTGTGGATTGACCTTCCAAAATTTCAATGTTTTACTTGATAAGAACTATTTCTTTATAAATTCTGAGCTGGTGAGGCTCGGGAGTAAAACAATTATTCACACTTGTTTGGACACTTGATTGGATACAAAGTAACTATTCTGCAGGGGATATGCACTTGTTGCTGACAGGCCAGGAAATTCTGGTGTCCAAGGAAATACAATGCAAATAGTAAAACCTTAAGAGTCCAATCTTAGCATAGCAGACATGAGGATTTACCCCTAACCGATGGCTGCATTTTGTGCTGTAATACCAAACTGGTTGGCATGACTTTTAGCATACTCTTTCGTCAACTGTGATGTTTCAGGGCATCTTTCTTGGTGACCTTTTTGTCATCTTCATCTTCTTTGACTTATCTAGGGTTGTCTCTGCTTCATTGCTTTTCTTTGGTTCTTCTTTTGCATCTCTTTTGTTCTCAATTTCTACTTTGATAGGAAAATGGGCTACCATTTACTGTCCCATCAGGCACTAGTTTTGGCAGTCACTTTGGCCATACCTAATTCAGGACTATAACCACCGGATTCATCTCAATTTCCCAAAATCAGTCCTTCAAATACTGAAATTATATCTAACCAGCCCCATGACCTTGAAGATCTAGAATAATCTATGTCTATTCAGAGCCAGCTGCATTCCCATTTGAGCCAATTTTCGCTCTTGGCCTCTTTTCAGCTCCTCCACATCTGTAATAAGCTCAAGGCGTCAGGAAGCAAGAAACTAGTATGCATACAGGAAAATCAAAACCAACAATGACTCACATCTGAAGGAAGCAGAATTTCAGTTTAAATGCTCCTTTACTAATTCATAAGCAATATTCTGCTACTGCATCATTCTTCCTGGTTAGAAGAAAATTTGAATCACCTGGTTCAATATTATCATTTCTTATTTCTCTTCTTCTGCTTCTTTCTCCAGGTGTCAAAACCTCCCATAGTTGGAAAAAAATTGAACCACCGGGTTTAGTGTTATTAATTCTTACATCTCAATCAATTTGTTTTGCTATTGTTTTTTCAAACACGCATTCAATAGATACATCGTTAGCTTAAACAAGATATACATCCTCTTTTTGGTTTGTGTCACTCCTTCAGTAAAGAGGAAAAGTGCTCATTGATCTTATTTGTTCCTATATACCCACTTTGTACTGCACAAATTACATTAATTGCATTTCTCCAGCAATTTTATTTGTATATGCTTTAATCCCATCCCTCAATTATATCTTTGTACCTGCTTCTGCATTTCAATCTTCAGTTTCTACTTTGACATACTTTTCTCTTTAGGCTCTACAATTGTTACATTTTTTCTGATTACTTGAAATATATTCATATTTGTAATAATGTTCAGTTCCAATAGTTCTTTTAAACCACATTTTTCCTCTTCTACTTTTGTCCCCACAATCTTCAAATGGTATTGCTATTGTCTTCCAGTTCTTCTTCCTGACCTGCATGCAGATCAATAACTTCAATCACATCAGAATTAAGGATGGAAGCCTCAATCTCTTGGACCTCTTCTTCAAATCTAATCACGATTTCTATTTGTTTCTTCTTATAGTCTCGTATATCTCTAGAGCCATGTTCTTCCAACGAAATTTGCTCTTCACTAGGGGCTTTTCCATCCTCAGATAACAAACCAGTTCCCTCCTCTACATTTGGTTCTTCTCTGACAATATCATCTTGGTCTTCTTGCTTGTCATGGGGTAATAACTCAGCCATTTTTTTAATAGATATAATCTTTTTTTATTCTATAAACCTTATTACTTGTCTAATCATTGCTTCAATCTCTTTGTTTCCCTCGTCACTTTATCTTCTTTTTTAGGTAGTCCATCTCCTTTGGTAATATTTCTTGGAAGGTGTGTCTGTATTCTCAACAAACTTTTCCTTCATGTTTTTCATAATTTTTTCCAATGTCCAAATATTTTCCTTCCCCTCTTTGATTCTCTGTTTTAACTTTTTTTCAGATTTTTCCACAAATGATACCTTCTTTGATAACTTAGTGGCTGCGAATTTAGACATTGTAGATCCTTTATCTTCATTCTCTTGAATTATGCTTCCATCTTATGGGCCCATTGATTCAAATCCTCAACTCAGAAAATTTTCAGACATATTGAGAGTGTTGTGCATCCTCAAGTTTCCAATTTGACTTGCTCGGACTTGACTTTTACTTCTTCAGCAATCTAGGTTCAAGAGCGTCTAATCTCCTGGACAGTTTCTTGCCAAAAATTCTTAAGTTTCTTATGTTCCTCCTGCTTCTTCTTCCCCAGTTTGAGTGAGCTCCTTTCTTAACTATTCTCTATGGCTCTGCTTATAAATTATTATAGCTTTCTTCAAGCTGCTGCAATGCACTTCTTTTGCACTAGTACTCCACTCAAAATTAATAAGACCATCTTGGAACTAATATTTCTACAACCTTATCACTCAGGTCACTCTTCTCAACTCAATTTAGTAACTCTAGCATGACGCTGACACTACTGTAGAGGAATACAAGAGACTACAATGCATACTGGAAAATCAAAACCAACATTGACTTCATCCACAGGAAATTAATTTTTAGTTTATATGTTTTTTATTAATATAAGAGCAATATAACGCCTACCCACATAATAAAAATCCATCCCCTTAATGATGATAATGATGACTTCTAATGTCCTAAAATCTCTTAAACTGTTTGCATTCTTCAAAAGCTTGTTTTTAGAAAAATAAATCTGCTTTTCCCCATATCCGGAGAATATTTATTCTAGAGCTACTTTTCATGCTTGGTAAGAGAATGTAATTTAAAGCAACCTACATTTCTTATCTCGCAGGAAATATACTTTTTAAAGCCACTTATTATTGTCTAGCAAAGTCAGTCTGTGACTCTATAACAATATGTATCCTTGCAGATTTCCTGATATTGTTCTATATGTGCTTTGGAGAAAAACTTATTTGCCTGCTTTGGACAGGGGAGCACTACCCATGTTGTTGCTTGTACCATTTTTTCTTAATCAGAAGAAATGTAAACTTATCTCAATAAGAGATACTGAGATACAGAATCCTGTACAAAGACTAACTTACATTTTGTATCTATTCTATGAATTGCAGCTAAAGAGCTGTTTTGGTTTTGATTCCTTCTTTGCTGTTGATGTTCGCCGCTTTGGAGATGGTGGCATTTTTATTGGAAATCTTAGGAGGCCTATAGAAGAAGTCATACCTAAACTGGAGAAGAAGCTAGCTGATGCTGCGGGTCAAGAAGTTGTCCTTTGGTTTATGGAAGAAGAAACTAATGATATAAAAAAACAGGTAATCTAGAGTTAATGTTTGCTACTCTATGGTTAATCTTCTGATTTTCTGAAGTTTCCTGAATAATTTCTAAATCGTATGGCACTGATTGCTTGATACACTTCATGGTATAGATGCATTTAGCTGTAAAGAACCTGTATTTGAGCTTGAACTTAGTTTGGGTTCTTTTAATTTTTAGATTTATATAAAAGAGGTATATTTAAAACCACATTGATAATTGTTCACTTTTTAGGTTTGCATGGTGCAACCAAAATCTGAAATAGATCTCCAATTTGAGTATACGAAACTCAGTACTCCTTGGGGCTATATAAGTGCAACACTTCTAGGTGTTACAACTTTTGGGACAACTGCTATTATGAGTGGATTCTTTGTAAAGCCAGATGCTACTTTCGATGACTACATTGCCAATGTTTTGCCTCTTTTTGGTGGCTTTGTCACCATTCTTATAATTTCTGAGGTGTGTTCCATTCCACTATGACCATTATTTGAAAATACATAAGCATGTTTTATAAACTTCTAGTTAAAAACAAATTGCTTTGAGCAGTGTAAGAATGTCTCATTTTAGTTACCTTGTTTATTGATTGATTAATTTGGTACCAAAGTTATGTTAAAGTCTCAGAAGAGAATTTCTTTTGAGGTGCTTAAGAAGATTCAGATGATTGCATTCAAAGCTATTCTACAAACTCTCGATGGCTCTAACATGGTTGGAGGTCTAGTAATTAGTAACTGTTACCATTTGTCTGCCACCATTACTAGCATTAAATAAGGGAAAGTTTTATTGATTAAACAAGATAACTCAAACTAATTTAAAACTCTATCAAGTTTATTAAATGATCTCAAAACCCAAGTTTGAATTATGTTCCTTGTGAACTCTAAAGTTGAAGGCTTGGGCTGCCCAATTGTAGAGCTTTAAGTATTTCAGAAGGACATCATCAGGTAGAAAGTAAAGGTCTATTATTTGAACACTTCAATTTATCACATAACTAAATAGGAGTTGAAGGAGATAAGATGACTGAATTAAAATTTTAAGTAATGAAGAATGTTTGTGTATGCATTTTTTTCCATAATTTCATGACATAGTTGTATCATTTTTTCTCCCCAGAATTTATGACCAAATTTGAATATTTGTTTTCTACTTTTCTTTTAAGCCAAAACATGTTTGGTAGATCGGTTACAATGTCTATGGACTAATGTCTGCTTGAAGCATACTACTTTCAGTGTTTGTTCTTTTTCTTTGCTTCTGCAGATCTTTGCCTTATTTACCTGTTGTAGTTTTTATGTGCCTCATTCTTATATGATCTTATATAGAAAGTGGTCTTCAAAGGGATAGTAAGTTTGAAAGCAAGCTGGCTACCAATTGAGCAAAGCTGATATGGCTTTTGAGTTGGCTTCTTTGCATACAGCAGTTTGATGCATCATTCTAAACATCATCTTGCTATTTCGAATGAGAGGAACCAAATTTTAGTATCAATCTTTCTGGCAGCTTCTTTGCAATTTGTTTCCTCAGCATCTATCTAACCTTATGCAGCTAAGAATGTGATGCCTATATTTTTACAATTTCTTCTAAATGTGTTGAGAATCGTATTGTTGGTCTGATTGATTTCTCACTCAAATGTGAACAAATTTCAAATTATAGAATTCAGCATGAAACTAGAAAATTGAGCAGGACATAAACCTGGATATTCAGAGGCATTAGTACTAGTTTTCCTAATTCAATTTTGCAGTCTTGTGAAAGACCTCAAAATATAACTACATAGAATCAGATATTGGTATATTGAACTCCATTAAGAATAGTATTGACACATTATCTGATTTCTCACAATCAGATTACTGATTCTAGGCCTAAGTCTCTTGCAGGAGCCTATAGACCAAATCCTAAGCAATTACAGGTGGTGACCAGGCAAGTAATTATATACCGAGCATCCCAAACATGATTGGACCAAAATCAAAAGTCAATTGCATGTTTGGATGAATTCAAAATCTGGTTGCACAAAACTATTCTTTACAGAACACTTTATTCTCTGGAGAATATCCGTAGAAACACAAAATAAAGATTGCCCAAGCAACTTTACCGATTGAGCATAAAATGATATAGATGGTCTAAATGATTTTCTCTCTCTTTTCTAGGACTCTAACTCTATTTGGCATTGTTTATGTGGGACTTTCAAGAAGAATTATCTTTGCTTGAAATCTACTGAGGGGCTTATTTATAAATTGATTTTGGATTTGATGAAATACAAATTTTAAAAATACATGTTTGTTTTTGTTTCACTGGACATTCTGATGAGATATTATTTGCATGCATTGCATACTAGAGTTTCCACCCTCATATCATGGGAGAATTCTCTCACATTGTTGTCCCCTGGATATCCTGCAATCTGAATTGCCGAGGCTATAAAATACACATATACACAGACTTGGCATCCCCTTTCATCTGAATCCTTGGATTGAAATAGAATCACATTGGATCTAGATTTTGTTGCAAGGTGTGCGCCCTTGGTCTCCTTGTGTTGTGCAGCGCAGCGCTTGGGTTTGTGACATGGTTTAACCACCTCCCGTGGATTCATTAACTCTAGCGGTTGTATCAGCATTGACAGGTTGATCTTTTGGTGCAACGGCAACCGTTTATGCAACAATTGGTATCAGAGCATTGACAAGTTGATCTTTTGGTGCAACGGCAACCGTCTATGCAACAATTGGTATCAGAGCCTGGGTCACAGGTTCAAACCCCTCGCTTGCACGGGGGGGGATTGTTGCAAGGTGTGTGCCCTTGGTCTTCTTGTGCAGTGCAGTGATGTGCTTGGGTTTGTGGCATGGTTTAACCACCTCCTGTGGATTCATTAACTCTAGCGGTTGTATCGGGCATTGGCAGGTCAATTAATGTTTTAATCACAAACCTTCTTGCCCTGTTCTTTCACTGAGAAGAAACCTGGAGGAAATCCATTATCCAAGAAAATTTGAGCTGCATTCAATAGATTGCCTCCTTGAGTAAGTAATGCCTCAAAGGAATTGATTACTTCTGAACGGTTGAAAGTCCTCCTTTCTTTTTTGTTTTATGGCATAACTTGTTTGAAAGGAAGCATGCAAATTAAAAAATTGTTCTCCATTTAGATCATTTTTTCCCATTCTCTCTTACTGAAAGTGGAAAAAAATCATTTTGATCTAAATAACACAACATTGTGCTCAGACCAAATAATGTTATTCCATACTACGTTGAAAATATACTGTAACAAGCTTCATAATGTTACCTTCATCTTGATATGAATGTCTAAATGTATCAGATTTTATCACCTCAAATCTGTAATTTATTAAATTAAAACTACTATAACTAAGGTTAAACGCAATTGGTTATCAGGATTAAAACCATAACCACCCATGAGATTCGATTTGTATATCAAATGAAGTCGAATATATTTGTGTATTTCTTCTTTGGCCTTGAAAATATGTACTCAATCTTATGAAAACTCTCACAGTTGATTGTTGTGAACTTTTATTTACTGTTTACAGATTGCAACACGATGGACAGCAGCTCGCTGTGGGGTTAGATTAAGCCCATCATTCTTAGTTCCATCTAACTGGACTGGTTGTCTTGGAGTGATCAACAATTACGAGTCCCTCCTGCCAAACAAAAAGGCACTCTTTGATATTCCTGCTGCTCGGGTAACCTCTGCCTATGTCAGTTCTTTTCTTTTAGTAGCCACAGCGTTCTTCCTTGATGGTAGCTTTAATGGAGGTGACAATGCCTTGTAAGTCTTTTACTATTCATTTTTCTTAAAAATTTGCAGGATAAGACAAATTATTTTTTTATTTGAATTTACACTTACCGCCTTGAATGATTTTGCTTTGACAGGTATATAAGGCCTCAATTTTTCTATAATAATCCACTGCTCTCGTTTATCCAATATGTTATTGGACCATATGCTGACGACCTTGGAAATGTTCTACCCCAAGCAGTGGAGGGAGTTGGAGTTCCTGTAGATCCCCTAGCTTTTGCTGGACTTCTAGGTAGGTGGGCATTGGGAAGAACTGGTAAATGCTAGGATGGATGATAATCAAATCATATATTTCTCAGTAAGAATTTAAATTTTCACCTCTTTCTGTGTAACTAGAGTTTAAGATGCCCATGGATGTAATAGGTGTAAGAGACCTATGGAAAGAAAATTGGCACAAGAACTTTATGTAAGGTGATGCATGTGTATTTTTTCAGGTATTGTTATAACTTCATTGAACCTTTTGCCATGTGGGAGGCTTGAAGGAGGGAGGATAGCTCAAGCTTTGTTTGGAACAAAAGCTGCAGCTCTTCTTTCCTTTGCAACGTCACTCGTACTCGGAATTGGAGGACTAAGTGGTAGTGTTCTTTGCTTAACCTGGGGGTTGTTTGCAACTTTCTTTCGAGGAGGTGAAGAACTTCCAGCAAAGGATGAGATCACACCGTTAGGTGATGAGCGTTATGTATGGGGTTATATTCTTGCTATCATATGTTTCCTCACCCTTTTCCCAAATGGTGCAGGCACTTTTCCAAGTGCATTCTACACTCCTCCATACTTCAGGGGCGACTAAATAGCTTGTGCTTGATCTATGTTCCGATATGTATTTTTCGGTTTCTGATATGTACGTATGCTCTTGCATACCCTCCAATGTGAAATTTGTGGGGTATTTTGCAGGGTTAAAGCAAGCATCAAAGAACTTCCTCGGTGCAAAGTGTAAATAACAAAGAAAATTATATAAATATATATATAAAAAAAAATTATATAAATTTTATTTCTTAAAAATTCTTTTTTAAACTCTTCATCTAGAGTGGAAGTACAATTCTTTCTTCTTCTTTTTGAGATTTATTTGTCCTAACATGACTACAAACCTTCTATTCTCCATACCAATTAGCATATATGAGGCATCATGATTCTAACATACAAAATAATGCTTTTTTCCATGTTCTCCATACAAAATTGTATATGTGTATGCTACACTGTTAACTATAATATTTTAACCTATCATTTTTTCGTCGCAATGAAATGTTAGCTACAATTCCTTTTTAGAAATTTTTGATGATCATTGTCATCAAATAACATTTGGAGCCAACATTTTCTAATATGTGTTGCTTTCATTGTTGTCATTTGTTTTAATTCAATACTTCAAAAATGATTTGTAGATGATTACAACCCAACTTCACGAGTTGTAGTTGACTAAAATCTAAATATGAGTTGCAAATGAACATAATTCTTCTCAATAAATTTCTCTACCTTATCTTAGTGCATTATCAAGACATATTGATGAAACTATGAAGAAGTAGAGTTTAAATCGTGTCAAAAAGAGTCTTTTATCATGTTGCATTTCATTTTTCTAGTGGAATGGGGTAGGAAGAATGATATAGGTCATGCTACTACCCACTTTACTCTTGGTATTTTTCATTCTAAGTTTAGAGTAGAGCATTTAAATTTAATATTACAAAGGCAAGGGTTTACCCATGGCTTTCTTGAAATTGTTTCAAAGATTTCTTTAATGACTTTCATGGGGCCTCTTGGATTTTGAAAATATCCTATATCAGTTGTCCTTGCAAGTAAATTCAATTGGGTCTATATAACCTATCAAGTTAATCACTTGCTTGGAAAATTATGGATGTCTAGAGGTCTCATTTTATTTTTGAATCAAAATTCATGGTTTCGTTTGTATTGATTATTTATATGTTTTGGTTGTGTTATTTCATCATATAGCTACCATTCTTGTCTTTCATCTCTATTTGTACTATCCATCATTACATAGTTTTTTATTAGGTAAGTAGGGTTTTGAAAGGGCTCTAACCCTTATACAATAAAAAGATGGATCATCAAGCACAACCGACAACAACTAATGACAAATAATAAGAGACACCCAAAGAAACAACAAGACTAACATACCTACCAGCCCATCGAAATCTTGGTAGTTTAAAAAATTGTTCCAATGAACTTTGTTTTATCTCAAAACAAGGATCCTTCTCCCCAAAACTAACTTTTTTGGGGAGGAGAGGAGGCATGCAATTACTAGCAGAAGCTTCCTCCATCTTCAAAGCATCTGATGGGGGAAACTCTTTAAGATCGACTTTCAAAACTTCTTGAGATATAGGAGTAAATGAGTCCTCAGTAGATTGTTGAAAATATATCTTCTTCCTAATAGGAGAAAATGAGTCCTCCTTAGCAATTTGTTGATTGTCTTTCTTCTTCCAAAAAAAGTGTTGTTTCATGTTCTTGTGACAAGTAGAGGATGAATGACCCACTTTACCACAAGAAAGATAATAGGGGAGTCTTCAAAGATTAATTGTTTTTACACATCCAAAGGAGGTAGCTCACTTTGGTGAAAAACAATATCAGCATTGATTCCGTGAATAATAGCTACAATGTCATTTGATTGCTCATTAGAAGGGATAGGAACTTGTTGTAAGGCTGCTTGCATCATGTTATGGTAGTGAGGGGAGACTTGAATAAGATCCCATAAGGAGGATTTTGCAGGAGTATTCCTTAATTGGTCAACAAGTTCATACTCCCTAAGGAGGGAATTCAAGCGAGGGGAAACAGGTAAGATAGGATTAGGTAAAGGTAAAGGTAAAGGAGTTTAGGGTGGTGGTTGCGATCAAGGATTATTACGGGTGTAATGTGTATGAGCAACGGTATTATGACTCGGTTGTTGCAATACATTATGGGTAGGCGGGTAGAGGGTAAATTTAGGTTTAGGTTTGGTTGAAGAGGGTAAAGGATGAGTTGAGGTTGAATAATATTAACATCCCTTAGGGCAGGAGAGTCTAATATAGGCTCCACATCTTCTTGTAAGGGCATAATATTATTGATTAAATGATCAATGATGGGATTATGAGGAGAGGAAGGATGAGGATGGGGTTCTATTTGATTTTCAAAGGTCTCATTCTCTTTTTCTACATTGTCCACCCTAGTAAGAGAGCTTGGAAGAGGTGTATCACATGCTTTACTACAAGAGAAGGAGGCATCAAGAGAAGGACCACTATGAGTTTCAAATAGGTAGGGAGGGTCGAGAGTCTTATGACTTGTAAGAGGAATATCTTCGAACACCAACCTATCCTCTTTGCATCAAGGAGGGATGTGAGGAGAAGGATAATTGTCATGGGCATTGTTATGGAGTCTAGGTAAGGTGATGTTTAGGAAAGTGTCTATGATTTCATGTTTGTGTGCTAAAATATCTTCCCAAAAGGGATGAGGAGAAGAACAAGCAAGACCTTCATGATACTCAATGATTGTACCTTCTTTTAGCAAGATACCTTCATCACTAGAAGGAGGGGTATCAAGAGAGGAACAATTATGATCATCATGATTATCTATGTTTGTATTTGCTTCTAACACATCATCCTCACAAATAGGAGAGACATAAGGTAGGGTAGGTTTAAGACAATTATTAACGTTTTCATTCGCTAGACTCTCATAACTAGGGAATGCATTGAAAGAATAATTAACATGTTTATTTACTAGCTTTGTCTTTGCAATTTTGGAAAGAATTGAAACTAACATGTTTGAAGAATTTACAATGCAATGTAAAGACTTAAAATGAAATGCAATTTTCAGATGTCAAACAAAGTAATTCACTGATTACACTATGCAATAATCTGAAAATAAAATGTTGTGAATGCAAAATGTGAAAATGTGCAATGCATGAAATGAGCTAAATTAAGCTAAATTTAATAAAATACATGTAACAGAAACACAACCTATTGATACAGGTAGGTAATGGCACAAAACAGAAGCTTAAAATTGGGTTTTCAACTCTATAAAAGGCAGTTTCAGAAGCCTGAAAGGACTAGGTCGCCCAAGGTGGTGACCTAGTCCTCCTAGTATTTTTTGATATTTTACAAAAAAATTGGATGGATCTTGGTGGTTTATGTGTTGTATAATGCAGATCTAAGATAAAAATGCAAAATTTCAGAAACGTTGAATGATTTATGATGCAAAAATGCAACCTATAACGCACTTTTCACTAATGTAAAGTTTTAAAACCCTAGGATGCAAATCAAACAATGCACAATGCAATGCAATGCAAATATAGGATGCTAAAGAAGTCCAGATCAGAAGAGAGGGTAAGAGAGTTGGGTTCACCAAAATGAAACACCAAAGATGAACTCTTAGGGAAAGAGGATTCCCCAATAGGCTCCTAGGGTTTTTCACCTAAGAGCTTGGTTAGGAAATATCTCTCTTTCACAGTAAGGGATTTTGGTGTTCATTCAAAGGAGTTAGGGGCTTAAAGTGATGTGTGTGGGATGTCCTAAATGCTAGAAATGGTAAATGAAACTAACTAGTAATGCAAAACTTAGGAAATGTAACTATGTTTGAAAGCACATAATGATATGTAAGTATGTACAAAATGACCTAAGAATGTACATTAAACTAAACAAAAATGATGAGATAGAATGGATGCACCTGAAATTTGAAGAAGGATTTGTTGGAGGTCTGGAATGTTGATGAAAATATTGCAGAAGCCGAAAGGGACACTTGTGCCAATCTGGGCGACCTAGTCCCAGATTTGAGAAAACTGGTTCGAAGTCCGTTTATGCCAAATGGGTGTCTGAAAATGTGAAAATCACATAAAGTCCTATCCAATGGGACTAGGTCATCATTGTTGGTGACTTAGTCCTCTTCAGGATTTCTGGAATTTCTGAAAGGGAAACGAAAGCCCCCAATTTGCACCTTGGTTCTTCATAGTTGTCCGCTTTTATATTCGAGCCTAAAAGTGACTTTTGGTGGATGTTTTGGACTTTGCAAGCAAGGAGAGGTCTTCAACAAGTCTTCAAAGATCTTCAATGTACCTAAAATTGCAAACACATAAGGAGAGAAGGAGAAAAATGTTGATTGTTAGGGATTAGGGGTTTGCCTTGGTCAAACCCCTTTTAGGTAACTAAAACAAAATGAATAAAAACAATGTAATGAAACATGAAACATGAAGTAATGGAGTAAGTTACCTTGCCATGGTGAGAGATCTTGTGTTGCTGCAGCAATCATCCCTTGAGTGCTTCAGAAAATATGTCTTGTTTACTTGGAATGATCAAACCCTAGCTTGCTTGAGAAGGAATGGATGAGTGCTTGAGAAGATTGAGTGAGGAGGAAAAATGAGAGGGAAGAAGTGAAAAATGAGGGGAAAAACCCTTATTTATAGAAGTTATGTCCTATTTTTTTCGAAATAACACCATGTAGGCCGACCTTAGGGTTTTAGACACAAAATCCCAAAAGAAAATTAAGTTTATTGTGATTTTTAAGCCACATGGGACTAGGTTGCCCAAGGTGGCAACCTAGTCCACCTGGGCAATTTTGATTGTTTTTCGGGGATTAAAATATGATTATTATAGTTTTCCAAGATTGTGTCACAAATCACATTGAGATAGGACTTATATGTGTATTAAGGGGTCATTATAGCATAAGAAAGGGTTGATTTGGTGATGAAAAGCCTAGGAAAGTGTGAAAATGTTTTGCAACACCTTACAACACTTTGGTACAAGGCTTGGAAATGGGTAAAAATGAGTCCAAAAAGGTCCAAAATCCATAGGCAAGGGTCCAAACGATGTCAAAGGCTACACTTTTTGGTGACACAACATTGAAAGGTATGTACCAAGATGATGATGATTTTAAATATTTTTTTATTGTTTGCAATTAGTCACAAAGTGTTTTCCACAGTGAACATTTTGATTTTGTACTGCAAGATGGGTTTTTGTTCAAGGGTGCTCAGTTGTGTATGCCAAAGTGCTCTATGAGGGAAAATCTTATCAGAGAAAAGCATTGTGGTAGTTTGGGTGGACACTTTCGGTATGACAAGACCTTGGAGCAGGTCAAAAGGTTCTATCATTGGCCAAGAATGCATATGATGTAAAAAGGTTTGTGGAGACTTTTGTGGTGTGTCAAAGAGCTAAAGGAACAAGTTCTAATGCAAGCCTTTACCAAAATTTTCCAATTCCTAACCAACCATGGGAGTCAATCAACATGGACTTTGTTTTGGGACTACCTAAGACACAAAAGGGTATGACAATATTTATGTTGTTGTTGATAGATTTAGCAAGATGACTCACTTCATTGCTTATAGGAGCACAAATGATGCATCTCATATAGCTAGTTTGTTCTTCAAAGAGATTTAAAGGATTCATGGACTACCTCTAACCATTATGTCTGATAGAGATGCTAGTTCATAGGTCACTTTTGGAGGACCTTATGGAGAAAATTGGGCACCAACTTGACAATCAGTTTTGTCTATCATCCACAAATGGATGGGCAGACTGAAGTGGTCAATAGGTCACTAGAAAACTTGTTGAGGTGCCTCACCAAAGAGCATAATCAGTCATGGGATCTCATACTATCTCAAGCACAGTATGCATATAATGATTCAGTCAACGAGAGCATAGGGAGAAGTCCTTTTGAGATTGTATATGGCATGAGCCCAAGAGGTGTATGTGAGTTGAGAGATCTGAGAGGAATGGAGAAAAGGAGTGTTGTAGTGCCTCTCATGTTCTGATACTCTGTTACTACTTTGGTGTGTGTGTGTTTGCTTCAGTGTGATTTTCTAGCTATGTTCTGATGCATATTTGATACTCTGCTTGACATCTTTTCTGCCATGTGTTGGGCATGGCAGACAGTTATGCTCATTTGATTATGATAGTTGGACTTATGCGTGTGGGATACTCATATTGATGATGTTACTTTGTGGGTTATATTAATGATGTGATGCTTAGATATTGTTTTACTATTTTTGATTTGGGTGAAGGAGACGGGGTGGCATCATTCATCCGTGAGCGTCCTGCCTCATCGTAACTCTCCTTCACAATGTATTTGATTATGAGTTACATATATATATATGTTGTTCGACGTTTTGTGTTATGCGGGAATGCGAGTACCAGATGTTGACTCCACCTGCATTGTCGGGTCTGAGCGCATCTTATCTACCCAATGGTTTGATGTGGTTAGGGAGTTGGTAAGAAAGTACCCCCGCCTATGTCAGTAGTTGGTTTAGGGATTGTTCTTGTCGTGTTCGTTCTACATTCGTGTGGGTATGGTTGTTAATTAATCATTTTATTTCTTGAGTTTTACAAGTATATTTATGGCTTGGTCTAGTGATTTATACTTTAAGTTAAATGTTATTTCATGATGCAAAATATTAAATTTATAAAATGTCCTATGTTGCATGTGATATTTTATGCTTTCGAAAAATAATGAGTACATTAGCACATTATTGTTATTTTATAATGTGAAGTGATTCGTTATTTTATAATGTGAAGTGATTCTTTAAATTAAATCATTAAAAATTAAATAACATTGTTAAATAAATTATTATGGTTTATTTTTAAAAAAATAAATTAAGTTAGGGAAACATTATCATATTTGTCTTTGTTTAAAAAGTGATTTTTTATAAAATAAACTTTAAACTTAATATATTAATAAAGTGGACTATGGCTAAATTTTTTATTATTTAATTGTTAATTGTCAAAAGTGAATTTATTTAAATGAGATATAAAGTATTTAAAAAGAGGCATTTATTGTGTAAATTTGGGAAGTGATAGAATTTTGTGTTGAGTAGACTTTTGCATGGGAAGTTGCCGGAAAATCTATGACAACTCCTTATTGGATTTTTTGGAAAAAGATATATTTCCAATTGTTGCTTTTTCGAAAAAGCAAGTGGGAAGAAAATGAGAAAATGGGGAAAATGTCTGCAACTCAAAAAAATTTGCTGAAAAATAGGAAAACTCAATTTTGGATTTGCATTGGGGTTTTGTTGAATCCATTGTTGTTGGTGTTCGTATCTCTGGTTTTTGAAGATTTCTTTTGGCTGGATTTGCGCAACTCGTCCTCGAATCGAGCTTTGCGTTGGACTTCGGGTAATTCGAATTCTTATTTAGATCTCTGTAAATTTGTTTTTATGAAAGAGGAAAAGAAATAATGTTTGGGGAAGAAAATGTATTCCTGTGTGTATTTGGGGAAAAATTCCCTTTCTCTACAAAATCTTATTATCTGTTCATGTATTTCCCTTTTTCCTCTTTGTATCCATTTCGAAATTTTGTTGATCTCGTTTCTCAGTTTGTAATCTCTAGAAACCCCTCTCTCGTCTAGAAATCTCTCTCATTGATAATCCTCTCGCCCTTTGTAATTCGTTTCCCCAATTTGTTATTCTAGAAATTCGTGCAATCCCCTTTGTTTTGCTGCAGTTGCTTTCACTGTATCTTGTTGAGTAAAACATATATATATATATATATTTTTTTTTTTTTGATTTACTATTGGATGTGTATTTTAATATTCTAATCAGTATTTAATATTTTTTGATTTGCTATTGGATGTGTATTTTAATATTATGATCAGCGTTTTATATATTTTGATTTACTATTGGATGTGTATTTTAATATTCTGATCAGCATTTTATATATTTTGATTTACTATTGGATGTGTATTTTAATATTTTGATCAACATTTTATATATTTTGATTTACTATTGGATGTGTATTTTAATATTTTGATCAGCATTTAATATATATATATATATATATTATTAATATAACTTGGTTTAGGTCCAAGAACCATGAAAAGCCGAGGAAGCCAAGGATGCCAAAATTAGCATCGAGGAACGAAGACCAAAGGGTCGACGAGAAGAAGTGGACTAGAGCCACACTCAGAGTGAAAACAAACAAAGAAAAGAGAGGCCTAGCTTGGGCCAAGCATGCGCCACCGGAGGCCGCTCAAGGAGCATCCTGACGGCGGTTGGGATGAGTAGCTTGGGTTTCCCAGCTTAGGAAACCACGAATATCATCTTGAAGAATCTTGATCAGCGGGAAGGGGAAGTCAATCCACCACTGAGATGCCCAAACACCTTTATCCATGTCTAGCCAAGTGCCAAGATTAGCTAACCAGTCTGTAGCACAATTGCCTTCTCTCCTAATGTGAGAAACTTTTAGCATCTCCATATCTTTTACCATCCATCTCGCACTTTGTATTATTGCATTCAGCCTCCAATTCACCAAGTTTCCCCCCCTAATAGCGTTGATGATCAGTTTCGAGTCTCCTTCGATCCACAACTTCTTCCACCCCTTCTCTCTGGCAATCATAACCCCCCACATCAGAGCATAGGCCTCAACTTTAATGTTTGAGTCCACCCCTAAGTCAAGAGAAAAGGTGCCAACAGGTTGTCCATGACCATCCCTGAAGATCCCACCCCCCCAACTTTGCCAGGGTTGGATTTAGCTGCTCCATCAAAATTGAATTTAATCCAACCAATCTCAGGAGGGGCCCAAACCACTAAGCTCGACCCAGGGGCAGGGCCAAGCACAAGAGCAGAAAGCCAATGGAAACGAGGCCAAGCGCCCCCCCAAGCCTTCTCGCTAGCATAGACCTCTCTACTTTGACTTTTCTGGATTTCCCTGACTTCAGATAGGGCGCTTTCCACCTTGTCCCAAACACGCTCCACAACACTTTTTTTGTCTTGAAAAATTCTTTGATTGTGCTCAATCCAAATGTTCCACACAATAGTAGCAGGAGCAGCCTTCCAAATCAGCTTAAAACCTAGGCTGTGAATCTGTGCCTTCCACCCCTCTAAAATTATCGAGATGCTCTTGGGGAGAACCCAAGCAAGCCTCCATCTGCTCATAAAAGTATTCCACAACTGGTTGGCGAAGCTATAATGGAGGAACAGATGATCATTACTTTCTTCCTCAATATTACACATGACACATTTAGATGGTCTCACCCATCTGTAAAGTCTAAGCCTGTCCCATGTGAGAACCCTACGCCTTCCAACAATCCAAAGAAAGGAGTTCAACTTGGGAATGTTATGCCTATACCACCCACCGTTGGATGCCCAAACCTCCTTCGCGAAGTTGCAAAAAATTTCTTTGTAAACATCCTTAACTGAGACTTGATCACTACCTTTGTCACCCCAAACCAGCCTATCCTCACCTCTCAAGCCTAATAAAGGCCATTTCTTGATTTCACCCTATATCTCTAAGTACACCTTTTTCAACTTTGTGATTGAAGCCAAAAGCTTACCCCAAGAACCAGTCAGTGGTAGGCCCAACATATAGTCTCTAGCTTTGACACCTATGCTGTATTCAAAATGGTTGATCACAGGCTTGTACCTGGGTATGTCTTCCAAGGCAACGGATTCCAACCACCTATCCCTCCATAACCTGATTTTATTGTCGTCCCCAAGGCACCACCTCAACCCTAGGAGAATCAACTTTTTGCAGTGGCACAAGAAACTCCAAATGCTTGAGCCCCTAGGCATATCTAACTCCTTATCAAATAGAAGCTCAACATTATTTTGGAGGTATTTGGCCTGCAACACCTTGCTCCATAATTTCCCTTTTTATTCATTAATTCTCCAAACTAGCTTAGCACCCAAAGCCAGATTCATCTTAAGGCACTTTCTAATGCCCAAGCCACCACTTTTGATGGGTTTGCACACATCATCCCACTTTACCAAATTGTATTTGAAATTGTTGCTGCAACCTTTCCAAAGGAAGCTCCTCTTTGTATCCTCAATTACCTTAGCCACCTTACGAGGTATTTGGAAGAAAGACATCGTGTAAACTGGGACAACAAACATGGTAGCTTTGATGAGCGTTACTCTACTAGCAAGAGACAACCAACACCCTTTCTAGGACTCCAACTTACCATTAATTCTGCTGATGGCACCACTCCACTCATTCAAGGAAACTTTCCCAGCCATCAAGGGCAGACCAAGATAATTTCTAGAAAGTAGGTTGATCTCATATCCTAGAATCCTTTGGATCTCCAGACTTTCCATACTGTGTGGTTTAAGGAAGAAAATTTGGGACTTGGACTCATTCACCTTTTGCCCCGAGGTCTTTTTGAATTGCAACAATGTCCTCTTGAAAGCACGAGCCTCTCTACCAGAAGCTTAGCCAAATAAGAGTGTATCATCAACAAATTGTAAATGTGATATGTTACTCACCTCGCCAGAAACTTGCAACCCCTTAATTTCTCCACTTCTGACCCTGGATTGGATGCTACTACTAAGGACCTCGGCTAAGATTAGAAATAGAAAAGGGGATAGGGGATCCCCCTAGTGGAACCCCCTACCGGCACTGAAAAAGTTAGTCAGAACGTCGTTGATTAGGACAATGAAACTGGAGGTGGAAATACAACTATAAACCCAATTACACCAAGAGTCGCAAAACCCCATCTTCCTCGTGATTCCGATAAGAAACTCCCAAGAGACTCTATTGTATGCCTTGTTCAAATCTAATTTGATTATCATCCCTTCCTTCCGCTTGTTTTGAATCGAATGGATAACTTCGTGAGCTATGACAACCCAATCTAAGATTTTTCTATCCTTCAAGAAACCACTTTGCTCACCTGAGATTATATTTGTCAAACAATTTTTTAACCTAACGGCCATAGCCTTTGCCACCACCTTGTATATGGCATTGCATAAAGCAATTGGTCTGTACTAGTCAAAGTTGCTTGTATCCCTGACTTTGGTAATAAGGGCAATAAAGATGGAATTCCATGATTTTAGCATTGATCTGTGACACCTACTTTCCTCCGCTACATCCCAAACATCCTCGGCCACAATATGCCAATTTTTTTGGAAAAACTCTATCTGGAAACTGTTAGGCCCCGGAGCCTTCTTGGTGCTCATAGAAAAAATAACCTTCTTGATTTCTTCCTCATAAAAGGGGGCCACAAGCGCAACATTCTGGTCCTCAGTTATACAGTTGTTAATATTGTGCAGTAATTCTTCTTGGGCATCTTTATCAAAGTCACCTTGGTTGTTGAGTAAGGCTTGGAAGAATTTTTTTCCAGCAGCTTTGATGGCTTCCATGTCTTCAAGATTAGCCCCTTCAGATGACTTACTTGCAGAACCGGTTGTATTGTCTTTTGATTTTAGTTGTTAAGTGAAAGAAGCTTGTGTTCATGTCTCCGTCATTCAACCATTTCACCCGAGATTTTTTGAGCCAAAAGATCTCCATTCGAAGAATTCTATTATTTTCCTTCATTAATTTTGTCTCCCTATCCTGAAGCTTAGCGGAGAGGCCCTTACTGGAAATCTTCACTTCAACCTCACACAGTGCACACTCCACCTTCTCCTTGTTCCTGAAGAGATCCCCAAAGGCATTCTTATTCCATGACCTAACTTGGAGTTTAACTTCGTTCATTTTCCTATATAAAACGTATCTTCAACACCCCCTAACGCCAGTCTTCCACCACTCAGACAACTTATGTTCAAAGTCAGGAGCCTCATACTACATCGCCTCCATCTTGAAAGGACACCCTCTAGGTTTAGAACCCTTCTCGGTCGTAAGGGAGATAGGCCAGTGATCCAAGCCACCATATGAAAGAACCTCAGTAGTGAAGTAGTCTGAACTTAAGAGCCAATCCAAGCCAATCAAGAATCTATCCAATCTGCTAGCAATGTTTGTGTCTCCTTCCCTTCTATTATTCCATGTGAGCCAGCCTTTCTTGGGCTTAATATCAGTGAGAGAAAGGTCTTCACAACACCTCCTAAAATCAAGTGATCCTTGGGATCTGATGGACATGCCACCTATTTTATCTTCAGGCGAAATAATTTCATTGAAATCGCCCCCCACAAGCCAGTGATCAGAAAAATGTGACAATATGAGACTCCTGAGATAGCTCCATACCTCATCTTTGTTCCCAACATTATTGGGGCCGTAAACATTACTGACCAAGATTTTTTTGCCAAATCTGACTTCTTTGCATTTTATGTTGATACTGAAGGCTTTGGCCTTGAGTTCCATTCCCTCGATGGAAGCCATATTCCACATGATCGCAATCCCCCCTGCCAAGCTCAAAGCACTGAATGCCACCCCATCACCATTCCTCCAAATTCTTGGCATCAATTCAAGGAAAACTTCTTTGGCCAGTTTGGTTTCTTGCAGAAGAAGTATATCAGGATGCTCAACCTCTATAAAACATTTGAGAAGGTGACGCTTCTCCAGGCCGTTGAGGCCCCAGATATTCCAACTCATGACCTTCATCAATTCTTGGGTTTAGGGAGGTGCATGCCTCCATTGGAAACAAATTGCCTCATCGAAGCCTAGGTGCCATTCTTAATTTCCTCAAGGGCCTTGACCTTGGCCTTGCTGGTTTCCCCTTTCCTACCCTTGGTGTTGCTTCCCCACAGATCAGCCTGGATACCTCCCCTTCCTCCGAACTTCTTGGCCCTCCTTGTGACCATGGACCACTCGTTTTCCTTTTCAAAGTCGTCAACCACAGTCACAACTCCTATACCTATTGGAGGGGTTGTAATTTGTGTACCCCTGTCTCTCTTCAAGCTCCGCTGGCCTCCAGAATGGCTTACCTTTCCCCTACCTCTGAGAGATGTTAAACTTCCCCCACAAATCCTATGGAATTTAACTCTAGAGGGCCACCATCGCACGATGCAAGATGAACAGAGGCCATAGTAGCATCTGTCGCAACACCTTCCTTCCTGCCCCCTTCACTACTTTCTTTATCCTTGTGAATCCGATTGGAAACTGACCTAGACGCATTGCCCTTCACATAGTTTCTCTCTTGAACCTACCTGTCACAATTTTTTGCCATATGGCCAATTCGGTCGCAACCGTAGCGTTTGAGGGGGATACATTTGTAATCTACTTGCTGAAGGTGAGCCCCAAGGATCGAGTTAAGGTGGATGGTATGTTTTAGAGGTTTTCCTAAATCCATACTCACACATATACGCACATAAGGAGCTGGGACACCACTTCCCTGGGGCTCAAGAGATTGTAGGAAGGAACCTAGGGAATTTCCAATGAGCCTGAAGACTTCCTCTATTCTTAGCTCCATGGGGACCCTTGGCAAACGTAACCAGACCGACGCATTTTGGATCTATTCCTCATAGGGGTCAAAATTGAGAGCCCAAGCCCGAGCATATAAGTCGGCATTCCCCATAAACCAAGGCCCGCCCTTAAGGACTTTCTCCCTGTCCAACTCGGTTTGAAATACAAACTGTACAAAACCTAGTGCTAGAAAGGATATTTTCGGAACCATGCCAACCCATGTATGAGACGGCCATCGCTTAATCCGCTCCATGGTTGGCCAGATGCCAATGGATTTCGCAATGATAGGCCTCTTCTTTAGTCTTTCGATCTAAGAATGCAGGAAATTGTCTGGGATTGCTATGTCAATGATCTCTTCAGAGATAGATATGTTTAAATTGACAATCGCCAATCTTGCAATCTTTTCTTTGTCTGCCTCCAAAGCTATAGACACACCTTGATCATAAAGCCTCTTCCCCATCATACTGGCTTCATCCTCAGAACCTGTGATCACTTCCTCTGACAATACATCTTGCCCTTCACATTCGCCCAAACCTGCGCTCGACGACATTTTTTCGTGCAACAATTGTGTTTTAAATATGCATTTTATATATTTTGATTTACTATTGGATGTGTATTTTAATATTTTGGTCAGCATTCTATATATTTTGATTTACTATTGGATGGATATTTTAATATTCTGATCAACATTTTATATATATGTATATATATATGGATATATGTATGTGTATATATATTTTTAGTGAAATAAGATATTTGATTATTGTTGTGTTTTCAATTTCAGTTACATCAGATGATTTGATATATATATATATATATATTTATTCCTATATTTGTATACACATATGTATATATATATATTTAAATATATATATATATATATATATATATATATATATATATATATATATGCATATATTGTATAGGCAGAAATGTGAATAAGTATTTGGAAAAGAAAGAAAAATAAAAGTAAATTATTCTCTAGATAAATTTTATAATTAATGAGGAAAATATTATTGTTTTAAAAATTTGTTTGAAAATGATTTCTTTTATTTTGTTTTAAAGTGACAGAAAATAATTGCATTTTAATATTGTTGTAGAAGTTGGATTTCCTTATTTTCTAGTTAGATAGTATTTAGGAAATATCAGATTAATTGTTATAAATTAAGTAGCTCAAACTAATTTTTGAACTTAGTTAAATAATAGATTTAGTCTGCTTCTTTCTTTTTATTTTGTAACTGATTTTCTTAAATTAAAAGTTAGATTTCTTTTTTATAGGAAAATCAGAATTTAGATATTGTTGTGTGGAAAAGAATTATAATCGGGAAATAGAATATAGCTGGAAAATTGAATTTAGTAAATAATTTATAATTGGGATTGATAAATTTAGTTAGCATCGTTAATTTTAAAAGTATATTTTATTATGTTTATTAAATCATGGAATTATCATTGTTGCTCTTCAAATTAGCTTTTTAGCAAGTTTATAGACTTAGTTATTTAATTAGTGAATTATTTAAATGTAGGAAGATATTTAATTAAATTAAATATTGGGTTTTGATTAAATAGAAATATTAGTGAATTTTCCTTATTTTGGTTTAAATTGATGAAAATGATAATTTGATGGAGACTTAGATGATTTATTATTTAAATGTCTGATAGTTAATGTTGTGGTGTTATTAAGTTAAATGTGACATTTTTAGTATGTCTTGTATGGATTAGTGTTATCTCCAGAGGTTAGGGAAAATGTGAATGTTTTTCTATGGTTGCATTTATGTGGTTCATGTTGTTACCATGTGGGAATTAGTGTGAGGTACCCTGTTGTGGTTATGATTCTTTTGTTTAAACATTGTGGTACTCATCTCTTGGTTTTGGTTTTAGGGAAACCATAGGGGAGAGTGGCTCTTCTTGGGGCCAGTGTACCAGTGGTCACCCGTGATAGAGTTTCCTTAATTAAGTGAAAACCTAATTAAATTACTTAGTGGGTTGGGTTAGATATCATATAACAAGATAAAAATAGACACCTCACCCTTGTCGTTAGCGCTCCCAAAGGCTAAGGACGGGTGGGAAGAACTGGTCGGTAAGGTCACTACCTTGTATTCAGGAAAGGTAGTTGGCTCCGCGTGAGTCACCCTATGGGGCGGTGCCTTCAGATAGGCTGCCTCGTTAACCATAGATGGAGGTGCTTCCTAGCGTAAGGTAGCCTGGTTAATCCACAGAGTTGGATTCGGTTCCTAATGTTAGGTAGCCTGGTTAATCCATGTAAGGCCATGCGATGACACTCTCCCATTGTGCCCCTTTGTTTCTCTTGTACTTGTGCCTCTGGAGTAGTATGAATTGTTTTAGTTGTTTGAGTTGTTTTAGTTGTTTGAGTTGCGTTAGTTATTCATTTTATTATTGATGTTTATGTTGTTTTGTGGGCTTGATTCTTGTGACATGTGTCCTTTATGTTTGATTTTGTGGCTAAGGGTTCTTTCTTACCGACTTCTTGCACAGGGGGTGTTCCTTCGGGTTCACATGGTTGGGTGGAAACGTGCAATGCACCCATTGGGTCCCCAGTTGCAATCGAGGTGTGGATGCAGTTGCAGTGATCTTGGAGCTTGCGTAAAGAAGACTGTCCCTTGAATAATTCTCTTTCATTATTGTACTTTTGTAATTTGAGTTTACCCTTCCCAATGTTATAAGGGAAGCAGCCTTGTAATGTAACTATAATTTTATATTGTGTTGTGTTTGTGGAAATATATTCCACATTTGAAATTTGAACTCTGAAGTTGATTGTAATATTAGGTGAATTATGTTTATGAGATTATATCTTATTCTTGATGTACTTTTATCATGTTTATTATCATTTCTTTATTCAGCTTTAGTTAGTATGGCATATCGTTTATTTGTAGAGTTCGTTTAAGTAATGCACCATGTACCCCATAGGATTAGGATAATGATTTATGTTATATTTATGTTGTATTAATGTTTAATGTTGCAATGTGTTATTGTTACTTTCAAAAAAAAAAAAATTGTATTTGTTGTAGTTGTCCTATGGGGTTTGCATGGTGAGGCATTACAACTTGGTATCAGAGCCAAGGTTAACAACACTGGTACTCTAGGTTCTAGTGAGTCCATTACGTTGACCGTGTGCTTAACCTTGGAACTTATATGTTTCCTTGCTATCATTGTGTAGGAGTATGCCTAGGGATGTGGACATGGTCGCGATTGTGGCCATGGTGGTTGAGGCTGGCCATCATAATTCTCCACCTCAGAGCTCCCATCAATCGGAGCAAGAGGAAAATCAAGGTTCCTAGAACAACCTTCCAGGTGGAGGCCCTAATCCGAAGCATCCAATTCAAGATGGTGAGTAGTTGTGCCAGTTGTTGGAAAATGTTCTTGGTCATCTAGGTCCTAGGCAGGATGAGTAGCGGGTGATCAGAGAGAGAGAGTGGTCGCTGAGGAGGAATGAGATACTGACAAATCAGGATGTAGTGGTCGTTGGTCATATGAGAGATCTCCTCAAGGCACATCCTCCTATTTATGATGACTTTGGTGGAGGTTTGGAAGTTGAAACTTGGCTCATTGATCTGGATCAATGCTTTGCTATGCATCCCTACGACAGTAATACTAGGGCAAAGTGTGCCATCATGCACCTCAAAGGATTTGCATCCACATGGTATCGACTAGAAGAACAAAAATTACACCTTGACATCGGTTCAGTGACATGGGAATTGTTCTTAGAATGGTTCATGACCGATTTCTTATTTGATCACTGGAGGTAGTGTTGGGCAGATGAATTCCATAACTTGAGACAGATGGCAATGTTCGTAGAGTAGTATGAGCATCACTTCTTTGAGCTTAAGCAATACGTCAGAATTGTTAACGATGAGGCTATGCTAGTACAACAGTTTGTCAGAGGTCTGAATGCTTGGATTAGTGGTGGTGTTTGATTCTTCGAGTCAAAGACGATGGAGGTTGTTTTTGAGAAAGCTTGTCTTATGGAGGATAATTTGACCTTGGCTCTAGGAGGTCACACTGGAGTCTAGATTGGTAGTATGCCTGCTTCTGGTTTTGGTTCCCGAGGTGGGAAATCTCAGGATGCAGGTCGTTCTAGGGGTCAATCCACACCCACTAAGGGTGAACAGCAGCAGCAACAGTTCCAGTCAAGGAATAAGTCCTCTCATTCTCAGCAGGGCAGTAGATTCCAATCAAAGAAAGACTGTCATTGGCAGAGATCGCAGCGTAACCATGTTGAGAAGCCAACACAGTCTTCATAGCCTGCACCTAGTCGTGGTAGCTATCAGCAGTCTAAAGTTCTATCGAGTGTTAGAGGTTTTGGCCATGGTACTAGGTGTTTCAGTTGTGGGCAGTAGGGACATATTGCCAAACAATGTTCGTAGAGGAGCACTGCGGGGTTCAGTCAGGGACCGGTTGTTTCTAAGCCGACAATGGGCGACGCGGGTAGGTCACACCGAGCATATGTTGTAGTTGATAACTGTCCGGCTGGGCACTAGGATGTTGTGGCTAGCGGTACTGGTAGAGGTCAGGCAGCTGACCTTAGAGCTCGTGGGTGAACTCGTGAGGGTTCAATAGAATCCTAGCATCGTTGCAATGTCTTTTGTGTTGTTTTCTTTTCTACATTTGATACTTATTATAATTTGTTTTATGCTTTGAGACCTTATAGTTGGTTATTTCACCATTCTTGATGGTGTTGGATGACTTTTCATTTGTTTTTGACAATCGTGACATTATCTATTGATGTTTATGTTACATTGGATTTATGGAATTAGTATTGTGTTGGATAATTTTGATTACGTGTATTTCATGGTTCATGATTATGCTTGTTATGCTGAGGAGTAGCTATTGCCTTATGATGTGGTTCGTAACTGTGTATGTTTACTTGATCTTGTGACTTCCAGGAGCAAGTCGAGTTCTAGGGGGAAGGATGTAGTGTCTCTCGTGTTTTGATACTTTGTTACTACTTTGGTGTGTGTGTGTTTGCTTCAGTGTGATTTTTTGGCTATGTTCTAATGCATATTTGATACTCTGTTTGACATCTTTTATGCCATGTGTTGGGCATGGCAGACAGTTGTGCTCATTTGATTATGATAGTTGGAATTATGTGTGTGGGATACTCATGTTGATGATGTTACTTTGTGGGTTATATTGATGATGTGATACTTAGATATTGTTTTACTGTTTTTGATTTGGGTGAAGGAGATAGGGTGACATTGCTCATCTGTGAGTGCCCTACCTCATTGTAACTCTGCTTCACAATGTGTTTGATTATGAGCTATATATATGGTGTTCGATATTTTGTGTTATGTAGGAATGCAGGTACCAGATGTCGACTCCACCCGCATTGTCGGGTCTGAGCGCATCCTATCTATCCAATGGTTTGATGTGGTTAGGGAGTTGGTAAGAAAGTACCCCCGCCTATGTTAGTGGTTGGTTCAGGGATTGTTCTTGTCATGTCTATTCTACGTTCGTGTGGGTATGATTTTTAATTAATCATTTTATTTCATGAGTTTTACAAGTATGTTTATGGCTTGGTCTAGTGATTTATACTTTAAGTTAAATGTTATTTCATGTGCAAATATTAAATTTATAAAATATCCTATGTTATGTGTGATATTTATGCTTTGGAAAAATAATGAGTACATTAGCACATTATTGTTATTTTATAATGTGAAGCAATTCTTTAAATTAAATCATTAAAAAATAAATAACATTGTTAAATAAATTATTATGGTTTAGTTTTTTTTAAATAAATTAAGTTAATGAAACATTATCATATTTGTCTTTGTTTAAAAAGTGATTTTTATAAAATAAACTTTAAACTTAAAATATTAATAAAGTGGAATATGGCTAAAATTATTATTATTTAATTGTTAATTGTCAAAAGTGAATTTATTTAAATGAGATATAAATTATTTAAAAAGAGGCATTTATTGTGTAAATTTAAATTTGCAAGATTCTCTTTCAAATTTGGGAAGTGACACAATTTTGTGTTAAGTGGATTTTTGCATGGGAAGTTACCAGAAAATCTATGACAACTCCTGATTGGATTTTATGGAAAAAGATATATTTCCAATTGTTGTTTATTTCGAAAAAGCAAGTGGGAAGAAAATGAAAAAAGGGGGAAAATGTCTCCAACTCAAAATTTTTGTTGAAAAATTTACAAAGGAATAATTAATTCTTGAAGTTTTTCGTTGATTCGATCAGGGAAAATTCAATTTTGGATTTGCATTGGGGTTTTGTTGAATCTTTTGTTGTTGGTGTTCGTATCTCTGGTTTTTGAAGATTTCTTTTGACTGGATTTGCACAACTTGTCCTCGAATTGAGCTTTGCGTTGGACTCTGGGTAATTCGAATTCTTATTTAGATCTTTGTAAATTTGTTTTTATGAAAGAGGAAAAGAAATAATGTTTGGGGAAGAAAATGTATTCCTATGTGTATTTGGGGAAAAATTCTCTTTCTCTACAAAAGCCTATTACCTGTTCATGTATTTCCCTTTTTCCTCTTTGTATTCATTTCGAAATTTTGTTGATCTTGTTTCTCAGTTTGTAATCTCTGGAAATCTCTCTCTTGTTGATAATCCTCTCGCCCTCTGTAATTCGTTTCCCCAATTTGTTATTCTGGAAATTTGTGCAATCCCCTATGTTTTGTTGCAGTTGCTTTTAGTGTATCTTGTTGAGTAAAATATATATATATATATTTTTATTTATTTACTATTGGATGTGTATTTTAATATTCTGATCAGCATTTTATATATTTGATTTACTATTGGATGTGTATTTTAATATTCTAATCAACATTTTATATATTTTGATTTACTATTGGATGTGTATTTTAATATTCTGATCAACATTTTATATATTTTGATTTACTATTGGATGTGTATTTTAATATTTTGATCAACATTTTATATATTTTGATTTACTATTGGATGTGTATTTTAATATTTTGGTCAAAATTTTATATATTTTGATTTACTATTGGATGTGTATTTTAATATTTTGGTTAGCATTTTATATATTTTGATTTACTATTGGATGGGTATTTTAATATTTTGATCAACATTTTATATATATGGATATATGTATGTGTATATATATTTTCTGCGAAATAAGATATTTGGTTATTGTTGTGTTTTCAATTTCAGTTACATCAGATGATTTGATATATATATATGCATATACTGTATAGGTAGAAATGTGAATAAGTATTTGGAAAAGAAGGAAAAATAAAAGTAAATTATTCTCTAAATAAATTTGATAATTAATGAGGAAAATATTATTGTTTTAAAAATCTGTCTGAAAATGATTTATTTTATTTTGTTTTAAAGTGACAGAAAATACTTGCATTTTAATATTGTTGTAGAAGTTGGATTTCCTTATTTTCTAGTTAGACAGTATTTAGGAAATATCAGATTAATTGTTATAAATTAAGTAGCTCAAACTGATTTTTTAACTTAGTTAAATAATAGATTTAGTTTGCTTCTTTTTATTTTGTAATTGATTTTCTTAAATTAAAAGTTAGATTTCTTTTAGTTAGAAAAATCAGAATTTAGATATTGTTGTGTGGAAAAGAATTATAATCAGGAAATAGAATATGGTTGGAATATAGAATTTAGTAAATAATTTATAATTGAGATTGATAAATTAAGTTAGTATCATTAATTTTAAAAGTATATTTTATTATGTTTATTAAATCATGGAATTATCATTGTTGCTCTTCAAATTAGCTTTTTAGCAAGTTTATAGACTTAGTTATTTAATTAGTGAATTATTTAAATGTAGGAAGATATTTAATTAAATTAAATATTGGATTTTGATTAAATAGAAATATTAGTGAATTTTCCTTATCTTGGTTTAAATTGATGAAAATGATAATTTGATGGAGACTTAGATGATTTATTATTTAAATGTTTGATACTTAATGTTGTGGTTTTATTAAATTAAATGTGACATTTTTAGTATGTGTTGTATGGATTAGTGTTATCTCCAGAGGTTAGGGAAAATGTGAATGTTTTTCTATGGTTGCATTTATGTGGTTCATGTTGTTACCATGTGGGAATTAGTGGGAGGTACCCTGTTGTGGTTATGATTCTTTTGTTTGAACATTGTGGTACCCGTCTCTTGGTTTTGGTTTTAGGGCAACCACAAGGGAGAGTGGCTCTTCTCGGGGCCAGTGTACTAGTGGTCACTCGTGATAGAGTCTCCTTAATTAAGTGAAAACCTAATTAACTTAGTGGGTTGGGTTAGATATCACATAACAAGATAAAAATAGACACCTCACCCCTGTCATTAGCGCTCCCAAAGGCTAAGGACGGGTGGGAAGACTTGGTCGGTAAGGTCACTACCTTATCTTCACGAAAGGTAGTTGGCTCCGCATGAGTCACCCTATGGGGCGGCGCCTTGAGATAGGTTGCCTGGTTAACCATAGATGGAGGCGGTTCCTAGCGTAAGGTAGCCTGGTTAATCCACAAAGTTGGAGTCGGTTCCTAATGTAAGGTAGCCTGGTTAATCCATGTAAGGCCATGTGATGACACTCTCCCATTGTGCCCCTGTGTTTCCCTTGTACTTGTGCCTCTGGAGTAGTATGAATTGTTCTAGTAGTTTGAATTGTTTTAGTTGTTTTAGTTGTTTGAATTGTTTGAGTTGTGTTAGTTGTTTATTTTACTGTTGATGTTTATGTTGTTTCCTAGGCTTTTTTCTTGTGACATGTGTCCTTTATGTTTGAGTCTGTGGTTGAGGGTTCTTTCTTACTGACTCCTTGCACGGGGGGTGTTCCTTCGGGTTCACATGGTCAGGTGGAAAATGTGCAATTCACTCATTGGGTCCGTAGTTGCGATCAAGGTGTGGATGCAATTGCAGTGATCTCGGAGCTCACGTAAAGAAGATTGTCCCTTGAATAATTCTCTTTCATTATTGAAATTTTGTAATTTCAGTTTACCCTTCCCAATTTTATAAGGGAAGCAACCTTGTAATGTAACTCTGATTTTATATTGTGTTGTGTCTGTGGAAATATATTCCACATTTGAAATTTGAACTCTGAAGTTGATTGTAATATTAGGTGATTTATGTTTATGAGATTATATCTTATTCTTGATGTACTTTTATCATGTTTATTCTCATTTCTTTATTCCTCTTTAGTTAGTATCGCATATCGTTTATTTGTAGGGTTCGTTTAAGTAATGCACCATGTACCCCATAAGATTAGGATAATGATTTATGCTATATTTATGTTGTATTAATGTTTAATGTTGCAATGTGTTATTGTTACTTTAAGAAAAAAAAAATTGTATTTGTTGTAGTTGTCCTATGGGGTTTGCATGGCAGGGTGTTACAACTTGGTATCAGATCCAAGGTTAACAACATTGGGTACTCTAGGTTCTAGTGAGTCCATTACGTTAACCTTGTGCTTAACTCTGGAACTTATATGTTTCCTTGTTATCGTTGTGTAGGAGTATGCCTAGGAGACATGGACGTGGTCGTGGTCGCGGTCATGTTGGTCGCAGAGCTGGCCGTCATAATTCTCCACCTCAAAGCTCCCATGAATCAGAGTAGGAGGAAAATCAGGGTTCCTAGAACAACCCTCCAGGTAGAGGCCCTGATCTAGAGCAGCCAATTCAGGGTGGTGAGCAATTGTGCCAATTGTTGGAAGATGTTCTTGGTCGTCTAGGTCCTAGGTAGGATGAGCAACAGGTGATCAGAGAGAGAGCAGTCACCAAGGAGGAATGAGATACTGACAGATCAGGATGCAGTGTCCGTTGGTCATATGAGAGATCTCCTCAAGGCACGTCCTCCTATTTATGATGTCTCTAGTGGAGGTTTGGAAACTGAAACTTGGCTCATTGATTTGGATCGATGCTTTGCTATGCATCCCTATGAAAGTAATACTAGGGCAAGGTGCCCCATCATGCACCTCAGAGGATTTGCATCCACATGGTGGCAACTAGAAGAACAAAATTTACACCTTGACATCGGTTTAGTGACATGGGAATTGTTCCTAGAATGGTTCAAGACCCGTTTCTTATCTGATCACTGGAGGCAATGTCGGGCAGATGAATTCCATGACTTGAGACATATGGCAATGTTCATAGAGCATTATGAGCGCCATTTCTTTGAGCTTAAGTAGTACACCGAAATTGCTAACGATGAGGCTATGCTAATACAACATTTTGTCAGAGGTATGAATGCCAGGATTAGTGGTGGTGTTCAAGTCTTCAAGCCGAAGACGATTTAGGTTGTTGATGAGAAAGCTCATCTTGTGGAGGAGAATTTGACCTTGGCTCTAGGAGGTCACACTGGAGTCCAGATCGGTAGTACGCTTAGTTCTGGTTTTGGTTCCCGAGGTGGGCAATCTCAGGATGTAGGCCCTTCTAGGGGTCAATCCGCCCGTTAAGGATGAACAGCAGCAGCAATAGTTCCAGTCGAGGAATAAGTCCTCTCATTCTCAGCAGGGCAACAGATTCCAATCAAAGAAAGACTATCATTGGCAGAGATCATAGCGTAATCATGTTGAGTAGCCAACACAGTCTTCACAGCCTGCACACTTAGCCGTGGTAGCTATTAGCAGTCAAATGTTTCGTTGGGTGTTAGAGGTTTTGGCCATGGTACTGGGTGTTTCAATTTTGGGCAATAGGGATATATTGCCAGACAATGTCCGCAGAGGAGCACTGAGGGGTTCAATCAGGGACCAGTTGTTTCCGAGCCGACAGTGGGTGACGCGGGTAGGTCACACCGGGCATATGCTGCAGTTGATAATCGTCCAGCTGGGCACTAGGATGTTGTGGCTAGGGGTATCGGTAGAGGTCAGGTACCTAACCCAAGAGCTCGTGGGTGAACTCGTGAGGGTTCAGTAGAATCCTGGCATCGTTGTAGTGTCTTCTGTGTTGTCTTCTTTTCTGCATTTGATACTTATTATAATTTGTTTTATGCTTTCAGACCTTATAGTTGGTTATTTCACCATTCTTGATGGTGCTGGATGAATTTTCATATGTTTTTGACGATCGTGGCATTATGTATTGATGTTTATGTTACATTGGATTTATGGAATTAGTATTGTGTTGGATAATTTTGATTATGTGTATTTCATGGTTCATGATTATGCTTGTTATGCTGAGGAGTAGCTATTGCCTTATGATGTGGTTCGTAATTGCGTATGTTTACTCGATCTTGCGACTTCCAGGAGTAAGTCGAGTTCTAGGGGGAGGATGTAGTGTCTCTCATGTTTTGATACTCTGTTACTACTTTGGTGTGTATGTGTTTGCTTCAATGTGATTTTCTGGCTATGTTCTGATGCATATTTGATACTCTGTTTGACATCTTTTCCGCCATATGTTGGGCATGGTAGATAGTTATGCTCATTTTATTATGATAGTTGGACTTATGTGTGTGGGATACTCATGTTGATGATGTTACTTTGTGGGTTATATTGATGATGTGATGCTTAGATATTGTTTTACTGTTTTTGATTTAGGTTAGGAGATGGGGTGGCATCGCTCATTCGTGAGCGCCCTACCTCGCTATAACTCTTCTTCACAATTTGTTTGATTATGAGCTATATATATATGTTGTTCGACATTTTGTGTTATGTAGGAGTGCAAGTACCAGATGCTGACTCCACTTGCATTGTCGGGTCTGAACACATCCTATCTACCCAATGGTTTGATGCGGTTAGGGAGTTGGTAAGAAAGTACCTCGCCTATGTCAGTAGTTGGTTCAAGGATTGTTCTTGTTGTGTCTATTCTACGTTTGTGTGGGTATGGTTGTTAATTAATCATTTTATTTCATGAGTTTTACAAGTATATTTATGGCTTGGTCTAGTGATTTATACTTTAAGTGAAATGTTATTTCATGATGCAAAATATTAAATTTATAAAATGTCCTATGTTGCGTGTGATATTTATGCTTTGGAAAAATAATGAGTGCATTAGCGCATTATTGTTATTTTATAATGTGAAGTTGTTCTTTAAATTAAATCATTAAAAATTAAATAACATTGTTAAATAAATTATTATGGTTTACTTTTTAAAAAAAAAATTAAGTTAGGGAAACATTATCATATTTGTCTTTGTTTAAAAAATGATTTTTATAAAATAAACTTTAAACTTAAAATATTAATAAAGTGGAATATGGCTAAAATTATTATTATTTAATTGTTAATTGTCAAAAGTGAATTTATTTAAAAGAGATATAAAGTATTTAAAAAGAGGCATTTATTGTGTTAATTTGGGAAGTGACAAAATTTTGTTTTAAGTGGATTTTTGCATGGGAAGTTGCTGGAAAATCTATGACAACTCCTGATTGGATTGTTTGGAAAAAGATATATTTTCAATTGTTGTTGTTTTGAAAAAGCAAGTGGGAAGAAAATGAAAAAATGGGGAAAATGTCTACAACTCAAAATTTGTGTTGAAAAATTTACATAGTAATAATTAATTCTTGAAGTTTTTCGTCGATTCGATCAGGGAAAATTCAATTTTGGATTTGCATTGGGGTTTTATTGAATCTGTTGTTGTTGGTGTTCATATCTCTAGTTTTTGAAGATTTCTTTTGGCTGGATTTGGGCAACTCATCCTCGAATCGAGCTTTGTGTTGGACTCCGGGTAATTCAAATTCTTATTTAGATCTTTGTAAATTTGTTTTTGTGAAAGAGGAAAATAAATAACTTTTGGGGAAGAAAATGTATTCCTATGTGTATTTGGGGAAAAATTCCCTTTCTCTGCAAAATCTTATTACCTGTTCATGTATTTCCTTTTTTCCCTCTCTATCCCTTTCAAACTTTTGTTGATCTCGTTTCTCAATTTGTAATCTTTGGAAACCCCTCTCTCGTCTAGAAATCTCTCTCTCATTGATAATCCTCTTGCCCTCTGTAATTCATTTCCCCAATTTGTTATTCTAGAAATTCGTGCAATCCCCTTTGTTTTGCTGCAGTTGCTTTCACTGTATCTTGTTGAGTAAAACATATATATACATATATTATTTTATTTTTATTTACTATTGAATGTGTATTTTAATATTCTGATCAACATTTTATATATTTTGATTTAAGTTATTGGATGTGTATTTTAATATTCTGATAGCATTTTATATATTTTGATTTACTATTGGATGTGTATTTTAATATTCTGATCAACATTTTATATATTTTGATTTACTATTGGATGTGTATTTTAATATTCTAATCAACATTTTATATATTTTGATTTACTATTGGATGTGTATTTTAATATTCCGGTCAGCATTTTATATATTTTGATTTACTATTGGATGTGTATTTTAATATTCTAGTCAATATTTAATATATTTTGATTTACTATTGGATGGGTATTTTAATATTTTGATCACTATTTTATATATATGGATATATGTTTGTGTATATATATTTTATGCGAAATAAGATATTTGGTTATTGTTGTGTTTTCAATTTCAGTTACATCAACTAATTATATATATATATATATATATATTCATGTATTTGTATACACATATGTATATATGTATACATACATACATACATATGTATATATATATACATACATACATACATATGTATATATATATACATATATATACATATATACATATATACATATATATATATATAGTGTATAGGCAGAAATGTGAATAAGTATTTGGAAAAGAAAGAAAAATAAAAGTAAATTATTCTCTGAATAAATTTTATAATTAATGAGGAAAATATTATTGTTTTAAAAAAACTGTCTGAAAATGATTTCTTTTATTTTGTTTTAAAGTGACAGAAAATAATTGCATTTTAATATTGTTGTAGAAGTTGGATTTCCTTATTTTCTAGTTAGACGGTATTTAGGAAATATCAGATTAATTGTTATAAATTAAGTAGCTCAAACTAATTTTTGAACTTAGTTAAATAATAGATTTAGTCTCCTTTTTATTTTGTAACTGATTTTCTTAAATTAAAAGTTAGATTTCTTTTTGTTAGGAAAATCAAAATTTAGATATTGTTGTGTGGAAAAGAATTATAATCAGGAAATAGAATATGGTTGGAAAATAGAATTTAGTAAATAATTTATAATTGGGATTGATAAATTAGGTTAGTATCGTTAATTTTAAAAGTATATTTTATTATGTTTATTAAATCATGGAATTATCATTGTTGCTCTTCAAATCAGCTTTTTAGCAAGTTTATAGACTTAATTATTTAATTAGTGAATTATTTAAATAAGATCGACATAAGACATTTATTGCATATTTAGAGTCATATAAGGTCATTTGTAGGCATTGGTGAAAAGTTGGTGAAAGCTGCTTTTACAACTTGTCATTTTTGCATGTTGGAAGAAGATGAACGGTCACTGGAGTTTCTTGGATTGTAACTGATGTTTTGGTAGTTGCATGTGATTTTTAGAGCCTCACAAACTTTGAGGCATCAGATTGTATTGTTTTGGTGAAGAAAAAGTGAAGAAGAAGCTCTGTTTTTCTAGTTTTTAGTGCTTTTTTTGTACAGACCCGTACTTTTGTGTCATGAGCTGAGATTAGTGGGAAAAGCTTCTATAGAGTCTTAGCCTTCATTTGGATCCTGTGTGGTGCATTTTCATTCAAAATAAAGCTTGTTTGAAGCATTTCTTTTCATACCGCTTGGAAACCCTCCATTTCAAGGGTTTTGAAAGAAAAATGTAGGTTTTAGGCCATTCCACTGTTGAAATTTTGCTAAACTCGGTGTAATGGTAGTTTTAGGTGTTGTTTCAATGTTCTATAGGTTTAGGGAGCATGGGATTGAGTTTCATGGTGATTTTGACAAATCCCTAGCCTAACATCCTCATGTGTTAGGCTAGGTAGAGTAGTGTAATAGCGGGACAACAACTTGTAAGAGTGTTTTGTTGTTAAAATCTAGAGATTATGACCCTATGTGATTGGTATAAGGTGTGGATGAAGTGTTTTGGTGTTTGAAAGGAACTCTCTTAGTACCTACTTTGTAAAAGTGGCCTAATTGGCCTAGTTTTAGGTGTAGTAGGCCTGATTAGGGTGTTTTTCTCCAAAACAACTTATGTCTCTAGGAAGATATGTTGAATATCAACTTAATGGGTGTCTAAGAAGGTCTGATTTACAAGGTGAGATAACCTTCTCTAAAAGATATGTCTCAAAACACCGTTTAGGAGACCTAAGGATAGCATATTATTGAAAATCCCTATTGTAGGAGTCTTGGGTCTTGAGTATTGATTGAATTGTGTTGAGTTGGGTTTGGTAAAGCTAAATCCACCCCTATTTCTGCATCATTTATCCTCTAGAGAACCTCCATCAAGGTAGCTCCATGGCTCAAACCATTCATATAGAAAGGATCTGCCCAAACCACCCTGATATTTAAAGTCAACAACCTTGGACCACCCTACATCTAGGAATATGTCACACAAAACCGAGAGCTAGGGGAAGGACGAAAGGATAGGGATATTATTATCCCAGGATTCCTCCTAAAATAAGGCATTACTACCCTTATTAATAATCTATAAAAAACCTTTTTTAATAAGTATGACACCTTTTTTGATAGTGTTCTAAATCATGAATCCTTTCCCATCCAACCCAATTTGTGGAATATCCTCCTTTGAAAACCCTCCCAAGATATTTAACTTTAAGAATTTTTTCCCAAGGCTAACTAGGATTTATGAACCACCTCCAATAAAGTTTAGCAGCTAAAGCTCAACAATTGAGTTTAGATTGTCGCAAACCAAGGCCACTAACTTCTTTAGAGCTGCAAACCACATCCTAGTTCACTAGGCTCCACTTTAAGTTTCTGAATATTTTGCCCATAATAATTTCCTAGAAAGTGCATCAAACTCCTTAAGAAAACTCTTGAGAGCCGTTGAAATTAAAAATCTATAAATAGGTAGGCTTGCAAGAATATTTTTAAAAGAGTTAACTGACACCTAGCAAAGGATAACCACTAAAAAGTCTAGTGATTAACATTCAAGTGAAATCTATCCAAAATCTTCTTCCATTGATCTCCTTTAAGACTTCTAGCTAAAATAGGAATCCCCAAATACTCCACTAGAAAATTTCCAATTTGAAAATGAAAAATGTTTGCAATCCTATATTATATAATAATTGGCATATTGAAGAAGAAAATATAAGATTTGTGCTAATTGATCAGTTGGCTAGAAGTAGATAAGTAGATACCTAAAGCCTTCTCGAAATTAATTGCCTCATCTATTTTAACCATCCCCATCAAGGCAATATCATCAACGAACTAAAGATGAAATTGAAAAATATATTTCTCAACCCAAGACTAGCCTTGAATGAGCCCTCTTAGTTGAAAACACTTTATCAATCTGACTAAACCTTCAACCATTAAAATTAACAAAAAAAGAGATAGAGGGTCTCCTTGTTTAAGGCCTCTAGATGCTTAAAAAAGAGAAGAGGGAATACCATTAATTAACATGTCATAGGATGATGACATCACACAACTCATAACCCATTCAACCCAATATATAACACAACATATTAGATAATTATAGAGTAATACCTAACAAATGTTGTATGTCATGATTCAAAAGTAAGTTTGTTAATATTAATAACATATCTTTGCTTAATAATTATTTTCAAGAGGAAAAATGGTTGAAAAAAATACATTTTATAAAATTCAATAAACAATAAAATGAGTTAAAATTTGGCATGATATAATTTGTATTCAAGATTTCTGGAAAAACTGTGTACAATTTTTTTACATCATCGTTTTAGACCATATTCCATCATCCATCATCAAGATGATAAGTAAATAAAAGAGAAATTATTATCTTATCATTTTGATGATGGATCATGGAGTATGGCAGATAAAAGAGAAATTATCATCTTATCATTCTATGATGGATCATGGAATATGATCTGAAACATTGATGTAAAAAATTTGTACAATCTTGAATACTAACTATCGTAGACTATGGAAAGAAAATGTTATTAATGATATAATTTAATAGTGATCACTAATATTATTTGATGTAATTTTTTTCTATCTGTTTGAATTCTTAACAATATCATAGGATAGAAAATAAAAAATCCCTGAAAATGCATTTTATCTACTATTAACGTTACAAATTAAAGAATTACCAAGCAGAAACCGACCTCAATGTCTTCGTTCTTACGCTAAGAAATCTAGACGAGGATAAGTAAGAAGGAAGAAAAACAACAGGCGCTAAAGGATCAGAAGTTAATCGTGAGCAGCAACTTTGCCGGCAAAATGAAGCTCAGAGTTCGATCCCTCGACGGAGGTGACACCGTCAGAATAGATCTCCCTTCTAACGGTACGAGTTTGCAGTCGCTGAAAGAAGCCGTTGCCCACAAGATAAATTCTTCTCCCACAGAAGTAAATCTGTCCCTTAACAAAAAAGATTATCTGCAAGGCCCTCCAGAAGAGTCCCTTCAATCATTGGGCATTATAGCCGGCGATTTGGTATTTTATACGCTTAACCCACATGGTTTTCAGAACAATATCAGATCAGTTGCAGCAGAAATCTTAGAAACCAGCAAAAGGCCCAGAGAAAAAGAAGTCAGTACAAGCCCTAAAAATCCCAGAAACCCTCAAAACCCTAATGATGAAACCTTAACCCGAAGAGAATTGTGCGCTTCTGCAGCCATGAAAAGGGCTTCGAAAGGCACAGCCACGGATTACCAGAAGCCAGCAGAGATTGCCGTGGGCACACCAAAGGAACAGGAAACTGTCGAACCTATGGAGGCGGACGATCAAATTTTGGAAAAATCCAGGTACATACCGTATTTTCTGGAGAGGGTTTTGTCTGGAGAAAAAGAAAATGGAAAGGGCGGGCATGGGTTGTTGATAATTGCCGTGCATGCGGTGATGCTGGAATCAGGGTTTGCCGGGTTTAATGTGCAGAACTCAGAAGCTTCTTCAGGATTTCGGCTTCCTCATGGCTGGGCGAAAAAACAACTGGTGAGTCTTTGCTACACGCTTCCTGAACTTATTGTTGACAATAGCGATGGTAAATACATAGAAAATGTTCAGCTTAGATTTTCGGTGATGGGTAATTTTTTAGTTGTTTATGGCGCTCTGGCTAGTGCAAAGAGTTCACAGTCTTGTAGGCTCAGTCTTGAGGTGGGGAAGTTTTTGCCTTGTATTGAACGTGCCAGTAGTTTAATAGGAAATTCAAATATTGTCTCTGAAAGTGTTGGAGAGACTCTGGAAAGAAAACCTGAAATTGGGGAGGTGCAAGATTCTCTTCGGCACGAGGAGTTTTTGTTTGAATTTTGGAAGGTTGTAAAGGATGCAATTTCCATGCCTTTGCTCAGTGCTTTGTGTGAAAAAGCTGGCTTGCCACTCCCCCCGTCGCTTATCTTGTTGCCTACAGAGGTGAAAATGTTGATTTTGGAAAAGCTACCCGCTGTGCATCTTGCTAGGCTGGGTTGTGTGTGCACAGAGTTTCGGTTTCTGGCTTCAAATGATGAATTGTGGAAGCAAAAGTATCTAGATGAATTTGGATCTCGTAGAACACAGGGTGTGCAAAGATGGAAGGATGCTTATGCTAGGATTTGGATAGAGAAGAAGAGGGCAAATCAGAGGAGAGACGGACCTCTCAGGCATCATTCTCGCCCATTGCTAAGGAGGTTGCCATTTCCTTATGCAGTTCCGGGATATGGGATCAGAGGAGGAGATTTTGATCGATTTCCTGCAATAGGTGGTGGAAGTTTGTTTGGAGGAGGTGGCATTGGAGGCAGGGTTGGGCTGGGTGGTGGAAGCCTGATAGGAGGGTTACCAGCAAGGATGCTCACGATACCGCACTGTGACCTAAATGGATTGGTTGATGATCAAGACCTAAATGGATTGGTTGATGATATCGATGCACACATCGATCCACATTTTCAGCCTGGGAGAGTTTAGCCTTTGAATTGCATCAAAGGTTAGGAGTATAATAAATACTGGATCATGTAATTTTGGGTATGCAGCTTGGGAGAGTACAGCCTCTGAATTGCATCAAATGTAAGTGTATAATAAACACTGGATTATGTGATTTTAGATCTTCAGCCTGGGAGGGTCTAGCCTTTGAATTGCATCAAAGGTTAGGAGTATAATAAATACTGGATCATGTGATTTTTGGTATGCAGCTTGGGAGAGTACAGCCTTGAATTGCATCAAATGTGAGGGTATAATAAACACTGGATTATGTGATTTTAGATTTGCAGCTTGGGAGAGTATAGCCTTTGAATTGCGTTAAAGGTTTGGAGTGTGATAAACACTGGATTTTGTGATTTTAGTTTTTGTTGAATAACTTTTAACCATGTAACCTCCCTACTGTAAATTCTAAATATTATATGCATCAAGGTTTATGACATCTACAAAGTCTAGAGCTGTGTGTTTTGCATATAATATAAAAGGAAAGTGCTGGGGTTTCTTTAGTTCACTATCTATAGTTCAGGGTTCTGTATCTATAGAGCTCTGTCAATTCCATCAAGTTCTTATCACATCTATATGTCTAGAGCTGTTTCTTTTGTATATTACAAGGAAAGTGCCAGTATTTCTATAGTTTACTATCTCCCGTTCAGGATTCTGTATACATAGAGTTCTGTCAAGTCTTGTGTGGGTGAAATTTTGTTCGGAGCTGTACATAATTGAAAAGTCTGGGTTTGACTTCCTTCAAATGCCACCAGTGTAATAAGCAACTGAATCATGTCATTTTTTGTTTATGTTTAATAACTGGGAGTGCTGATTATTATATGCATCAAGCGCTTGCAACATCAACTTGTATAAGGCCATTTTCTTCTGTGTATAATATAAAAGAAAGTTCTCTTGGCTTATTACTGAGTTGCTTTATGGGTTCAGACTTCAGAGTGTTGTATGAATAGAACTATGCCAAATTTTTTCAACGGAAATTCTACACATGCTATACATGATATGAATGTCTTGAGTTTGAATTTCTTCAAATTGCAGGGGCAGATAACAACTGTAAGATGTGATCTTAATTATGTTCAATAACGTCTAATTCTTGGATTTTTTGAATGTTTTATGTGTTAATCTCTAATGGCATCATCACTTGTAAAGCTGTTTTATTTGATACGTGGTATAAAAAGGGAGTTCGTGTCACTCCCTTCAGAATTTCTTTATATGTTATTGTTTCTAGTTCAGAGTGCTGTATGTATAAAGCACATGAGATAAGAAAAAATGGCTACGAGGCTCATACTTTTTGGAATTTCCTGTTCCAATAATTGTTTTCTGGTTGATGTTTGCATCTGAATTGTAAGGCATAAGAATACAGTTAAATTATTCTGAGTTTGAAAATTGTAATCCGGTAATCGCCTTTTAGAAGGAACCATTGAGGCTGGTAATAAGCACATTGGAATTTAATTTCTCCTTTAGATAGAATATTAACTGTGTTGCTCTCAAGGTAATCTTCCTTCAGTAGCACAGTAGTACTTTGCAGTTTATCCTCAGTAGAGAAGTGTACCCAGCAGCAGCCTTGGTCTGTGTGCGGGTGAGTTGAAAGCACAGTCAAGAGCAGCATCAGCATGGTGGAGCAGTGTTTACAGTTGACCTCCTTAAGCAGGGCACAGTCACCAAATTCAACACGGCACTCAGCAGTTTAGCTTTTATTATTTTTAGCTGGGCAACTCCAATTTTTTACCATACTGTTACCTTTAGACAACCCTTGCCTTTCTTATTTTTAAATTGGCTTTGAATTCTGTTAGTTGCTGTTCTTAATCTAGAACAAGGCATGGTTTAGCTTTAGTTTTTAAAAATTAGGTTAGGGTTTCTCTTCTCTTAGCCAAGGCACTCCACTGAGATGGGAATTCGTCATTGTAAACCCTAGAGTTCTCTTGTGCCATAATAAAGACCTAGGGCACACCACTGAAAAAGAGAGGCAGAGTGAAGTTTTGAGCTAGTGCAGTGGAATTCTTCTTTTCAGTTTAATAGAAGGGAGATGCAATATTGAGACTTGAGAATTAAGATTTGAGAGTATTTGTTTTCATATTTCCAACACTATTTGTTTGTAGATTAACATACTGTGATCTGCTATTGTGACTGGAGTTTCTTGTTTTAAGCTAATTTGCAGTTAGGGTTAATTTTCTGAGAGCAGAATCAGCTCAATCCGCTTACCATGTTCTGAATTTAACACTTTTGGATTCTATGCAATTCTGTTAAGCTTGATATTCCATTAATTTTTTAGATTCATATAATCCTTTTTTAGATGTTACCTTTTGCAGTTTACTTGAGCATGACATGGTGGAAGTTAATATGCCTATAGTTATCATGTGCTTTCACTCTTCTCTGTAGTAAACTGTGTTTACTAGAAATGGGTAAAATAATTTATAATTTGTCAAAATTGTGGTGTGAAGACAATAAAATAGCAGCAGAGTTAGAATTATATAGCTCCAACAGCTGCTCAGTTGACAGTCTCTAATAATATGCGCTTCGGCAGCTATAATGCCCTGTTCAATCCTTTGGCAGACTAGTTCAGGAATAGCTTCTTCAATGCCTGCAAGTATTCTTGTCATATTTTCATTTATGGTGTTGGTTTCCATGTTAATGCATGAACAATCTCATTTCCTACTTCAACAGCCTGGATGTGTCTCCCTCATTCTCCAGTCGGATTCCTGTAGGCTTGCATATTTTGCATCAAAACTAGCTAATCAGGCGAGCATCTTAGTTTGTTATTTTCCTTGAAAAATTTACATCATGGGCTGGTGCAATCATGACTGCCATTTTTCACAAGTTTGCTTTTCAGTTCACCGTGGCTGCCCACCCAAAATATGTGGATTAACCCTTGGGCTTCAATGGAGTCTTGTTTTTCCTGTTTCATAAATTGCCTGACAACTATGATTGGCTTAAGAGGGCAAAGTTCTCATCTCTTCAACCCCTAATGAGAAAGGCACACTGTTCCACTCTTCTGAATCATTGTGACACCAGTGCCAGAAATAACAAAGGCTACTGTTGTATCTGTTCCTTCTCTGTTCACTCTTTCCTTCCACGAGTGCATTTATCTGTTTTCTGTTATTGATATGACTAATGCAACTTGGTACGAGGAATCTGATTCCTTCTCATTAATCTTCACTGGCATGATGGTTCATAAGAAAAAAAAACCTTTGTGCTTCTTAAGGTTTAAACCAAGATTTTGCTGCTCCATATGTGACTGTTTGTTTCTCTGAAAACATTCTTGGTCTTGAGAAATATATGTTTCTAAAATCCGCTTAATCACAAATAACTGAATAAGTTATATTTCTTTTAACAGGCAGCTTCTACCATGATTTTGTAATCTCTATCAACCTGAAAATAACTTAAATAACATTTATTTTACCAACTTCAAGCTGGACAACAACCGGTCATCTCTTCTGTCACCAAGAAATTTGTCCATCAACAGAACAGCAGTAAATGACCTTCCCTGTGCTATTCTTGTTCTTGTACATGGGGCCTTATTTTTTAACCTTAGTTGCAGCTTCAAAGTTTATTTCAAGTGCCCCAGTACAAAGGGGTTTTTGTTTCATCATCACTTTTGCCTGCTCAGCCTGTTTCTTACTAGCATTTTAATCCATTAACCCTCCTTTCATTTTCTTTAGTTCTTCTATTTAGGAGGTTGTTCCACTTACACATTTTTGCTATCATTCCTTTGTTGAAGTATTCTCACATTTCTTTCCATTCAGATTAGCCATAGTAACTTAATTTTTCTTGTCTTCCAAATTGAACCCTCATCCAAGTGTACATTGTATAGCTCAATATGGATAGAAGGGTATGTCCAAATTTTCTGCTGTATTAGGAATTTTGAATAAGAAAAGGAAGAGCGAAGTGATTGGCATGTGCTTGGCTGTCTTTACACTATACACATATGGAGGGGTCTTAATATCTCACTTTCTGTGATATTTCAGGGTTTTTAATTTGTTCCGGATTACCACCATCATAAACATAATGTCATCATCAGAGAATTAAACACTATTAATTCTTATTGCTGTAGGTATTATGAACTTATACATATAAATAATTCTAAACCTGCAACTCACGGGTTCCATAAAAATAACAAACTATAACAAATCAAACCAACAAATAATATGGGTAGACAATGATGGAATATGCCAACATTCCCCCCCTTGTTACATCATTGTTTTAAACTACTACTGAGAGAATTTTAGAAAGTTTCAAACATGACATGTCCTAAGAGGTTTGGTGACAATGATGGAATATACCAACATTCCCCCCTTGTTACATCATTGTTTTAAACTACTAATAAGAGAATTTTAGAAAGTTTCAAATATCACATGTCCTAAGAGGCTTGGTGAAGACATCAGCACATTGCTATTAAGTAGAGCAGAACTGGAGCTGATAGTGTTTTTGTTGAACATGTTATCATATGAAGTGGCAGTCAACTTCAATGTGTTTGGTTCGTTTTTTGAAAAATTGGATTTTAAACACGCTTTAAGAACACTTTGATTGTCACAATGTAATGTCTCCTTTTGGGATTGCCCTAAATCTTGCCCTAGAATCATAAAAATTAATGTGGTTAGAGATATAACTAACCAATTATATGCTTGAAGCAATATAAACTTGTGTTAGGCCTTGCAATCATGTTAGACAATATTGGAAATATAATTCATATGATCAAAACATATATAATAAATGTCTTATCTATTTAAATGATGTAAAAATACATAACTATTTCAAACTATATAAACTACACAATATCCATAACGCATAGTGGAAGTTTAGTCATAATAGGATTTGGATGAGAAACATGATAAGGTGTTCGAAGCTATCGATGTTGAGCCCAAGAGCGGATATACCATCCCTCTTGGCCCCAAATGGCAATCACACGGGCATCTAACATGGGGTGGTGTACATAGTGGTTAAACTTGTATCTAACTTCCCTATCCATGTTGTTTTATCCATCTTTCTTATGATCAAGACTCGTTGAATCCATCCCAACAAACAACCCATGTAGAGATTGGGGGGGGAAAGCTACAATAAGAGGTCTGTAGATTCCCCTTTCTAAGCCCAAGGGCGGACACTCACCCCCTTGGCCCCAAGTGGCAAACACACGAGCATCCAACATGGAGTGGCATACTTAGAAAAAAATCTAGTATTTGCTCACCCTACTTGTATTTCCCCCACCACTCATGGTTGTTTGATAAGAATTACAAACACTAAATATATCCAAATTCATAGAGATTATAGAAATATAAATATATCATTATACACAATAATCATGATAGAGCATACCACAATGTTTATTAAAGCATAAGATTGCTATATTCTCCTAAGCAAACGTATTAACTGTTGATTCTACCCTTGTGTGTTGAGTGCAAAAATTAATTATGATTTGATCTAATTGTTTTTCTGTGTGCAAATATATTTTCTTCGAGCTGATGCCTCTTCCCCTTGTTCGATCTCCACATTTATACCTTGTAAATCCCCGAGAGGGGCGACCATATGGGGAGAGATGTCCTTATGAAGGGAGGTGTCCCTTAGTAGAACTTAATCGACACCACTTTTTCTTATTTATTCGTTGCCTCTTATTCATTGCATATAAATTCCTTTAGTAATTTGTTATCATAAAGTATAATAATGGAGTTAAGGAATCACCGCCTTCTCATAATAAATTAATTAATAATCGGGGGCATGACAGTCCTCCCCACCCAAGATTGCTTGTCCTCGAGCAATTTCAAATTTGGATGATAAAAAATCTCAACACTCTCCCAAGTTGTGTCTTTCATAGGAAATCCATTACACTTAACCATATACTTGGAGATAGTTTTGTTTCTTAATTTCTTCTCCTGCATGTTAAGAATGATCTCGAGTTCCAAAATTAACTGACCTTCATAATCTAATGGGGGCAATTTTGAACATGGAGTGACATGTTGTCCTAGTACCTTTTTGAGATGAGAGACATTAAGAACATTATGAATCTTGCTATTGGCTAGTAGTTCCAACTTGAAGCAACCTCTCCTATTCTTTTCAAAATCTTATATGGTCCATAGAATCTAGGTTTAAGCTTTTCGGCTCCACTTTTCTTGATCGATGATTGCTTATAGGGTTGTAGCCTTAGAAAAACCAAATCCCCAACTTCAAATGTTCTTTCGGTTATGTTTTTGTTAGAATAAATCTTTTGTTGATTTTGGGCTTGATGTAGATTATCTTTGAATGTATTCATGATATCCATATTTTGTTGCACAAGGTCATTGGCCCCTGGTACACGGTCCCGCGGGTAGTTCCAACTTGTAGGCAACCTCTCCTATTCTTCTCAAAATTTTATATGACCCATAGAATCTAGGTTTAAGCTTTTCAACTCCACTTTCCTTAATCATTGACTACTTATAGGGTTGTAGCCTTAGAAAAAGCAAATCCCCAACTTCAAATGTTCTTTCGCTTCTTTTTTTGTCAGAATAAATCTTTTGTTGATTTTGGGCTTGATGTAGAATATTTTTTAGTGTATTCATAATATCCATATTTTGTTGCACAAAGTCCTTGACTCCTGGTACACAGTTTCCTTAGAGGATCAAACTTTTTAAATGTTGTTTCATATCCATACAAGGCCTTGAAATGACTCATCCCTATTGGCATGTGATGTGTAATGTTATAACAATATTCTCCAAGGTGCAACCACTTGATCCATGCATTTTGTTGACTTGTGACATAGTTCCTTAAATATCCTTGTATCCATTTGTTTACAATTTTTGTTTGTCCATCAGTTTTGGGGTGGTAGCTTGTGCTTGCTGTGAGTTCTATCCTTACTAGTTGGAAGAGTTCTTGTCAAAATAGGCTAAGGAATCAGTTGTCTCTATCACTGATGATGTTTCTAGGGAGGCCATGTAATCTAAAAATTTCCTTGAAGATATCAACTACTTAAGGAGCCCTATAATTGGTGGATATTGTCATGAAATGTGCATATTTGGTAAGGTGATCCACCACCATGTATATGCAATCTTTACCTTGTCCTTTTGAAAGTTTGATTATGAAATCTATAGAGACACTCCCATTTTTTATTGGGAACAGGTAGTGACTGTAGAAGACTTGTTGGATGGGTTTTTTCTGCTTTGTTTCTTTGACAAGTTATGCATTCTTGAACATGTTCAAGGACATCTTTCTTGAGACCCTTCCAAGAGTACTTTTCCCTTACTTGCATATAAGTCTTGTAGTACCCTTGATGGCCTACTAGAGGATTGTCATGGTATTCTCTAATGATCTTATTCTTCATCTTGGTACAAGGAATACCCTATTTTTGTCTAGGATAAGTTATTCCACCACCTTATATTCTTCATTCAGTATATTCCCTTCTAGGATGTCACTAGCTTGTGGATCTTTGGCATATTCAACAATGATGGAATTCTTTAAATCTGTGAAGATGCTTGTGATAGAGCATAGATGGGGTCTTTGTGGCAGGGCATATGCTACAAAATTGTTTTTCCCCTACATGTATTTGATATCAAATTATAGGCTTGCATTTTACTCACCCATTTTTGTTGTCTATCATTTAGATCCTTTTGGTTAAGGAAGAATCTTAGACTATTGTGTGTAAGAGAGGGGGGCCAACCACGTCAAGGCTCAGGGTCACAGAGAGCCAAGAGCGGAAGGCTGCCCTAACTTACCTCACTCTAAAGGGGTGTTTTGAAATAGGGGACGAGAATGATGAGGACTATAAGGTCCTTCAACCCCTCTGCAGACCCGAGATCTAATTTGAGGTTAGGCAAGCCAATTTTCGGGTTCAACACTGTATCTCAGGTAGCTCTCTGCCGAAGGATGAAAGCGCGGTTCTAGGACGACAACGCAACATGCCGACGTCTCTCAGGTGTGCTAGCGTCTGTACGACCAGAGGCCAAAAAGTCAATTCAAACCATCAGAAAACTAGCTGACGACCTAGCTAATGACTTCTAAAGGAACAAAACTAAATTATAAAGTAGGAAAGATACAAATGGATATGATAAAGCAAATAGATGAGAACTAGAGTGACAAAGATAATTTCACCAAGGCCCCAGTTCGCCAGCTAGCTTCGAAAGCATGTCCACGTGCACACAAGAAAGAGGGAAAATGTGTTGGGGCTGTATAGGGGTATGCCTCAGTCAGACCCCCGTTTTGGTGTTTCCACCTCCACAGACAACCAGATAGCAACAAAAGGGAAATGTATGATAAAGAAGTAAAGAAAGTAAGTACACAAATAACACTACAAAATAGTAAATAGCTACTCAACCAAATCCTAAAGGAGAGGAGCAAAACATTACCACCTCCACCAAGAGCTCACTAGTGAATGGAGGAGAAATAAGGCTTGAACAATCACCATAACCTCAACTACGATGAAGGGAGGTGTTGCAAAACCTCAAGCCCACGTTGCAATGCCTTGCTTCACACTTGCTTTACAGAGTTGACAAAGTGTTGTTACTATAATGGAGTGTTGAAGTGTTGCTTGAGAGTGAAGAAAGTGTTCTAGCTTGCAAAGAGATTGTTGGAGAATGGATAGAAGGATTGAATTGAATGAAGAGTGGATGAATTTGAAGAAGAGTGAGAATCTATCATTTTCGGGGTTGGTTGGTCAAGGAGGGGTGTTACAAATCGACTCCAATTGAAAGTGTAATGCCTCTACCAACTTCAGACACAGGAATCTGTCAAGGACGTAAGCCAACAAATATTCTTCTACCAACACAAAGGACAGATGCCAAGTGGAAGGCAAGCGGCCAACTGATGTGGAATTTTGCCTTCAGATTTGGTTTTCTAAGGTGAGGATGTGTAAAAGGGGAATTTGCGTGACGGGTACAAATTCACTCCTATACATTTTTCCCCCATTTTAGCGAGAGTGAATACTGATGAGTGCTTCAGTAAAGTAGATCAGAGAGCGAGTAGGGTTAGAAATGTATACCTGAATCGTTGAGGAAGCAAACAACGATCTGGCAAGCTCGAAAGTGCAAGGAAAAACAAAGGACTCCATAGCCTCGCAAAACTATGAAGTTGCATAGGGTACACCAAAGGTCCTCGGACCAATGATGGACAAACCCCACAGGACGAAAGCGTCTTTTAGGCCCGTAAACCTGCAAGAAGGTAACCCTCAAGATCTCTCACATGAAGGAAACCCAAAAAATTAAGCATCTCATAGGCCTGCAAACCTGCAATGAAGTAGCCTTCAAGATCTCTCACCATTAAGGAAGCCCCATGAAGTATGTGTCTTACTGGCCCGCAGACCTGCAAGAAGGTACCCTTCAAGATCTCTCACATGAAGGAAACCCAAATGAAAGCGCCTTACAGGCCTGCGAACCTGTAAGGAGGCATCCCCCAAGATCTCTCGCATGGATGAAACCCAAAGGAAAGAGCACCTTACAGATCCGTAGACTTGCAAGGAGGCATCCCCCAAGATCTCTTGCATGGAGGAAACCCAAAGGAAACGGACTTCACAGAGTTGAATTTGGAAAGCAACTTTACAGGCGCACCTGCAAAGCGACATGCTTAGCCACAGATACAGAATGTCAAGAACAAAGCGGCCATGCGGACAGTCATGCAAACCATCGACAAATTATGAAGCTTTCAAAAAGGGTCCCTTGGGAACCCGACGTAAAGAGGGGTTCCACTCAAGGCACACGCTATTTGAAAGTGCAAGAAAGATGTTCCTTCTCAAATCGATTCATCATCAAAGAATATTTTTGAAAGATGTTCACTTCATCAAGGAATTTTAAAGGAAGAAAGTACCCCCTTGCAAGGGGAAGGTAAAGGCTACTTCCACCTAGGAGGAAAGCTCTCAAGTTCTTTATTTACGAACCCATGATGAAGGAAAAACATTTTGTTAGGGTTCCAAGCTGAGAATGCGATTTTTCAAAAAGGTTTGTGAAGATTCTCGAGAAAAGATTCGTTGGCAACAAATACATTTTTTGAAAATCAAAGTGTTATAGAAAAGGTGTTGTCACACATGAGAGGGACAACTCAAGCAAAGAAGAGAGAAGGATAAGAAAAAAGCAAAAGGGGAAAACCAAGTTGACAAATAAGAGATACAGGGGTGATATGATATTTTTAGGTCAGAATTGCTCATAAATATATGTATATAAGTATAATAGTAGTATATAAATGAATTGTCATCAACTCCCTACCATATTAGACCATGTGAAGAATGCAGAAGAAGACAAAGTAAAAATAAAAAATTGGGTCAACATGGAAGGGGAGCCTAAATGCCCCCAACAGTTTGCACCGTCCCCAATTTGTTGAAAGTCAAACACAAACATGGAATAATGATGATACAATTAAAAGAAGGTTTACGACACAAAAAATCACTCATGTATCCAGGCACCAACAAGAGTGACAAGGGTCATATAGGAACACATAACACGATTACGGGGGAACACATCACAACACACACACATCTATTCTAAAGATAAAGAAGGGGCCTCCCCCTAACATTGATCGACTAAGAGGTCATCCACTTCCCACTCTAGGTCATTGTAGGGGGAAGGAGGATGAGCCTGCAGTGGCGAAATGTTAAGAGGAAGAGCTTCCAACCCCCCGCAACAAGGGCTAAGAAAGAAACCCCCGCAAGGTCTTCTCCGCTAAGCTCTTGTGGAGCTAGGATCAGCAACTTCACGAAAATCGCTGACAAGGCCGAAACTTCATCTAGAGAGTTAAACATACATCTTACTAGAGAGCCACGTTGTACGTCAACGGATGGAGAGGGTTGCGCTCGAGATTCACTACTTGGCTCGCCAAGTGATTCGAGAGCAGTGACAAACTCGGGGGAAGCCGAGACTGGTTCTGTTACCAAGACGGAACAAGTCAGTGCAAGACCACCCTTCAAAGAAGGTGTGATCCTCTTACGCCCTTCGTTGCTGGAAGGACCAGCCTCTACCTTTTATTTTGTCAGGGGGTGCGAACTCCCTACAAACAAAGCGAGAGGCGCGGAGGAAGAGGAGGAAGAGAAAACCGCAGCAAATACCATTGAAGTGTTTGACATGTCTACGGGTTTTAGAAAAGGAGGGATGTCTAGAAGGGACATCATCAAGGGTGGCTCAATTGAAGGAGTGATGAACGCCTGCACCCTTTTAGAGTCAGGCACACTCACAATAGAAGCCAAGAGTGATATGGGGTTCGGTTGAATGGAGGCAAAGGGGAGGAGAGAGGAGGACACAACAGGAGGTCCTGAAACAGAAGTGGTCATCTCTTCATCCTTTATTTGCAAAGTGGCTTGATCAGCTGCGAGAGCTTTTCACCGACACTTGTGCTCACATGCAAGGCAGTTTCTACAACTCTTCGAGCTAGAGGCCGAAAGCTAGGAAGGGACAAAAGGATCTTGCTCAGCCATGGGAGTGTCCACTACAACTATTTCTAGTGGAGGGACAAACCCTTGGATGGGAGCAGGAGGAGCAGGTTGAGAAATGGTGGGGAGAATCAATTCTAATGTCTCGACAACGGGCCTCTTCCTGCTTACTGCTTTGGGAGAAGAAGTGGTCGGTGGCTATGGAGGTTGAGACATAGATGATTCCCCTCGAGGATCTTTCTTTCTGCCATACCGAATGAGCCTAGGCTTCGTGGGCAGAACAGGAAGCTTGAATGCGTGATGCTTAGACTTTCGCCAAGTGGGCACCGTAGGATTCTCTCGCAAGTGTGAAACGAAATCTGATGGCTCCACTGCAACTTGAGAAAGAGTATTTGGCTAAACAACATAAGAGAAATAAAGAGGATCTCGAGACCACTTCTCTTCTTCCCTTCTGCAGGCCTTAGCAAGCATCACTATCAGTTTTTAAGCAAGCCCTATGTGAAATAGCATAAGGCAAGGGAGGGTATCTCGCTTTTGGCGTTAGGCTCCCTTTCTTGTACTTTTGATATGTTTGGTACAAGAGATCCTTCCTAGGAGGAAGAGGACCAACAGGTGCAAGCCAAAAGTGATCCAAGGAGTAGCTATCACATGCAACTGGTGGTTTATAACCAGTGTCATGAATCACATGCATCGACCCCCTGAATGAACTTCAAGCATTTGTGCACAGCCAAGGGAATTGTGTTCCTAGCTACTAATCACGGGATACCCAACTTTACTCTAAAGAGTTCAGACCCCAGGATTATGTCAAACAGTAGGTTCATAGACTTAGGTCTGACAAGGATTTATAGCACGATACTACCTAGGGGAGGTACAAAAATCCTGTTGTGCATACGGATGGTGCTCACAGGTGCATTGTATCCATCTTTATGCAAGAAGTTAATTAACATAATCTCCTCAATTATGATATTCACCTAAGATGTTAGATCAACAAGAAAACCCACTACAATATTCTCATTGATCTATGCAGGGATATAAAGAGGAGATGGTTCTCTATTGAAGCTCATCAGCAAATCCTACAAGGTGAAGGTTATACTTGGGCCACCACTCGTAGGCTACTCAGAGGAGATAGGTTGATGCAGAAAAGAGGCCATCACGCACATTGAACGATACTTTCACAAAGTCCCCAAAGGTTATATGATAGGATAGTGACCCAATCAAGGTTTCGTTGCACAACACTTATGAGACCTTCAACTACGCCTACTAGGGGTCACAAGTTGGGTTGCAAGGCGAAAAAGTTACAACACTCACACCTACAACACTCCTAGAATACGAGGAAAGGAACTTTCAATATCACAAAACGAAACCAAAATGGTTCACGTCAGGTTCAACAAAAATGTAAGAGAGGGGGACCAACCATGACAAGGCTTAGGGTCACGGAGAGCCAAGAGTGGAGGGCTGCCCTAACTTACCTCACTCTAAAGGACTATAAGGTCCTCAATCACTCTGCAGACCCGAGATCTAATTTGGGGCTAGGTGAGCCGGTTTTCAGGTTCAACACTATATCTCAGGTAGCTCTTTGCCCGAGGACAAAAGCGCGGTTCTGGGACGACAATGTGACATGCTAACGTTTCTCAAGTGTTCTTGCATTCGTACGACCAAAGGACCAAAAAGACAGTTTGAACCATCAGAAAACTAGCTAACAACCTAGCTAATGACTTCTAAAGGAACAAAAAAAATATTATAAAATAGGAAAGATAGAAACGGATATGATAAAGCAAATAGATGAGAACTAGAGTGACAAAGATAATCTCATCGAGGCACTAGTTCGCTAGCTAGCTCTGATAGCATGTCCACCTACACACAGGAAAGAGGGGAAATGTGTTGGGGTTGAATAGAGGTTTGCTTCAATCAGACCCCCATTTTGGTGTTTCCACCTCCACGAACAACTAGATAGCAACAAAAGGGAAATGTATGATAAAGAAGTAAAGAAAGAAAGTACACAAATAACACAACAAAACAATAAATAGCTACTCAACCAAATCATAAAGGAGAGGAGCTAAATATTACCACCTCCACCAAAAGCTCACTAGCCAATGGAGGAGAAAGAAGGCTTGAACAATCACCACAACCTCAATTGTGATGAAGGGAGGTGTTGCAAAACCTCAAGCCCACATTGCAATGGCTTACTTCACACTTGCTTTACGGAGTTGATGGAGTTTTGTTGTTGTAATGGACTTTTGAAGTGTTGCTTGAAAGTGAAGAAAGTGTTGTAGCTTGCAAAGAGATTGTTGGAGAATGGATAGAAGGATGAATTTGAAGAAGAAGAGGGACAATCTGCCATTTTCGGAGTCTGTTGGTCGAAGAGGGACATTACAAATTGACCCCAATCGAAAGTGTAACGCCTCTGCCAACTTCAGATGCAAGAATCCATCAGGGACATAAGTGCACCACATGGATGTTTGTGTGTCGCGTGCGCATCCCCAACAAATATCCTTCTATCGACACAAAGGACATATGCCAAATGGAAGGCAAGCAACATGTAGAATTTTGCCTTCAAATTTGGTTTTCTAAGGTGAGGATATGTAAAAAGGGAATTTGTGTGAGGAGTGCAAATTGGCTCCTATACATTATGATCAGTTCATACATTGAATCTCCCACAGACTAGGTATTACCTAAATTTAGTTAAGGCATGCATTATTGCTAGCATCTTCTTACCATAAATAGAATCTTTTTTTGATTTCTTTTAGTTTTCTACTTTCAAAGGCGATGGGATGTTTGTTTTGCATTAATACGACCCCTTCCTCTAATTCAATGGTGTGTTCAAAGCCTCTCTTTGGTGGTAGTCCTTGCGGTATGTCTTTAAACACCCTTTTGTGCCCCTTTAATATAAGTTGAATGTCAATGTGTATAGTTTTCCCTTGGGAGGAAGACTTGTCAAGGATCATGCATTGTGCAACCCATTCTCTTTGTCCATGTCTAAAAATTATTTCCAACCTCTTGGATGAAACTACTCTTGGTGATCCATCAAATAGCCCTCTTAAGAGGACTTTTTGTCCCTTATGTTTAAAAAGCTCCAATTTTGGAAGGTCTAGGTAAAAAATCCCTAAAGAGTGTATCCATGGGGTGCCCAAGATTACATCAATGTCCCCTAAATTTACTACATATAAATATTCTTTGATTGGATGGTTTCCCAAGGTTATGCTTAGTTGATGAATTTTTTTAGCACATAGGGAACTGGATCCATCAACCAGGGCTACTTTAAAGCCCTTAAAATCTTTTGTTTCTAATTTCATTTTTGCAAAAAAAAAAATTGTCAATAAAGTTGTGGGTTGCCCCACTATCCATAAGGGCTATTACTTTTTGTCCTTTTATTATACTTTTGATTCGAAAAGGGTGATGCTTGGAGTCTCTAGAGATGACTGCTAGGGTTCCTTGTTCTTCATCATACCTTATTTTCTTTCTCATACTTCCTTGTTCTTCTTCATCGGATCTTGCTTCTATATTTCATGCCTTGCTTTCCTATCCACAAATGTTTCTTGGCCCCCATTTTTCCTTACATTTGAAGCACAAACCTTTCTTTTTTAGGTCCTCCCGTTGCCCTTTAAGGTTTTCTTGTTTACCAACATGCCTAGGTTCCCATTATTACTTGCAATCGAAACATAATTTTCACTTTCAAAATCCCCCTTTATGCCCATTTTTCTTATAGGGAGGTTTGGTGTGTGTGTTTGATGACTTGTCTTTTATGGATGTGTCTTTTAGTTTTAGAGCCTTTTCAATGGCATCATCAAGAGAGGTGGGATCAAGGGTGCTTGCCAACCCTAAGATCAAATATTTTAACCCTTTGACGAATAGGTAGGTGAGTTGATCTTTGGTAACCCTAAGATCAAATATTTTAACCCTTTCACGAATAGGTAGGTGAGTTGATCTTTGGTAACCCTAAGATCAAATATTTTAACCCTTTCACGAATAGGTAGGTGAGTTGATCTTTGGTAACCCTAGACATTTTTAGTGAAATTCTTTGGAATTCGGCTATGTAATCTTCTACAAATCCTTGTTTCCTTAGATGTGTTAGTTCCTCAAAGTCTTTTTGGGGGTGTTTTCTATCAAATATTTTTATGAGTTTGTGTGTAAATTCGTCATAGGTGGTTATGTTACTGTGTCCTTGGATGAAGATGTCATGATGCCACCATTCATGGCCAAATCCCACTAAATGCAAGATGGCAAACTGGACAATGTCTTCTTCTATCATAGGGCTAAGGGTTAATAGGTGTTTAACTTTTGTATCCATGCATGTGATGTGAATTTCCCCGATCCATTGAAGTTGGGAAGAGTTAATTTATTCACCTTTAGTCTCAAATATTTACTAGGTTATCTCTTGTCTTTTTTTGATGCCCCATGTTTCTTAGCTTCACAAAATTCCCTGAATGGAATATTCCTCCTAATCTCAGGGTCCGGACTTGTGTAGGCTCTGGCAATTTCTTCAGTGCCATTAAGGGGTAGGTTATTTTCTTCTTCCTCCATTTGTGTTTCTTCCCTAGGTAGGAATGAAGGCCTTGGGATCCTAGGGGCAGAAGATATGTTATTACTCTCTGAATGGTTAGAGTTTACATCACTCCCATTTGTAAGGATTGGAGGAGTGCTTGGTTTGTTTTCTCATTTTGTTCCATAAAAGCTTGGTTTATATTTTCATTGTTTTCCATGAAGGCCCTAATTTTAATTTCCATTTGTTCATTCATTGTATTGTTTTGAGTAGAGTTGTTTTTGGTTGCAAGTTTCAATTTTTCTCTCAAGTACCCTTTGAGCTCTTTTGCTATGTTGCATCCACTATCTTTCGTCCCTTGGGCTGGTAGGAACGATGCTCTGATACCAATTGTAATGTCCCCTTTTTGGATTGCCCTAAATCTTGCCCTAGAATCAAAAACTTAATGTAGTTAGGGTTATAACTAACCAATTATATGCTTGAAGCAATATAAACTTGGGTAAGGTCCTGCAATCATGTTAGACACTATTGGAAATATAATTCATATGATCAAAAACATATATAATAAATGTCTTATCTATTTAAACCATGTAAAAATATATAAATATTTCAAAACTATTTAAACTACACAACATCCATAATGCATAGTGGAAGTTTAATCATAATAGGAGTTGGATGAGAAACTTGATAAGGTGCCCAAAGCTATCCATGCGCTAAGCCCAAGAGCGGATATACCATCCCTCTTGGCACTAAGTGGCAGACACACGAGCATCCAACATGGGTTAGCATACTTAGTGGATAAACTTGTATTTCCCTTCCCTATCCATGCCGCCTTATCCATCCTTCTGATGATTGAGACTCCTTGAATCCATCCCAACAACCAACCCATGTAGATATTGTGGGGGAGGGGGGGGGAAGCTACAATAGGAGGTTTATAGATTCCCCTTTCTGAGCCTAAGGGCAGAAGCTCACCCGCTTGGACCCAAGTGGAAAACACACAGACATCCAACATGGAGTGGCACACTTAAAAAAAAATCTAATATATGCTCACCCTATTGGTATTTCCCCCACTCTGCATGGTTGCTTGATGAGAATTATAAACACTAAATACATCCAGATTCATAGAGATTATAGAACTATAAAGATATCATTATTGTTAATGAGATATAGCTTCGGTTAGATATAAATGATGATTTCTAAATAGCATCATCATCATTTATATGTGATCGAATTTAATCTTTAAATATATTTCTGGAAATAAGTAAAATGAATTTATAAAGCATGTATAAATTCGAAATAATAAAATGATGATTAAATTTTCCATTGAATTAAATTCGGAACTCATAGTATATATATCCGCCATGTATGAAAGCGCATGTGTTATGTTTACTAAACTGAGTGTTAGTCGATTACAATTGGGACCCGCGCACCCAAAGGGACACGTCCTCTCATGAGACGCATCTCTTAGAGGCGAGTCTCCAAGGGTACTTAACATTGTTCCATCATTGATATGCAAACATCGAAATTATTAATGTTCTCCAATCAACACATTCAACATAAAGAGTAGAAATCTGGAAATTGTTTTTTTGGACTTAGAATTCTCACACAAAATTTATGACCTTAGTGTTTTCTTAGATTTAGTAGGATCCTATTTGATAAATATTTGATTACATTTACATGGTATCAGAGCCAAGTTGTGTGAATCCAAATCAAATCTAAATATCAGATTGCTCTAGAAAATTCGTATCTTCTAAAATCGAATTCACATCACATTCTTCATAATGTCAAGTGTGATTAGATTTGAAGATCGTCTTGCAAGAGCAGACAACTTCACATCATGGAAATTTAGAATCATGACGATCCTTAAAGAGAATAAACTAGACTCACTTGTGAGAGAAAATAAAACGGAACCAGAGGCTGATCCTAAGAAAACTCAATGGATTGAAAACAATGAAAAAGCCATGAAAATCCTAGTAGATGCAATTAGGGATCATATAGTGCCCATCCTAGAAAAACATGAAACTACATATCATATGTTCAAATCTCTTGAGAGTACCTATGAGATCAACAACACCAGTAGGAATATTGCATTAAAGAGGCAAATCAACAATGCTCAAATAAACAAAGGAGAGTCAATTAATGCATACTTCATGAGGATCATTGAACTAAGAGATCAATTATCCACAATTGGATATCAAATTGATAGCAAAGAGTTAACTCTAATTGCACTAGGAGGCCTACCTAACTCATGGGAGTCATTTGTTCAAGGAATAAGTGCGAGATCTAAACTCCCCAAGTTTGATAGGCTAAGAACTGACTACCTTCAAGAAGAAACAAGACTCTCCACTAAAGAAAATAAACAGAAGAACATAGATGAAGACATTCATGTACTCAACACATCTAATAAAAGGAACAAGAAAAACTCCTACAAGAGAGGATCTTTTAAAAGAAAGAGAAATTCCAATGGAAAGGGATCTTCTAAGAAGAAAGACATCTCTCAAGTGCAATGCTTTAGATGTGATCAATATAGCCACTATGCAATGAAGTGCCTTGATAGATCAAAGCAACAAGCATCTTTTGCCAAAGTAGGAAAGACAAATTCAGATCATGAATCTGAGAACTTTGTGTTCTATACAGCCTTATCTAGTCAAGTATCTAACAACACCCACAACTGGGTAATTGATAGTGGTTCCTCTAGACATATCATAGGATTCAGAGAACACCTAGACACTATGACTAAAAAGTCTGATGAAGAAGTAACCATCGGGGATGATTCTGCACATCCTGTAAAAGGGGTTGGAACTTGCTCCATCAAACTGAAATCTGGTCTTTCTCTTCAACTCACTAGAGTCTTATTTGTATCTGGAATTAAGAGGAATCTAATATCCATCTCTGCCCTTGAAGACAATGGATATAGAGTTACCTTTATGGATGGGAAAGTTCTAGCATGGCCTAAGAACTCAACGATCAAGAAAGCCCAAACCATAGGTGTAAGACAAGGGTACCTTTACAAACTATGCACTGAAGTTAAACAAGCCATTACCCTTGACACATTTGATTCAAATGAGATTTGGCATAGAAGATTAGGACACCTTCATTTATGTGCCCTACCTTATGTGGAAAAACTTGTAACAGGCTTACCTAAGTTAAAACCATCTCATGAAGGAACTTGCAAAGGTTGTGCCTTAGGAAAGAATACAAAGGGGTCTTTTCCCAATAGTTTGAGCAAAACCCTAAATGTGTTAGAACTGGTTCACTCAGACTTATGTGGACCCATGTCTGAACCCTCTAAAGCAAGATTTCTATACTATGTCATATTTATAGATGACTTCTCTAGGAAAACCTGGATCTATTTCCTTAAGTGTAAAGAATCAATAGAAATCCTCAAAAGGTTCAAAGAGTTTAAAGCCCTTACTGAAAACTTCTCTGGAAAGAAAATAAAAACCTTAAGGAAAGACAATGGGAAAGAATACACCTCTAAAATTTTTAAGGAATTCTGCATGAGTGTTGGAATCAAGAGGGAGTTCACAGTTGCCTACAACCCTCAACAGAATGGGGTTGTTGAAAGAAAAAAATAGAACCATTGTAGAAGCTGCTAAGACAATGTTGCTGGACCAAAACATTGAAACTTCTTTCTAGGAAGAAGCCTCTAGGACTGTTGTCTATATCCAAAATAGACGTCCTCATTCTCATCTTGATAACAAAACTCCTGAAGAAGCCTTTATCGACATAAAACCTGACATTAGTCATTTTAGGATTTTTGGTTGTCCTGTCTATATTCATGTGCCCAAAGAGAAGAGATTCAAACTAGAAACTTCTGGAAAGAAGGGAGTATTTGTGGGTTATAGTGAAACCTCCAAAGTCTACAAGATATTCATACCCAAGCATAAACAAATTGAATTGAGCAGATATGTCATCTTTGAAGAAGACATTGCATTCAAGAGGGCAAGAAGTTCTAGTGAGAAAGAAACCTATTCCCCTAGAGTACCTGAAATGGAACCTACTCCTGAGATTCAGAGGGAGCATCCTAAGGAATTTCCACATGAACTTCCTTCTACTTCAGATGAGAATACACATGACAACGACAAAAAGAGACCACTTTGGGCTAGAAAGATGATCAAAGAAGCCGAGGATCATGCAACACCCAAAGGAACGTTCAGGGAGAGTAAAAGACCCAAACGTCTCTCTAGCTATGTTGCTCTAATGAACAATATCATAAACTCAAAACCTATTAGTGTTACAAAAGCTTTCCGACATCAAGCATGGAAGGATGCAATGACGAAGGAATATCAGTCTATTCTAAAGAATGATGTATGGGATATAGTGCCTAGACCGAAAGAGAAATCTGTTGTCTCTTCCAAATGGCTCTTCAAAATCAAGCATGTTGCTGATGGCAGTATAGAAAAATATAAAGCACGTTTTGTGGCAAGAGGTTTTTCTCAAAAGGAAGGCATTGATTATGAAGAAACATTTGCAACTGTTGCCTGTTACACATCGGTGAGAGCAATGTTAGCCATTGCAGCAGCTAAAGGCTGGAAGATCCGTCAAATTGATGTAAAAATTGCCTTCCTGAATGGAACCATTGAAGAGGAAGTCTATCTGGAACAGCATGAAGGTTTTGTGATACATAAACCTGACTCACATGTATGTAGACTGAAGAAAGCCCTCTATGGACTTAAATAGGTTCCCAGGGTCCGGTATGAAAGAATTGACAGCTATCTCTTGGGACTAGGATTTTCCAAGAATGATGCTGACTCCAATCTCTACTTCAAGGTAATCAAAGGTGATATGCTAATAATTATTTTATATGTTGATGACCTGTTGATAACAGGAGAAGATCACCTCATTGCTCAAGGAAAGCAGGATCTAATTTTTGAATTTGACATGAAAGACTTGGGCATTCTACACTACTTCCTAGGTTTAGAAGTATGGAAAAAATCAGAGGGCATTATACTAAACCAAGGGAAGTATACTATTGATATTCTGAAGAGATTTGGAATGTTGGACTGTAGACCGATGTCTACACCTATGGAAACCAACCTTCACAAACTAAAAGAAGCAGCAGCAAAATCCAAGTGTCCAGATCCAACCCTTTACAAACAGATGATTGGATCCTTGATGTATCTGGTTAACACCAGACCTGATGTTTGCTATGCAGTGAATGTTCTCAGCTAGTTCATGTGTGAGCCAAAGGAAATTCACCTAATGGTTGTGAAACATATTTTGAGATATCTTCAAGGCACTATTGGATATGGTCTTATTTACAAGAATGATCAACTAGATCTACATGGGTACTCTGATTCAGTTTGGGCTGGAAGTGTAACCGATTGGAAAAGCACATCAAGATGTTGCTTTACTTTAGGATCGGCTATGATCTCCTAGATTTGCAGAAAACAGTCTTCAGTTGCACAGAGCTCAACAAAAGCTGAATACATTGTAGCCTCTATGGGAGCAAGAGAAGCAGTTTGGCTTCGTAAATTTCTTGTGGGACTCTTTGGTGAGCCCTTGAATCCTACAATTATTCATTATGATAATTAGAGTTGCATCAAACTCTCTATAAATCCTGTCTTCCATGATAGATCTAAGCACATTGAGATCCCCTATAATTATGTAAGAGATATGGTGGAAAGGAAAGTAATCCAGTTGGAGTATATTAGTACAAATGATCAAACTACAAACATTCTCACCAAGCCTCTCTCCCAAATCAAGGTAGAGCACTTTAGGAAGAAACTTGGTATGGTTGAAATGTAATTTGATATTTTGTTTGAAATACAAATTCTTTATAAATTGTACTAATATATAAAGATGTTTAATGTGTAAAATCTTTTGTCATGTGTGTGACTCCATGACTTTATGGGCCTACTCCCCTTGTGTACATTATTGAAAGGTGACGATCTTTCTAATAATGAACACTTGTACTTGACATTGTAAAGTGACGACTCTATAATGATAAACTATCATGATAGATATCATGTGACTTGATATCTGTGGACATGTCATGATAGTATCTCTTGGACACTTTTGATGGATATCATGGGACTTGATGTCATCTGTAGATCATTGTGATCCTTAAGAGATTATCATGGTGGATATTTATATCCGTGGATATGCCATGAATTATGGTAGACATCATGTGACTTGATGTCAGTGCACATACCATAATGAAGATGTGTTATGAAGAATGTCATGTGACTTGACAATATTGAGTAAAACATACCATATCTTCGATATCACGTGTGAATGTGATATCTCTACTTATTTGATTTGAAATATCTTCCCTAGCTAAGAGGGAGTGTTAATGAGATATAGCTTCGGTCAGATATAAATGATGATTTCTAAATAGCATCATCATCATTTATAGGTGATCAAATTTAATCTTTAAATATATTTCTGGAAATAAGTAAAACAAATTTATAAAGCATGTATAAATTCAAAATAATAAAATGATGATTAAATTCTGCATTGAATTAAATTCGGAACTCATAGTATATATATCCACCATGTATGAAGGCGCATGTGTTATGTTTACTAAACCGAGTGTTAGTTAGTTACCTTTGGGACCCACACGCCCAAAGGGACACATCCTCTCATGAGATGCGTCTCTTAGAGGCGGGTCTCCAAGGGTACTTAACATTGTTCCATCATTGATATGCAAACATCGAAATTATTAATGTTCTGCAATTAGCACATTCAACATAAAGAGTAGAAATCTGGAAATTGTTTTTTTGGACTTAGAATTCTCACACAGAATTTCTGACCTTAGTGTTTTCTTAGATTTAGTAGGATCCTGTTTGATAAAGATTTGATTACATTTACAATTATACACAATAATCATGATAGAGCATACCACAATATTTATTAAAACAAAAGACTACTATATTCTTAGAAGCAAATGTATTAGCTACTGATTCTACCCTTGTCTGCTGAGTGTAGATAATTAATTCTGATATGATATAATTGTTTTTCTATGTGCAAATATATTTTCTTTGATCTAATGCCTCTTCCCCTTGTTTGATCCCCACATTTATACCTTGTAAATCCCCAAGAGGGGCAACCATATGGGGAGAGATGTCCTTATGAAGGGAGATGTCCCTTAGTAGAACTTAATTGATGCCACCTTTTCTTATTTAACCGCTACCTCTTATTTGTTGCATATAAATTCCTTTATTAATTTTTTATCATAGAGTTAAGGAATCCCCGCCTTCTCATAATGAATTAATTCACAATCAAGGGCATGACACACAATAGAAGATTTTTGGTTGACTTTGAGGTACTACCAATCCTTCTAGGATATGACATAGTCAAATTGCTTCACAAACTATTGCACTTGTTAAATGATATTTTGCATATGTTGAGAAACAAGCAACTATGGCTTGTTTCTTACTTCCTCAAGAAATAGGACTTGAACCTAAGAAGAAAACAAATCCAGATACAGAGCTCCTAACGTCAACAAATCTTGCATAATTTGCATCAATGTACTATGTTAAAAATAATTGATCATTCTTTTTATATTCTAAACCATGATTCGGTGTACCATGGATATACCTTAGTACCTATTTTGCTACTTTCCAATAACACATTGTTGGTTCTTGCATGAATCATGAAAGGTAATTAACAAAACTAATATATGGTCTAGTGTAGGTCAAATAATTCAAACCTCCAATCATTTGTTGATAGAGAGTTGCATTTACTTGATGAGATGGATCAAAAACAAATAACTACAATTTTGATTCCATGGGTGTAGACATGGGTTTGGAATCCATCATTCTAAATTTCCCAAGCAATGTTTTGGCATTTTTTTGAGATACAAAAGTCTAGTGATTAGTTTGCCATACCTCTAAATCGAGACAATAGTGTAATAGTTTGACACCTGTCATATCAAATGCCTTCTTGAGATAATTCTTGGTTGTCTCAACCTTTGTTTCTGAGCTACTTGTAATAACTAGGTCATCAACATATACATTGATAATCACAATCTACCCCCTTGTGTCATGCCCCACTAGGAAACAAAAATCATAGCCTTATGAAATCATTTCCTCAAGAAAAAAATAAGCAATGCTCCTAGTAAGGGGTCAATTAGGATTAAAAAGGAATGTCATTTGCAATAATACATACAACAACAATAATAATCATAAAAGAAGTTTCAAGGCAGGGCATAATTAGGAAGGGGTGTGACTCTTGCAAGGCAATGATTTTATGAAGAGGTGTGACTCTCTCAAGAAGAGGGTATAAATGGAGATCATTTCTTAGGGAAGAAGGCATTCATTCCAAGGAAGGGATTGAAGGATAAATATTCCATAAGTGAATGAGATTGGAAAAAGGAAAAATAAGAAATATAAGATATTTATTGGAAATAAATATTGTTTTCAGCAAGAATATTATTGGGAAGTAAATTTAGCATATATATATATATATAATTGTATAATGATATTTTATTATCAATTAATATAGTATATTCCTTTAGCAATCTATTTTAAATTTATAGAAGTGTTTTTCAAATAGAGAGGTTGATCAACCTTCGTTCACTAGAGGTGAAATATTGGATTTTCCTTCACAAGCACGCCACCTTGAGATACAACGCTCATGGGTCAGGGGACATATGAGTGCTCCTGGGCTTGTTGAGGAAGAAAATCTCCATGCATCTTATCAAGCACACCACCTCGAGATGGATGGAATGGAGATCCTACCATGCTTGTGGGCTGGGAGGCGAATGAGTGCTCTTGGGCTCAAGATCAAGGAGGATGGAGTGCCTCCAAGGTGGACTGAGGGGTGGAGTGGTCCTAAGATCCTACCATGTTTGTGGGCCAAGAGGTGGATGAGTGCTCTTGGGCTTGATGTTCTTCTCAAGTATGCCACCCCGAGAAGGGTGGATGAGGATCCACCCATGCTTTCACAATACAAGGACAACCATCCTTGGAATTGTGGTTTGCAAACATTTCAAGTGAATTCCTAATATGATTGGATATAGGAATATACCTCAGAATAATCATTAATGATAAGATATTTTGAATTTGAATGTTAATGATGCTATGAAGTATAGATTTAACTATTATGATGTTTTAGCTATGGTATATTGCTCTCAATATTATAATATTTAATGTATTAATTTGAATGTTACTATATTTAGTCGATACTTGTTATTACTAATATCATTTTTTTGTGGTTATTATTATTTTATAGGCTTAAAAACCAAGAATTTTCTAAAATGGGACATTACACCTTATTTCTTAAGGTAGAGATTTGGATCATATGGATGCCTACTAAATTCATGTTGTAGCAAATGTTCATCAATTTTGATAAACGAGGGTCTAGGAGTTTGTTTGAGACCATGTAGAGATTTAACAAGTTTGCATACCTTTTTTCTTTACCAGATGCGATGTACCCCTCTGATTGGGTCATATAGACCTCCTCCTTAAGGTATCCATTGAGAAAGGGCTCTTTACATCCACTTGATATAGCTTCCATCCAAATTGTGTCACTAAAAAAAATTCATTTTGATGGTTTTTATCTTTGATATGGGAGAAAATGTTTCTTCATAATTAATCCCTTCTTTTTGGGCATAACCTTAGCCACAAGTCTAGCCTTATACTTAGCTATACTACCATTTTCCTCATACTTGATCTTGAAGATGCATTTACATCTAATGGCTTTCTTATTTGGTGGAAGATCAACAAGCTCCCAAGTCTTATTTTTCATTAAGGATTGATATTCTAGACTCCTTCCAACGCTTTAGTTCTAGTGCTTCTTGAACATTAAATGATTCAAAGTTATCAACTATTGAACTCATTAGTGCTATATTTACTTCATTAAGAGCTATACTACAAGTCCTCGGTCTTGAAGTCGAAGTGTCTAGGATTCCATATAGCTTTTCATCACAAATGGTACTAGTATACAACTTGGGCATAGCTCATGTGACATTTGTGTGTGTTGAGTTAGATTGATTATCAACATTCCCATTAATTTTCTCATCCAAGTTGAATATAGGAGCATTATCTAGAGTAGATGATGATGTAGAAGGTGAACATAACTCACTCTTCTCATAAAAAATCTTTGCTAATGTATATCTTCTTTGTGGTAGGATCCATACGGCGATAGGCCTTTGACTCATTGCTATAACCAAGAAGAATTACATTTCATAGTTTTCTCATCAAGCTTCTTTCTCTTTTGCTTAGGAATGTGCATCTATGTTATGCAACCAAATACATGAAGATGAGAGATGGATGACTTAACTCCAATCCATGATTCTTTTGATGTGATGCTCTAATACCACATGTTGAGCTATAACTCATCTAGACCAGCTAGGACTCAAATATAGGACCTTCCATTTATTGTTGGAGTGCTCTACCAATTGAACTATTGATCCTTCTTTGGCCAGCCCATCGTTGATCCAGATTTGGCTTATTTTCAACATCCCCCTTAAGCCACACTACAGGTGCTTGGAGCTCCTAGATAGGTTTTGATAAAGTGATTAGTCTCTTTATGGTGCTCTAGCATGCTCTCCACAACTGGATCAATGTCAAAAGCCTCTAAATCGACAAAGAAAACATATCCAAAATACTTGAAACTAGATCATAGATTAATGCAATAGACTTCACCTTCTCCACTATTCTCCTCCAAATATCCAGTTCTGTTTTCGTAACATTTTGCTTGAACAAAGACTCTAACTACTGCTAGGCTAGACAAATGCTCCAAATTTGCCTGCTAATTTTTTTTTCAGCATTTTTTACCTCTAGAAGCAATAGGTCCATCATGAAAAGGATATATGCATTTATATAGGTGACAAGGCCTTCCACACTATTCAATGAAAATGCAAAAGACTCCCTTAATGTAGACAATTACACGATCTCCAACAAGCCTATGCTTTGATACCATATCAAAGAATTAAAACTATTAATTCTTATTGTTGTAGGTGTTATGAATTTATACATGTAAATAATTTTAACCCTGGAACTCATGGTTTCCATAAAAATAACAAATTATTCACACATCTACTAACAAACAATAACAAATAAACAGTACAGGTAGACAATGATGGAATATGCCAACAATCATTAAGCATGCCTTTAGCTTTCATTGGTTCATTTAAAATTGTTGGGGGTGATGAGCATTTTCTTGAAGTACCGACAGTTATAGCATTCTTAACCTTGTAAGCTATTATATTTTTTGAAGATAATGACATGCAACAATCTGAGTGAACAAGTATCCAAAACATTGGAGTCTACACTTTAACATGTCACAAGATGTTTGAACCCTTATTTATTGCCCTTTCTTGAATTGCATTACAACAAAGAAATAAGTTTTACAGATACAATCCAGTTTTGTAGTACTGGTTTTGAATCAATCTCAGATGCACTTCCTCGATTGACATGCCAAAAAGAAAACCTGAATGCCATCAAAATCCGTACTACCTCTTGTAAATCGGATTGAATGTGATAATGCTTGCTTTAAATACATTCTTGTGTTGGAGCCACCCTCAAACGATGAGAACTTGTACTAACACCTTGTCTTGTATAAGCTTCTCTGTATGTATGTATTCTAGTGTTTCGATTCAACTGCATATGTTTTCTGCATTGATGTTTCAAACTCGCACTCTGTGTTTGATCATGAGGATGAGGAAATGATAGGTTTTGGTTTGATCTTTTGAGATGATACTCTTTTGTAGATCCATTCCAGAACCAAGGAACTTTGAGTTTGAATTAATTTGAGATAGTGTTCCATGGAGTTGAGGGGACTTAGGAATGGGAGGATAAGTTTGGGGATGACAAAAAAAAATTTCCAAAAAATTGAGAACAAGGAATGACCACTAAAATAATATATAAAAATTATTTGAAAATTAATTTAAAAAGATCAAAATCTAGATGATGAGTAACAGAAGCTGAAATTTATACGATGTTGTACTGATTTGTGACCTTTTACATTAGAGAATGAATCTTAATGCCTTCACCCTTCTCTTGAGTGAGATTGTACCATTGACTAGGACTCCCCTATTAGTAGATTTTGTAGGACAATTTGCACTATTTGATGACTCAACGTCGTTCATGATATAAACAATTTGAGCAAATTCTGGGAATGTTTATGTTGATGCTATTTTCAAAGATGATGGAACTTGTTATCATCCTCCAAAAAAAGAGTAATAGGGGCTAGCATTATTTCATCAAATAAACAAATATAAATATAGCCAAGTTTAATAAATAGGTCCACAACAAGTTGTACTACAAATGTATGTGTTAAATCCAACATCTTCATTAAGATTATTATAGTTATTTTCTAGCTCATTTGAGTGTAACCATAGAAACATTATTTGGATTTGGGATTCAATTAGGAAAATCAAAAGTATAAATGGAAATCAATTAATTTAACATAGTCAAGAATAATTTTATTTATTTATTAAATCTATGAAGTAGGGTTTGGGGGTGGTAGCCCCCAATGACCAACATGATTGAGAGGTAGTGCCTCTTGTGGGGTCTAGGGGAATGCACTAGGGGTGTTGCTCCTATACCTTGTAAGGGATGTTGCACTTGGTGGGTTTGTAATTGTGATATAGCACAAGGTCAAGGCCACAAGGACCTTCATGGTGCATTCATTTTTTGTTGTACTTGACATGTTCCTTATTGCAATATAGGACGAGGTTGAGGCCACAAGGACCTTCATGGTGCAATCAATTTTTTATATATACATTTTTTTATTTTTTAATGTTAAATGATTGTTATTTATAGTTTAGGGACTTTTGCTTCTTATTTTCATGATTGTAATAAAGAATGGGCTAGTGTTCTACCCATATTTTTTGTTCTTAGTAGGATTCTATTTTAGGTTTGGGTTTAGGGATTTTGATTACTTTTGACTTTTATTTTTAAATGTGTTTTTTTGTTTGGAGCCCTAAGTTAAGGGAATTTTGCAGATCTCAAGTTGACTTGAATGTACCACATAGAGGGATATGTTCCTAGGGATCACCATTGTTCTACAAGGTTGCCTTAGGGACAATCTTCTTTAGTGGTGGTGTGTAGTCCATCTCCAAAACATCCCTACCTCATGAAATGGAAATTTTTCTTAGGGATATATCCTTGGGGAACATTGGTCTTAAATGTGCTTCCATGATTTACATACCAAAAAGAAAATTTGAACTATATCCAAGTCACAATTTTAAATTGTGGGATTTGAACCATGTGTATTTTGAAATAAACCTAAGGTGAAATCCATGGGTTGATTGGTTGTAGACACTATTGACATTTTATTTCCTTATTTTTTTGTTTTAATTATGGCATTCCTCTCTAAAAAAGTTTGAGCTCTTGTACAACTACAAACAAAATCTACCATGTAGAATTCATTATGTTGGATAAACATTTGTAGACATAGAAAATGTTCAATTCGATCCAACACACTTGATCCTGATTACTAACCTCATATCTTCTTGAATCACACTCTTAGCTTATCATCACCTTCCATCTCTTAATTAGATAAATCGTTATTTATTTAATTAGGTCTTTCTCCTCTATTGATTAAATGAATCAAGTTAATTAATTAACCCTAAATCCTTCTGTGATTAAATAATTCATCTTATTAGACCCCTAAAGTCTTCTCATCAAATTGAATAAATTAAACTTTATTTGATTTAACCTAACATTATCCCTTTCAATTAAATAAATCAAAAATATTTATTTAATTAATCCTTTCCTCTAAACAGAGGTTGATCAAACTACGAATATGTTTACTCACTTTTGTTTATCTTAGCGGGCCTGCCTTGTGGGAAAAAAGTACTCACCCAAGGGAATGACCCAACCAATAACACACTAAGGACAAGTGTATTTCCAACCGGGATATAAAAATGGGTATTGGAACAAAAGCCAGTATCAAACAGTTGGCTCTGACGAGAAGGGCAACAATGGTCTTTCGCTGCATGGGTCAATCTCCATGAACGAAAAGACCGAATCAAAACCCTTGTTTAGCAAAGGCCAAATCCTTAACTATTTTGTTGGTGCAAAAGGTCATGTCCTTTGAAGCCGCCCCACGTATACATGCGGTTCTGTTGTAGAGATGGAAAGTATGCCATGGGAGATTCATGGGTATTGATGCTTGGCTGATCCAAGAAGCGAGTGCACTCTAAGGGGGACCCTATGTGGTCAAGCATCTAATCATCTGCACTAAATATGCACAGCTGGATTTATCCAAGTGGGAACCCCACAAAATATTGTCTCTTCATCCTAGGGTTGTACATGTGCTTGGAATAAAAAAATACATTGTTTGGTCCTAAAAACATTTGAAAACAAACATTCATAAGGAGCTTCAAATTTCAAACCCTTTGGAGGAAACAAATATCCTTTGGCAAACCTAAGTGTTCTTTCTTGCCCTAGGGATTATGTCCTTAGAGGTTTCTAAGTGCTTGGGTTTAATCACCATTTGTTTTCACTAAAGTCAACCTAGGAAACCATGCTCTTAAAACTTTGATTTTCACATAATGGACCTTGTGGAATGAAAAGGAATTGAGACATGGACATTTAGTTTGAAATCATAACCAAGAAATTGTTTTTGATAAAAGGAACTCATTAAATAAAGATAAATACAATTGGACCTCATGCATGTGTTTTCTCAATTGATTTCTCGTAAAATCAAAATCCAAAAACCAAGGTTCAAAAATGTTAGCCTAAAAGCTCGTGAGGAGCGTCTTGAAAGGCTTTTTGAAGTTAGAGAAAGATTGGTATATAATTTCTACAAGAAGGCCTCAAAAAACAACCCAAGTTTGTATGATTTCTATTATAACAAAATCCAACTCTTTTTCAAAGGTTTGTTTTTCTCACTTAGAAGTATGGCATGTTCTTCAATACTAAGCTCTTGTAAGGAAAAGTCTTGTCTAGGCCAAGTCTAGGATCAAAATCATCACTCTCATCCATCCCCCCACCATCAAAATCAAACATCAGCTCACCAACAAACTCTTGAAGACTTTAAAACATCATTCATGCTAAACTTATAGACAACCCAAGTTTGTATGAGTTCTATTATCAACAAAATCCAACTCTTTTTCAAAGGTTTTCTTTTCTCACTTAGAAGTATGGCATGTTCTTCAATACCGAGGTCTCATAAGGAAGACTCTTGTCTAGGCCAAGTCTAGGATCAAAATCATCACTCTCATCCATCCCCCCACCATCAAAATCAAACATCAGCTCACCAACAAACTCTTGAAGAATTTAAAACATCATTCATGCTAAACTTATAGGCAAAATCATCATCACTATCAAAATCAAAATTATTTCAAGCCCTAAACTTTTTAGCACCCCCCCTAAAGTTCTTCAAGAGTTTCACTCATCCACATCATCTGTCTTTCATCCCCATCATCACTTTTTGATCCTTAGACTCTCCTCATTCTTCTCCTTTTTTGTGCCTAAAGATTAAGATCAAATGATCTCTATTTTATGGTTCAAACAAGATCGCAACACAAGAGAAACATGGAAATCACTAAGGAAACATCAACTTCAATTGACCTAAGTCAAGAAACCTCCGAAGTAAACCTTGCGGGATCAAGCAATCCCTTGAAACAACTCCTCTTTGTCATCACAAAATCCTCGAGAGGAAGGCTATGTAGAAGACATCATTAATGATGACTTGGGAATGACACAAAAGGGAATAACTGAAATGATTCAAAATCTTGAGAATCAGAGAATTGTTAATGCCATGTTAAAACTTAATCCCTCTCTATATATGTGTGTGTTAATGGAAGGAGGGTCCAAACTCCCTTCTGCCTTTGACGTAAGTACTAATATGGAAAGGCCTCTTGCAAGCATACCCCCAATGTCACTTCCAAACATCACTCAGGAGATCCCCCAAACCATATCAATAATAGCATCGACCCCACCAGTTGTTAGTAAGGGAAGAGCCATCTTTCACAAATTACAAAAGCATCACCTTGTAAACAATAGGGAGATAAACATCAACACCACATCGGATAACTCTGTCCTGGTAAATTCATTACACCTGAATGTTCTACTTACTTTCCATAATCATGCAGACTCATCCTCATTTCATGCAATGCCAATCTATCCATTGAATATATAAAATTCTCTACCTATGATTTCGCAAGGAGAGGGTGGGTTATTCGGAATAGGGGGAGTCATTGACCCATCCTCATCATCAATTTTCCAAGGAAACATGCCATCATTCCCTCCATTACCACTCACATCCATATCACCTCTCGGGTTGGGTCTTCCCCCCTACCAATCGCCAATTTTTTAAACCAGGGCAATCTAGGCATCACATCAAACCCCCTCTTTTTTCCATCAATATTGCAACAACAGATGGCAACCGCTCAAGCCACCCCAATGGTCAACACATCCATCATTCCCCAAATCTCTCAAAGCATGGCTCCTCAAGGAAAAAGCATCTTGATCACACCATCCACAACTCAAATCCCAATCACCAAAACAACCATTTCAATCACCACAACGGTTAACATTGTTTCGATCGCCACAACGGTCAACATTGTCCCCCAATCCACCACCAATCCCACCAAAAGCTAAAATGCCAAATTCATTCATCACCATGATTCAGGTAGTCCAAAAAGCCACCCACCAAAGGGTACTTCAAGAAAACCAACAAGCTGCACAACAGGCTGCTTAGCAAGCGCAAGCGTAACTAGCCACCCAACAAGCTGCACAAGTTGCACAAGAAGCCCAACAAGCACAAGCTCAAGCTCATGCCCATCACCAGGGTCAACAGGAACAAGCACAATACTATGCACAACTACAAGCAATTCATCAACAAGCATACCAACAAGCCCTACAAGATTTTTAGGCACAACATCAAGCTAAACGACAAGCTCTGTTGGTGCAACAACAACTAGACCAACAACAAGCTTTGTTGGCACAACAACAGCCAGACCGACAACAAGCTTTGTTAGCACAACAGCTAGACCAACAACAAGCTTTGTGAGAACAACAACAGCAGGACCAACAACAAGCTTTGTTGGAACAACAACGACAAGATCAACAAGCGTTGTTGGCACAAATGAATGGATATCAACATGCCTTAAACACATAGAAGATCTTGCAACAAACCCCCACCAATACCCTTCTCATCAATCAAACACCTCAAAACACATTTATCCCACCTCCTGATCTGCAAAACAATGTTGTAGTACAAATCAAACTGCTCTCGCAGCAAGTGTTGGACCTCTAGTCAGGAAAAACAACCAGAATGTTGGGCAACTTGTGCCCCTATCCATTTGATAGAAGTCTTACAATGGTACTGTTTCCAAAGGGATTTGAGATCCCCAAATTTGATAAATATAATGGGACAGGAAACCCTAAAAATCATGTCAGGGAGTTTCAAGTGCATTACATGGAAGTTGCATACGATGACACATATCTAATGCGACTTCTCCCTCAAAGTCTGACTGGTCTTGCCATGGAATGGTTCTCTCACTTACCCATAGGCATCAAAACATTCCAGGAAATCATGGAAGCATTCATTAAAAACTATGCATCCAACATGGGTGCAAATGTTAGTTTGGAGGAACTATCAATGCTCAAACAAAGAAAAGGGGAGTTATTCACATCCTTCTTGCAAAGATGGTGATCCAAGGCCAATTAGAGCAAGTGGACCATGCCAGAAGAGCAACAAGTTTGCACAATCATATCCAATCTAGTTGAAAACTTGGTGTTCTATCTCAATATGGAATGCATTATGACATATGATCAATTGATCCCAAAGGCGTTCAATATCGAAAGAGTCCTTATTGCATGAGGGGGCGCATCTTCATTTCTTGCACAACAGGATAACCGCCCATCCACTAGTTATAATGAGAAACCTCGCACATGGTCAAGGAACAAAAATGTCACAAATGACGGAGTGGTCGATGCTAAGGTTGTCATTAGTGCTCCTAAGCAAAATATTCAAACCCATCATCAACCACAGAATCACAACCACAACAATGGGAAAATTAATACAGTGGCACAACAACAACCGGTTCTGAACAATCAAATCAATAATTTGAATAATCAAGGAGGGCCACCTCCCTAAAACATGTATCCTCCCAAGTGGAAGTTCACAGCCCTTGGGGAACCATTTGAATCTATAATGAAGAAACTGGTTAAAGAGAACCTTATCAAAATTTCCAATTTGGAGCAATATGCGAAACCCATGACAAAACCACCATGGTACAACAAAAATCTCCTTTGCAATTTTCACAAAATCAAAGGACATACAACCGCAAATTGCATGAGATTGAAAAACATTATCCAAGATCTTATTGAGGACAAAATCATAAATGTCGAACAACCTGCCAGCAATCAAGATCTCAAAATATACACGAATCCGATGCCAAACCATAATCAAGGAAATAACCAAGGGAACAACAGGGAAGCAAAAGTATGCTAGTGCAAACCTTGTATATGAAGACATTGTCGCATGCATAGACGAAATGGTCACTGTCATTAGTGTCAGAGGAGCCAATGTTGATTGCAGAGTCACCACACATGGTGGAAAGGTTACTATTGCAGGGGCATCACAACCATCTAAGACCCCCATTTCAAATCCAAAGTCCATTCCCTATGATTATAGCGTCATTGACCAGCTAAAAATAACCCCCGCTCAAATCTCCATCATGGAGTTATTGAAAATTTCTACCACCCATAGGAAAATCCTTGATGAAGCATTAGTTGCATCCACTATCTCTGCTACCCTTGATATAGAACAATTCCAGGCTATGGTTGGTAACATCGTCACCCCAAATCTCCTCACCGTCTTTGATCAAGACTTCCCTGCCCAACCATCTCATAATCGTGCACTTCACCTTCAAGTACTGGTTCACAAGAATAAGGTCAAAAGGGTCTTGGTGGATGGAGGCGTGGACCTCAATATTTGTTCGCTTAAACTCATAAAAAACTTGGGAATTTCAAAAGACTCCATTGACAGAAACAAAGGCATCACCATCAGAGCATATGATGACCAAGAAAGAGTGTTTCAAGGCACCATCAGGATCCCAATCCAAGTAGGGCCAGCTACCATGGAAACCACATGTTAGGTCCTTGACCTTGACTTTCCCTACAACATCCTCTTAGGATGCCCATGGATCCATGGAATGAAGGCAGTCGCCTCAACATTCCACCAGTGTGTTAAATTATCATACCAAAATGAAGAGGTCACAATACATGGTGATCCAGAGCCATTTGCCTATTACAAAAATTTGGAAGCCAAGTTTTACGAAATTCCCCAAGTACAAAAAAATGATGAAGGACCATCCACTCTGTATATAGATCCATCTAACCTTGCCTCCACTTCTATGACAGAGACACCCTCCATCCCGGATATATCTGACATCAAGCTCATGATTCAGGACAATGGGTGTGGAGATTACATAATGAAGAAGAATATGTTCGTTGTAGGAGAGTTACCACAATCTCCTAGGTCGGATGGGCAACCTCAATCAGTTGAAACACTTGTCCACACTATTAGGGCAGATCCTTCTGGATTTCGCTGTTGAGGGGATCTAAGTCAGGAAAATGTGGATGAGGGAGACATTTCAAGCATGCTATACCATGATGAAAGGCCCACACCCACCCTACCCATGGATGAAGCTAGCAGAGAACTACAAATAATGCTTGGTATGGGCTACAACAAAAACGAAAGCCTTGGAAGGAACAGTGATGGATGACTGGATCCCATCATTGTAGAAAGACGAATGAGAAACCTTGGCCTTAGATGTACCCCTTTGAGTATAAATTTACGTGGAAGAGGTACCCCTATTAGAGCAGTCAGGTCTTTTCCTCAGTTATCAGCAGCCACCCTTCAACTACCTGTATCAACAAGTCTGCCTCTTGTCAATTTCACCTTCAACATAACTGAGGGTTGTAGTAGTAGTGATGATGAGGATGCCATAACCGGCCTACCCACACTTTTTGAAGACTCCTCCCTACTCATGATTAGTGCCTCATCTATTGAGTTAGACCACTAGCCTCACAAGATAAACCTAGTTTACTTGCATCTCATTGATTATGACCAACGAGGACCATCGATTCTAGACACATTCAAAAACGATGAGGCTCTCTTAGAATTCATGGGACTAAGGGATACAGTACCATACGGAGATCACAAGGCAGGGTTCGACATCACACTAGACACATAGGCTTATTATGGGGAGACGATTGAGTCCTTTAGTCGCAAAAGAAAGAGAATGAGAATAAGCTCAAGGTCATTGAGTGAAAACCACACTGTGGCACTCTCTAACCATAGAATAGTAAAAATAAAGGACGCATCCAATGGTGAAAAACTCTCTGAGGCACCGGGGGGTGAAGGATTCAATCTCCCCCCTACTGCACTTCATCAAGAGAAATCAACAGTACTTGCAAAAAAGTGCAATCTTATCAATTTTGGAACAGATGTAACACCACACATCACCTTCTATGTTGAATCACTTCTGACAGAAGAAAAAGAATTGTTGGCTACATTCCTAAGAGAAAGAAAGGTGAACTTTGCATGGACCTATGCTGACATGTTGGGTCTCAATCCTAAAGTCGTGGTTCATCATTTAGTTGTTTACCCAGGAGCAAAGCCAGTAAGATAGAAATTAAGAAAGATGCACCCTCAGATATCTTTGCTAGTCAAGGTGGAATTACAGAAACTCCTAGATGTCGGCTTTATACGCCTAATTGATTATTCGGAATGGGTGTCAAATCTTGTGCCAGTTTCAAAATCGAATGGGGGCATCCATATCTGCACAGACTTCAAAGACCTAAACAAAGCATGTCCTAAGGATGATTTTCGACTACCCAACATTGATATGATAGTGGACATGACAGTCAGACACGAGGTACTATCACTGATGGATGGCTTCTCAGGGTACAACCAGATTATGATCACAAAGGAAGACCAGCATAAAACAATATTTACATGTCCATGGGGCACCTACTACTAGAACATGATGTCATTCGGGCTTAAGAATGCGGGAGAAACATATCAAAGGGCCATGACACTAATTTTTCATGACACGATTCACAAAACTATGGAAGATTATGTGGGTGATCTATTGGCCAAGTCCAAGAAAAGACAAGATCACATAGCAGCTCGAAGTGCCATCTTTGATAGACTGGAGAAATACAAGGTTAGACTTAATCCCAAGAAGTGCATTTTTAGTGTGCAATCAAGAAAAATCCTAGGATATATAGTATCCATGAGAGGAATAGAAGTAGATCCCGCCAAGTTCAAGGCGATTCTTGACATGGAGGCACCCAGGATCCTAAAATAGCTCAGAGGCCTATAGGGGAGGCTCCAATCCATCCGAAGATTCATAACACAGCTGGCGGATAAATAGGCCTACAAGGGAGTAGCATACAAGTGGGAAGACAAGTGTGATAAAGCATTTAGTAAAATCAAAGAGTATCTACTTATGCCACCAGTGTCAATGCCACCTACTCCAAGAAAACCGTTGATCCTATACATTTCGAAAACCATGGCTGCCCTTGGTGCTTTACTAGCTCAACACGATGAAAATGGAAGAGAGGGAGAGCGATATACTACATCAGTAGGACAATGGTAGGGCATGAGCTCAACTACACACCAATAGAAAAAGCTTGCCTGGTAGTCATGTTTGCAGCCCAAAAGTTCAGACACTACATGTTGGCTCATCAAATCAAGTTGATTGCAAAGATAGATCCACTAAAGTATCTGCTCTCTAAGGCCACTCTCACAGGATGCAGAGCTAAGTGGGTTATGATATTGACAGAACATGATATTGAATATATAGAGTGCAAGGCTATCAAGGGGTAGGCAATTGCAGACCAACTGGCAGAGGCTCCAATCTATTTAGAGAATCCACTCATATCAGAGTTTCTAGACGAATCCATCTTTAATCTCAACATAGTTGATCACTGGAAAATCTACTTTGATGGATCATACACAACATGGATCAAAATTCGGTGTTTTCTTCATGACCCCACAGGGGGATTTTATTCCTAGCTCCTACAAATTGGTGTTCCCCTACACTAACAACATTGCAAAGTACGAGGCTTTAACCATAGGTCTCAAGATTGCAGTACAATGGCGGATCATGGCACTAAAAGTTTACGGGGATTCAGAACTAATTATCACCCAAGTCAATGGCGAGTATCAAATGAAGGATGATAAGTTGACACCATACAAGAAGTTAGTAGAGAGCCTAAAAGAATCATTCATTGATATCACTTTTGAGCAGATACCAAGGGCTAACAACAGAGTAGCTGATGTCATGGAAACAATTAGATCCCTACTAGATATCCCTCACAATATCTCAAAACATGAATTTCTGGTGGAGCAGCTTCTCATACCCACATTTGAGGTACCAAAGTCATAATATGTGTGTGAACTTGTTGGTCCCGGTGATCCCTAGTATCACAACATCTATACATACTTAAGAATAGGATTCTTCCCAACTGACATAACCCCAAACCTTAAACGGACCTTTGTCAAAAGGTCCTTACATTTTGTCATCCTAGGAGAAACCCTCTATCGTAGGAGCATTGAGGGAACCCTATTGCATTGCTTAAATCTTGAGGAAGCCCTGACTATTCTGACTGAGGTACACAATGGCACTTGTGATTCACACTCAAGTGGTATGACTTTGGCCAAGAAGTTGTTGAGAATCGGGTACTACTAGCCAACAATGGAAAGAGAGGCACACGACTTTTTCAGAAAGTGTTTACAATGCCAACAACATGGAGACCTTATTCATGCACCAACTCAAGAACTTCATCCTATTGTTACACCGTGGCCCTTTTCACAATGGGGGCTCGATCTCATAGGCAAAATCACACCCACCTCATCCAACGGCCATAAATTCATCATCACCTCCACGAAGTACTTTACAATGTGGGTTGAAGCAATTCCCATGACCTACATAATCAGAAAGCAGATATCCAAGTTCATCCTAAACTATATCATTTGTCGATACGGTGTCCCTCAATCCATTATCTTCGATGATGGGACACCTTTCAAGAATCAGGATGTCCACGATCTATTCCACAAATTCAAAATCCAGCATCACTTTTCCACTCCGTACTACCCGCAAGGCAATTGCCAAGTAGAGGCCACTAATAAAACTATCCTAAAGTTCCTCAAGAAAATAGTAAATGACTTCGGTCATGACTGACATTTGCAGCTAAACCCCACCTTATGGACCTACCACACCAACATCCACATGCCAACAAGCACCACCCCATTCTCCCTGTTTTACGAATCAGAAGCCATCATCCCAATTGAGATCGAACTCCCATCATTAAGGATATCATTGCAAAACCTCATTACAAATGAGGAATATCGGGTTTCAAGGTTACACAAGTTGGAGTTACTAGATTAACGACATATGGATGCCCTCAACCATCTACAGGTCTATTAGAACCACCTAAAGCGTAGCTACAAAAAGAAGATCAAGAGACGCACCTTCCAAGTCAACGAATTTGTGCTAAAAGAAAATCAGAAGAATCTACCAAATCCAGAAAGCAAAGGCAAGTTTAAACCCAACTAGTTGGGACCTTTTATCATCATGACAAGTTATAAATCGGGGGCATATCAATTGTCAACACTAGAAGGCGAGCCTCTGCAAGAGCCTCTGAACAACTTTCATCTCAAAAAAAATTATTCCTAAAATCTTGCAAGGTATAGAACCGAAAAATACAAAAAAAAAAAAAATCAGAAAATATCCTAAAAAATGGTCACCTTGATGAAAACCTAGTAAACAGGTGTCTTGGTGACAACAAAAAAATACAAAAATACAAAAAGAAAAAAATCAGAAAAAATATTGAAAACAGTAAAGAAAAAATCATCCTCTAGTGAAAACCACTTCGGTGGTGCTTTGGACAAGTACCTTGGTGAAAACCTGGAAAATAGGCGCCAAGCGTAAATAAAGCACTCTCCATCCACTAGGATCTTTACAAAATTTTCCGCTCACTCACTTATCCATTACATTCTATTTATCCTTCCACCATCCATTCGCATTCTGTACCATAGCCTGATCTTGTGCTAGTATCATGCTCCACCATAATACTACTTGGAATATTCCTAAGGTCAGTTTTTCCTGCCTTTATCGAAGTAGTCTATCACATCACGCTGGGGGCATATTCCTATACCTGCATCGGATCGGATTCTTGTATATTCTTGTGATCTTCCTAAACATCAAAAATCCAAAAACATTCAGAAACCTCTCAAAAAATAAAAAACTATCAAAAATCTCAAAAGTATTCAAAAAAATTCATCACCGAGTCTTGTTAGTTTGTGGCCCAATCTGAACTATGTTGTCTCTGAGCTTGAATGTAGGCAAGGTTGATATTTGATTATCCCCTGAGACACCCTAGGTCAGTCCTTTAGGTGTCCGTCACAATAATCTGGCAATCTGTTTGCCCATCTATCTCATCATTGAGTCAAGTCTGTCGTCAATCAAACTACGCGGTCTCTGTGTATATAACGTAGCAAAATTTCATCTATGGATCAGCTCCCGAGACCCCTAGGATAGGTCCTTAAGTTAGTCTTTTCATCATAAATCTCCAAAATATCAAAAACATTTGTAAAACATCTCAAAATTCAAAAAACGGCCTCAAAATATTTCAAAACACCAAATATCTAAAAAACAACCCAAATGGTGCATCCATCTCATATCGCTTTCACCCACGATTGTCTTATTCCTAATAAATCAATCGTCGCCTTTATCCTTTGGTGAAGCAGTCAGAAACAAGTCTAGCAGGTTCAATAGTGAACACCTGATCCTCAAAGTCTCAAGCCTAGGTCAATAAGCAAGAAAGTTGATCAACTCGGAGTATCAATAGCTTATCATCCAATCAATCTCATCAAAACCCTAATCACGACATGTCCTAGGATGTATCATTCCCATGATAAACATAAGCATTCGGAATCTCGTAGTAGTTTAGCCTTGACTACTAGTATGAAGAACATTAGCTTGTTTGTTTACTCTATCTTGGTCTTGTTGACTTATCTTATTTTGCGCTCATTCCAAGGACCTCACGATGATGCCTAAGCAAAAACAAGATTAGAGAGAAAGGAATGGGGCAATGATCATTATCTTTTTTAGCTGTTGTGCTTGTTGGATTACTCTTGTAAAATAACTTAGTCATGCGTACTTTGTTCGGTTTGTGGTGAGGATGTTTCAGGTATCTTGTTGACCACATGGGAAGGCTTGCCTTCCTATGTTTTGGTCTGAGATGTTGAGAATGTCTAAACTACATCCTGAATAAGGTTTCGTATGCTAAGTGTGAACATAAATACCTCTATCTGATTGTCGAGTCAAAGTCCATCACACTAGGTACCACACCATCTTGGTCCTTTATACCTTGATGCATTGTACCTATGTGTGTTATCAAACATAACGTAATTAGCCCTTTGAAAATCCTAACTCCTAGTAAGAAAATCACCATCATTCTAATGACTTGTTGAATCTCTTGTTCTTCTATCTTCGTTCAATACTAACATGTTATCATGATAGTTAATCAGAACATTGCCAATGCATACACCCTGCATCCAACAAATCATCAGCATAAGTGCATATCATATCATATAGATCATACCACATTATTATCATCTTTAGTTATGAGGAATAATATAGATTTGTTATTCTAAGTACCTTAAGAAATAATTACATTACATTCATTTCACATCATACATGAATCATTAAGGAGCATAGTAAAAATCATAAGCATCCATTATCATTGATCATTTGTATATCAATATATCATTAGTAGCATACCTTGCATCCATGTAATCATCAAAATGCATAGAAAAGATACAAAAAGAAATACATCCATCATATATAGAAGCATACATCATATCGCATGAGCATAAAATAGAAGCATCTCATAGAAAAATTAAAATGCATCCATACATCATAGGACATATCATAAACCCAACCATCTCATATATATCATCAAAAATATACTGTCATGGTACAAAATCGGATCAAGTGTACATCAAAATACATAATACAATAAGGGCAATTATCAGAGCCCATGCATCAAAAATGGAAACTGCTTGTGATCAAAGGGCTAGTCCTGCTGGTTGTTGCCCTCTCCCACCTACTTCTCATCGTGGTCCTCTGGTGGCCTCATCTCTATCCGTTGAGAGAATTTTGGCACCCGGCTTGCTGCTGGCAATGCCTGCCTATAATGTTGCCAATAATACTTGGCCTCTCTAACTACCTCTTTGTAAGCCTGTAAGGAAATTGAACGGCCCTAGGATGATTAGGATGTACTCTCCAGCTATCTCCACCGACCAACCTCCTAATCCCTCTCAAATTGAGCCCGGTCCCTCTCAGCAATGACTGTCAAAATCTATTGTCAAGCTTGATCCCTCTCTATAGTCAATACCTGAATCTGATCCTGCAACTGCTGGATCAGTACATCTCGGTGATCTGGCTGCCTTGGTGGGTGCTGATGTAGGACTGATCTATCCCCATCTCTAGGCTAGTCATCCTATATCCCTACCCGTGGAGGTGTCTGTTGTGCCTGATCTCTAGGGGGTGTCTAATGAGGAGGTGGTCCACCTCCTCATCTATCCCCATCCCCATCTTTGTCGCCTCCACCCCCCTGTCCTCTGCCCTTGCCAGTTGATCTGCCTCTGGGCCTCTGTCGTGGAAGTGCCGCATCGGGAACTGTCAATCTCAAAGGAGGCCTAAACCAAGCTCTGTACGCCTGGGTCACTCCCGCATCTTTCAACCCCTGATCATACAGCCAAGACTGGGCCACTAGCTATCTGAACGAGGACACTACCTCAATTGTCGAGATGGGTTGGCCCCATGTTGTCTCTCTCGTGGTACGAGAGAATATCTCCACGTACTAATCATTCGGTCTATCTTGAATCTCACCAAACTGACGGGCCACCCTGTCTGGGAGATACCACTCTATCATGGTATGCTCCTGAACCTGCATCCATCTATCCTGTCGGGCGAAAAACAACTGCTTTGTATCATCGTACCATGGGCCTATGCCCATCCAAGGCCTCCAAATGAACTCCCTCATCTCATCGAGAACCCGCCGCCAATGGGCGATCCCACCTATGCCAATGTGAGTAAAGTAGATCTGTGCCCCGCCATACTACTAGACAACAGGGTCATCAATGTCAAAGACGATCGGTGTGACATCTGGACGGAGCACGGGAATCCACTCCCATGCCTAGATGTGTAACAAAGTAACTTCAGCCCCGAGGGACTTGCTATCAAGATACACAAACTCATGCAAATCTCTGTATAAGGAATCCAACATCACTGGCCCCCAAGCAAAGCACTCCTTACAGATGACCATTCACTCCCATGACAGTCCCCATCCTGGACTGAAGTATCGACCCCGCCGATCTGGTGCCGCAAGACCTGAAATGATGGTTGCAACGATCAATCTGTAGGTGGGAACTGTACCCCGGTATCTCTCCAAGTCAATCTGTCCATCAGAGAAATGGATCGTATCAAGACCCATCACATCATAGCAGGCATCCCTACCAGCATCTGGATCATAGATCACTCTGGCTCTATGGATGGGTAGTCAAAGGATGCGCTAGATGTCCTCAAGTGTGATGGTGGCCTCACCGATAGAAAGATGGAGTGAGGAGGTCTCATTGTGCCACCACTCGGCCAAAGTCGTCATCATCCCCAAGTGGGTACGAATAGGAGGAACATAAGAAATGAACCAAAGGCTGAGCATACCAAGTTGCTCCTCAAAGAATATGTGCATACCTTGTAATCTCTTAAGCACTAGCCATCTGTGCTCTCTCGAATGAAGTATCTCAAGGTCCTCCTGCACAAGAGAAATCATTACGTCAAGTCTTGTAAAAAAATCTGCCTCTCGAGTCAATCTTTCGCATTTGAAACAACAAAGGTGGCACTGTTTGCAAATGCAACCCGATTTGAAAATTTCCAAACTGCGTCGTCGTGGCGAAGTTTGCCAAATTCTAAACTCCAAAGTGCACCACGTGGTCCAATTTGCGTATGTGGCTGACTTTGTGCCAAAACCCTAGTTTCAAATTGCGTCGCGCAGATGAATTTTCATATGCGGTTGAGTTTGACAAGAAAACCTAATCTCCTAACTGACCCATGGTAGCACTATTCTCATATGTGACGCAGTTTGAGGCTGTGTGGCGTTGAATAAGCATTCGCAATGGCGCTATATAGCATCGCTCAGCTTAAAGTTGGTTTTGACCCTATTTAATGCACGTAAATTAAAAAAAATTAAAAGTTGGGATGGGGGTACATACCATGGGTCCTACACCAACTGGTCGTTGGTGTACTCATACTCTCTCTGACACGTGTATGGGAAGCTATCGTTCCGCCATCTCGACCGGAACTCAGAGCTCAAAGTGTAGAAAATTCTAAAGGCTAAGTATGCAAATGTATTGAAAGTGACCCATCAAGGTCTATTTAAGCCTACAAATTAGGATTTTTTGACCTAATTTGGCCATCCAACTAGGGTTTTGGCCCCTTGATCCTGTTTTTGTTCAACCGAGGGCCATTTTGCATCTTTCTTGGCATTTTAACTTGTTTTTTGGCATCCTAGGGCATTTTTGGACCTATCGGGCACCTGGTCCTCTTTTTTCGCGAGATCATCCATAAATCAAAAAAATTCATCCGATCTCTCGAGGGGGCAATATATCAACATAATCCTTCATCGGGGCAACAATGGGGCATTCAAAAAATGCTAATTTTTTTGAATTTTGATCACAACAGTTTATTCTTTGAATCAATGCAACAAGTACATTGCTTCAAAGATGGGCAAAATGTAGACATGGAAAATGTACAATTCGATCCAACGCACTTGATCCTGATTACTAACGCCATTTATTCCTAAATCACACTATCAAATTATCATCACCTTCCATCTCTTAATTAGATAAATCATTATTTATTTAATTAAGTCTTTCTCCTCTATTGATTAAATTAATCAAGTTAATTAATTAACCCTAAATCCTTCTATGATTAAATAATTCATCTTATTAGACCCCTAAAGTCTTCTCATCAAATTGAATAAATTAAACCTTATTTTATTTAACCTAACATTATCCCCTTTAGTTAAATAAATCAAAAACATTTATTTAATTAATCATTTCCTCTCGATTCTGATTTAAATCAACTCATAAATTTGAGTCAAAATTGTCAAATCATCTAATCTCTCATTAAATTGATCAAATCTTGATTAATTTAATCTCAATCACTAAAATCCTCTAGAGAATGCAACTTGCACAATAAATCAATTACTTTGATTTATTTAACTGCCTATTTTCTATCAACATGGCATAAAAGGGGAATATTCCCTTAAATTTGAATTCAAATTCAAATTGGACTTGGTCCGTCCAACAAGGCATTTATTTCACCTTACAAGTTCTTTTGCCTTGAGCCAAGTGGCCATAATTCCATTTTCTTCCCTCTCCAACAAGTCATTTCACTAATTTGAAATTCCACCTAATGTCATTTATTGGCACTTTGATCAAAACTTGCACAACCTTCAACCGTTCACATCTTAACAAGTGGCACTTGGCCATTGGATGTTGAATGATCCCATATTGCTCAAATATTTTTCATTCTTCCAATTTGAAATCTATAAATAGAGGCCTCCTCTATTGCATTATCATCCACAATTTGAATGCAAAGTTACTCTCCTCACATTGAGAGCTAATTTTATCTGTTGCCATCACCATAGCTAGGTTATTGCAGGTTTTCTCAAGAACTCTTCTTGTTCTTCATCAACAAAGTGGATCAATCTCCATCAAATCATAAAGCTTACAAAGAGCTAGGAAAGGGCCAATTTTGACACACCAATTGACACCAATTCCCCCATGGGATTAAGAACTTTCTTGCTTAATTAGGATTTCACTTATCTTTCCATGTTTTGTTTCTTCATTTTCCTATTTTGAGCATTGTAAATGGATTTCATGTGGAATCCTTGTTTTATCTTGCATATGTACCTAACTATGTGTTTGTTTGTTGTGTTTGTGCAGGAATAGGACTGGGGTTCACAACATCAAATAGATTTTCCTTGCTAATGTTCACATATGTTACACCTCGAGTGATATTACCTATTTACTATTACCTTGTTTGGTTAAATTACTTGAATAAACAAATGTGTTTTATGGATCTTTACATGAATGTGTTTTATGAATCTTTATATGAATAAGTTTGAATATTGAATGAAAATATGATGAATGATTGATTGATTTAATTTGATATTTTATAATGTTTCTAACTATGAAATGTATGATGCATATGATTATGTTGTGTTCAGCTAACTATTGTTATGGTGTACCAAGTTGAGTGCAGGAATAGGTTTGATCCTCTAGAAGAGAGGGGGAGTATCACTTAGGAGAACTTGGTCTGGTAACCCTTAACGAGCCTAACTGAGCATTCACATACTCATGTCCTAGTTGGTCATAGAGAGTCAAGTCAGTTAAAGGTAAATAATCTTTGTTGTGAATGTTGTGATTGAGAATTGTGATTTAAGTCTTGATGTCATGTGTCAGTCTTTCCTTGAATGCTTATTGTGGTATCGATGATATATGTGCATAAAATGTATATGTATGTATATGTGTACATGTCTACGGAAGACTCATACATGTGATTGAATGTGTACATGAGTATATGTAGGTAGATGTACCTACACATGCTCATGGATGGATCACCCATATGCATGGGGATACCGATTGGACTATATATATATATATATCATGTGCATGTATGTATGTATGTATGCATCCCATGTATCTATGTTGATCGATGGAATTGAATGTTTAAGTGTTTTTATAAAGATATTGAAATGGAATTACGTATATATCTATATGTGTGTGTAATGTTATAGCAACATATATATAATCGTATGTATATGTATATGCGTAATATTATTCTTTATATTTATATATTATATAAATATGTTAATAATATATATATATATGTATATGTATATGTATATGTATATCTATATATATTATATATATAATATATACATATACATATACATATATGTATAATATATATAATATATGTGTGTGTGTGTGAATTAAAGCTATTGATATAAACCTCAAGCACATAATATAGCGTTGATTATTATTATTAATAATATACAACAAAGAACATATTATATCATGTGGCGCATGAAACTTAAAGCACAACTTTAAGTGGAATAAGGTCCGGTGCATAAAGTTTATTATGACCAAGTCAAACATTAAACATAACACATGAATTCTTGTTGTTGTGTAAAACATTTTAGAGGTGAATTAAATGTGTTTGAAACATGAGAATATGTCAATAGGCCACACCATGAAGGTGGCACCATATTTACTAGTATTTGGAAGTTAAAAGAAGTCTTTTGAATGTGCATTAACCTACAAATAGAGTATAGACTTAGTCAAGTTTAAACTCGGCAGCATATTGTAATAGAATTTGAATTACGAAACTTGTGTTGAGCTTGTTGTCCCAAATATTAAGTCGATATTTGCGGTTGTGATGTGTTGCAAACCTATGAATTAACTTGGTGAGTCATTGCATGAGGTTAGAAAGGTGGCAAAAATACTAACTTGTTTGTAGCCTTTGGTTGCTCACAAATTAGTATAAATAGAGGTGCTCATTTTATCAATTGCTACATTTATCATTTTGATTATCTTGAAGCTATTTTGTTGTGAGTTGAGAGTTATTTTGGTATATCGTAATTGTGACTATTGTGAGGATTAGTGAGAAGTTAGAAGAGGATACTCAAGTGGATCTTGGAGGAGGTATCAATTGAACTAGAGGATTCATACTAGGAAGGAGTTTAATCAATTGGAGCATTTTACATGCATGCTAGTTTCTATACCTTAGTCTTTATGTTGGAAAGGATATTTATTAGTTTATTTACTATGTTGGAAAAAGAGTGCTTTTTAATATGTTGTGGTGTTTGCTTGAGATTGTTTGTTTCATGGTTATGAAATATGTTGTAGAACCTATCTTATTGGTTATGGGTAAAAACACAAAGTTGTGTCACACTTTCAGCCAACAACACAATTGAATTTAAGTATTTCTAATTAAAAATCAATTTTGGTCAAACATATGATCTTGTAAGATTCATTCTAGCTAAGTTGGATACTTCCACAATTTTTTCAACTAAAATTGTTGGCTAAAAATATATGGAGCACCACTTTGAGTCCAATTTACCAAAAAAATAAAATTATTTGAAAAACTTGAAGTTTCAATAACTCCTACTAATGTAAATAACATTTTTTTAAAATATAAAAATATCCTTTTGTAGATCCATAACTGTAGTTTTCAAATATATATTTGTTTTAATAGTTTAATTATTATTATTATTTTTTATTTTTTTACTAAAAGTAGGTTATTAGCACAAAATATTAGGTTGATTACCATGCCAAGGAAAAATACTAAAAATTATTAAAAAAATTGAAAAAATATGATGTAGTAGATAAAAAAATCTATTTCAAGATGGTATAATTTTTTTTCTATTTTAAATAAATATTAATATGAAAGTTGACGTCCAATGGAAACAACTATTTTTTGATTCATACACATTTAAATATTTACTTAAAAATATGTATTTATCAAAATTGGAAAATAAATATATCCATGCACTAAAGTTTCAAGCTATAAATACACAAAAAAAAATTGAAAGCAAAAATATAAATTTACTATAAAAATGTTTGATGTCTCATGCAACTTCAATTTTCAACATTTTATCAACAACTAAATTATAGTGTTAACTTATTAAAAACTAGTTTAAAATAAATTTTTAATTTTTTTGAAAAGATACAAACATAAAATATACTAAAATATATATATTCTACTAGTTTACATCATTTCAAAATTCAAAAAAAATATGCCACTTTTTAGTGATTCAAGTTTAAAAGTTGGATCAGTGTTGGTCGTTTCCTTTATAAAGTGTGACACAACTTTGTGCTTTTACCCTTATGTTTTTATGTACCTTATATATGGGAGTGTATTTGAATGCAACATATTTATATTATGTGTAGTTATCATCACTATATGTAGGATGTCTATATTAGATGTAGGTAGCATTGTGCAAGAAGTCGCTATAATCACTTTGGTAGTATAGTTATATTGTTATGTGATGTCATGTGGGTTATTCTTGGGATTTTTCTGATCTGTAGGAAAGGGGGTAATCTAGATATAGGGTATAATGTTCATTTTTAACCAAATCAAGCTAGGAGAGTGGGTGAACATGTGACGTCCACTCTAAATTTAGGGTGATGGAAACTTTGGCCAAAGTAGTGTAAGTAGCCACTATTTACACTGTCAGTTTCACTGTGATTCAGGATTAAGTACTAGATAAGGGATGCCATACATGTAAGTAGTAACCATTGTATGTCAATTCTAGAAATGTATAGGAAAAAACACCAAGCTCAAAATAGGCTAAATTGTTGTGAGGTTACAAAACCAATCTCTTCATCGAAGGGTGGGGTCATCTTACTAGTTAGGTAGATGTGCGCAAGTCCACAATAAGTTTGTGGTTGGTGGAAAAGCACTTGAGTGATGCTTCTCCTTATCAATTGGTGGCCAAATAATTGAGGGGGGTTTCTTGGATCATTGTACTTTATATATTTTGTAAGCTTGTACAAGCTATGTACGTAAGTTGTATCCATCTCTATTAGAATTGTAAATATGAAATGTCATATGGAAATTATGTATCATTATTTGAATTAATGAAAGGAATTCTTTTGTATGCAATTAGAAAGTTTGAAATATATTTCAAGTGTGATTTATTATTCAAAGGAAAAATTACTATGTAGAACAATGAGCATATTGCAACATAGGCAATAGTGACTTTGATTAATAATAGAAGCAACAATGAGTAACCATGAATATGCGACATAGTTGGTTTTGACAATTTCAAGGTAGAAAATGCTCCTTTTGTGGGAAAGACTCCACAATATAGGTATTATTGTGTAATTAAGGTGGTCTATAACCACTTTGTTAAAGAAAAAAGATGAATTTTGGAGTAGTTTAAAAACCTAAAGGAATTTCCACAACTTTTGCCTAGTGGGCAATGTCTTTGACAAATTGGGCCATTTGGCTTCGGAGATTGAGACCCCTCAAATGTAGTCTTGAAATATGGTTGTATATTATAGTTGAAAATTCTTGGGTAAACATGTATGCAAAATGTGGAAGTATAGACAAGGTGTGTGAAATTTTTAACAAAACATTTTTAAGATATGTCCTTGTGGACTGCAATGACTGTAGGATATGCACAAAATGGATGTGTTGAAACTACTTTATATTTTTTCTAACAATTGTCACGTGTCAAGGTAAATTCCACCATCTTTCCTAACATCCTCCAAGTATGTTTGTCAAAATGTGAGCTTTGGAAAAATGTATGGACATCTATCAAAGTATAGCAGATTGATAAATTTTGTTAAATGTTGTAGTTACAATTTCCTTGGTAGAGGTGTATTCAATATAATATGGAAGAGGGTATTTTGTGTGAGTAGATAAAATGGGTGGTTTAGTCAATATACATTCCAATATTATTTATAGTCAATATTTTCTTTTAACTCATACCCTCAAAAGATCCCATTTTGAACAATATTTGAACTTAGTCAATTTGAATAGTCTAATCACTTTGTTCACTAGAATTATGAATAATATTTTAGAGTTTTAGAAGTGTCTTGGTTTAAAGTTTTAGTTTATATAGTAGTTTGTTACAACAAATTATTATTGGCAACATGAGCATGATAATGTACATGGTGTTGTCATTGATGGCAACCTATTGTAGAAGTGATGGTACATCAGTATGAATATATAGATTGGAGCAATCCATGTGTTTTTGGGAAATTGGCTAAGTGTTTGACTGAGATTGTAATGTAACAAAGTATCAGTTTTGTGGTTTGCATTGCTTCGCACTACAATATCTTGTAATGCGGTTTTGAAGTGATAATGGTATGTTTTGGAGGAGTCTATATATCCAAAGTTTATTTAGGGTTGTATGTCTTCCACAATAGAAGATATTAATGGTAGAGTATCGAGCTATGTTGTGACAAGGTTACAATCGCAAAGTTCTTGTTGGAATTCTCCACATTCTACCACGAATGATCATTATGCTTTGTGGATTTCAAGAAGTGCTTGAAGATTTCAGATGAGTGTGAAATTAGAGTTTCAAGTGGTTTGGTGGTCTGTGTGTCAAGTTGTGAATGAATAGTTGGTTCATTTAGTTGTTGCTTCACCATTTTTGTTGTGTGGTGCCGACCTAAGGGTTTTGGGGTCATGTGTAATTGAATAGTGTAATGAGCATATTCATAGGAGTGATTATAGGTCATGCCGACCTATTTTGGTCAACACATTTTGGTTTCTTTCGCAAGGTATGTATGATGGAGTTTTGAGTTGATAGGTTATGGTGTCACACGTTTCATCTAATTAGGTCAACCTAATTAATGATATGAGTGTTTGAAAATAATATCCATATTAGAAGATCAATTCAATGTGTGGAGAATAATGTGCGAGTGAGAGAGCAATTGTGAGAAGTGTGAAGTGTGATAGTGGTGAAGGATGAAGTGTGTAAAGTTAGTTTTTTAAGCCTAACTAGAACTGTATCTTCAACAAATTACAGATGCATTGTTAGCAATTCAAAATTTGGCACTGAGCCACTCTATTATACATCTTTTGCAATTTTGGAAGAAGAGATCTTTCTTAGGCAATGAGCCCTCCTATTTTTTGAACAATGAGTCCTTAAGGCAGTCAACCCTTTTGGAAAAAATGTATGGACATCTATCAAAGTATAACAAATTGATAAATTTTGTCACAACCATGTCGAGCTTTGACAAGGGTTTTGAAACCCCCTTTGGGCCCCAACAACCTTCCCCTTTCCCTTTCTTCTCTTTTTCTTCTTCCCTTTGACTTTCCTTCTTCTTTGTCCTTTCAGGGATTTGAAACCTAAATGGACACTTGGACTAAGGTCCAAGTCCGCTCTTCCCCTTATTCTTGTTTGTTTAATTGGGACTTCAGGTCCTGATAGGATTGTTGGACCTTTGTTCCTAAGGTCCAAGTCCGTTCGGAATCCCCAATCCTGATAAACCTTCCTCTTTTAATCTTCTTTTATTCAGTTGAGACTTCAAGTCCCAACAATATTTTTGGACATTGGACCGAAAGGTCCTTGTTCGATCGAGATACCTGATCCCAGTTGTTACTTGCACTCCAATTCAATCAGGACTTTGAGTCCTACTGAGATTTTTGGACCTTTGTTCCTTAGTTTTGAATCCATTCGAGATCCCTGATCCTGGCCTCCTTTCTCTTCCTGCATTGTTCCCTTTGGGTTTTTGGGACCCAATTGGATTTTTGGACTAAAGATCCAAAAGTCCAGATCTAGTTTCTATTCTCAAACCCGACCTTCTTCCTTGTCAGAATGTTAAACCTTTTTCAAACTTTGAAACTTTTAGCCTAATAGTTTGAATTCGTTTCCTATTTCCACCCCCACCCTTCTTTCTTTTCTTTCTCGGATCTCGTCGAGTTTTCGAAACCCAATTGGACTCTAAGACCTTCTATGTGATTTTCACATTTTTTGCCATTAATGTTGCAACAACTTTCTCAACCGCCAAATTTTATTTTTGGGGCTACAGGGACGATCTTAAAGTAAAAATGGTGCTCATGCTTCTTTATGATTTGCAAGACTTCTTTAAAGTAAAAAATTTATGTGTCTTACATTGCACATATTGGTTAAATTAACTATGTGGCTTGGATCTTATACTAATCACATTAATTATGGATTGTATTTTTTCATATGAATGAATTCATTACAAATCTATGATTTCCACATACAACAGGAACCCTTCTTGTTTTCAACTTTCTTTCATAGGGATCCATGGAGGCTAATTCAATCACATATCCATGACTCTCTCTTAGATTTGATAAGTGAGATAGAATTCTCTTGAATTGTGTAAATTATTTATGAGAATATTTATATTATGTACACCAAAATTTTCTTTTGTGTATTTTGTAGACCTATAGATCTAAAGACATTGATCAAGCAAAAAGAAAGAAAAACACCAAGAAAATTCTTCTATTTCTTTTGAATAAGGAATATTGTTATAATTGTTATTTATATTTTAGCATACATGATTCACTTAAGCTCACATGCACATTAAAGTAGGGATAAATACAAAGATGTAAGTGCCTACTTAGCATTATTCCCTCTTGTTTAGCACCTACACTTTGCAACTTTAATTTAATAAACTTTATAATGACCCTTTATAATCATTTGAAATTTACCTAAATCCTAGAAGTAATTACACAGCTAACCTTCTTAGCCTTTGATAATTCAATTTCACGTTACCCTAGACTATCTAAGCCCCAAAATTCCACCACACTTGCAATTCCCCCTTCAATGGAATCACATTCAATAGAATCTCCAATAATTAAAAGTTTTTTTTTCAAATTGCAACACCTACCTTTTACACTCAAGCATATATTTCTATTGCTTCAACATCCAAACTATAAAAAATGTTCACATAATTGCTTATTTAAAGAAAAAAGATACCTACTTGTAATTAACACAATAGAAATACAAGGAACGCCAAAAAATAGAGCACAACACAATAGAAGCCACTGCTACATGTGCTCTTGTAGACACCCACCTCAAACATTTTGCACATTCCCCAAGTATCCACTATCAAGATAAATCAATCTTTTGTAGGGCTTGATTGTCATCAACGAAGTCTCAAAATTCAACCTCCTTAAGGGTAATCCCGCCAAATTTGCATATGAGACCAACATTTTGAAGATATAATAAATGAATATTACTTGTAGAGTTGTAGAAGATGAGTCCATGGATGTAAAAGGTGTCACCATAATAAGTCACTATCCTAACAACATGAACACTACATTTTCAAGAAAACATAAATATTGAAGAAATATATAAAATAAAAGCATCTATTTTTAAAATTAACTTTTAATCCAATATAATTTAACATAGAACTAAAACATAACAATATTAAGCACTAAAATAATAAAACTTCTTTAACCTTATTCTATTATTTGTCTTTTAACAACCACTTCTTTTTTAATTTAAAATATAAAAACATAAAAATATTTTATTATGCTTTACATTTCATTTAAACTCAAAGATAATGAATATAAAGGTATTCAACCACTAAATTCCTATTTTCCGCACTAGAGTTTTAGTGGATGACTTCGTCTTTTTCATGTTTCTTTTGTGGGGTTCGAACTTAACAACTACCTTTGCTTTTATAATAATTGAATATTGAATATTTTGAGGTGAGGTTAAGGCAAGAGATAATATATGTGACATTGATCTTATCAAATAGAACTTGGATTATCATGTATTTTAATATAATCTCCAAGTTCAATGTTTTGCAAAGTTCAGCCAAAAGACTGCTCTATGGGCTGTGGAAAAGTATTTAGTTATGTTGACCTTTAAAGTTCAGCAATATCACCAATTTATCATAAAATTAATTGAAACTGTTAAGCTTAATTTCTTTGGTAATGAACAATATACATCTATCATGAGAAATAAGCTTTTTGGAAATAGATTTTTTTTATCAGATAAACTCTAAGATTAGATTATAATTTGCATTTACAGTTTTCCAATAAAAATTCTAACCAAAATAGTGTTGAAATAAATGACCCTTCATAAGTTCCATTTAGCAAGTGATTTTGATAACCTAATAATTATAATAAAATTGTAATTAATTTAGTTAGTTTTGATTTGAGTAAACGAGTCAAAATATATATTTTATGTAAAAAATGAACATATTAATTGCCGAATCATTGTTTACAGTGGGGGCCACTCCTAACTAAAAACCAGTTCATTGACCACAACCTCCAGACTCTTTAAACTCTGCCATTAAACATACCAGAGAAACTAGAACTACAAATATAAACCAGAAATGCCTAAAAATGAACAGCCCCTACGTAGTTATTCGGGATTAAGGTGCCCCAAATAATATTACAGAATCTGTTTAAGCTTTGGCATCTAATTCACTCCAGAAGAAATAAAAACAAAAAATCATTACATATCAGCCCCAAATAATATTACAGAGTTTGTTTAAGCTTTGGGATCTAATTCACTCCAGAAGAAATAAAAACAAAAAACCATGACATATCGGTTACATATAAACAAACCTAAACCTAGACAAAGGGAAATTACATATCTGCACCACCAGCCCCTCATGAAATTCTTTCATCTCCATTAATTCTGGCAATCTTCCAAAATCAAAAAAGTTAACGATAAAAAGGCATTCACAGACCTTAATTTTGAAGGGAAGTAATGGCAGCGACTTCCTCGGGCGAAATATCAAAGGGCAAGTAGAAATCAGAAAAAATATCGACGCAGACTTCGACATAAAAGCTGGCGATCATCTCTCTGTAAACAGGCAACCTCACCAGTCGATGACATCTCAGGAATTCCTCCACGTCCAAGAGAATTCTCGTATCTTTCTCTTCCACAAGCATTTTCATAATATACTCTCCAAACTGATTACACGCCTCCTCCATACAAACCCTACGCAGGTTCTCAAATTTCTCTGCGCTTTCCATTTCAATTGCAATTATCGATTCTTCAACATCAGATGCAATTTTACTATCAATCTCTTCCATTTCTTTCCACAAAACTCAAATTTCAGGAAATCCGGCCGAATTCCTGAAAACAAGAAAAACTAATTTTAAGAAATCCGGCGGAAACCAGAAATCAAGGGCGTGGAGAAGATGAGATTATCGATCTTTTTCGCCTTCTTTATTGAACTCAATCGACGGGTCTTCTACGCCAGTAAACGAAAAGCAGTCGGGATTTGATATTTTCCTAATCAAAACCTCTTTTTTTTCCCATTTCTTCGAATCTGCTTTTGTTTTTCGACGTCAGAACAGACGGCTTATCTTTGCTTTTTAAAAAGAGAAAGCGATATTTGCGTTTTACTTGGCCATATGTGAGGAGAGCTGAAAGGTATTGAAAGGTACAGCGGTGGGTCCCACGAACCCACTCCTAGGTAGAGTGGGACCCACACATAGATGTTTCTTTGACAAATGAGGAATATTTTGCAAGGTACTAATTAAATTTATGAATAAGGCCACATTAATTTTTTTAGTGGGAATAATTGGATTATATCAATATTGATATTTTTATTATTATATTAAGTGGATTAAATTATGATATATATTTTAACTACAAGTTAGTTTTCGGTTAATTTATTTTGAAAGGGCATTTAGTCTATCGAAATTATTCTTGTATTGAGTTTGTTTTAATTGTATTTTTTTATTTGAATTTTAATAATTGATCTAATAAAAAAAAATATCATACAAATCAATTAAACTATTTTTTATCATTTTAATATATTTTATTGTAAAACTTAAAATATATAAAAAAAATTGAATTGAAAAGCTACTTGAAATATAAATATTTATCATAATACTAAGAATAAAATTTTATGTATTAAAAGATACACTTCTCCAAACATGTTTAGTGTTTATTAAATTTGAGCAAAACTATTTTTTAATTCTAGAAATCTTAAATATAATTACACTTAAAAGGATTTCTAGATGGCTACCACCATCATAACATACAATAGAATAAGGATCCACCACGAGGTCCTACAAAACCATCAAATAGTGCCCACAAAAAATCCAAAACTCCATCCAAGTCGCTTCCTTCTCAATCTCGACAAGTTGAAATCACACCCCTTAACCATCATGAATAAGCTTGAGGATCACCCTAGTCGATAGCATTCTAGCTACATATTCCTTTGGACACCCATTTGGCTAAGTAATCTACCACTCTATTCCATTCTTTGGGAGCATGAAGAAAAGAGATTGATTCAAATTTTGTGGTCAAACAAAGAATTTGTTTGGAAACCAAAGCCAATCTCTAGGAAGCCTCTTGGAAATTCATTTTATTCAACAAGGAGACTAGAATCGTGGAGTTAGTTTCACAGATAACCTTTATCTATCCCTTTGCATAAAATCTCTCTAGAGATTATAGAATCATCCAAGCTTCCATATGATTATTAGAGTGTATCTCAACCAACACCACCAATCCCTACAACACCTCGATTGCCCCTAGACAAGCCATTAGTAATGATTTTAAGGAAAAACAATGGAGCATAAGCTATTTTTTGGATTTATTCACCTTCTTAAAATCCTAAATCTTAGTTCCATGCCTATTTTTTGATGAAGAAAGGAGAGACAAATCCAAGAATTTAACTAGGTGTCGATCAGGAGAGGTAAGAGAGTCATCCATATTGAATTTCGCCTTGAAATAGTATTTTTTCATCCCTCTTATTTTAAACCAAACTTGCATGAATCTACTATGACACTCCTAAAATATTTATCAGTAATGCTCCAACTAAATCTTCCAAAGAATAAGTGAAGGACCAATATCCCATGTAGAGCTAGAAGGAAGGAAGTAGAGGAAGGGCAATCCAAACTATTCCAAAAATTAGACGAGGTAGCATGAATAATAAGTTTATTCCAAAACTTCCACCATGAATTCCACATTTTCCTTAAAAATGGGCACTAAAAGAAAAGATGAATTGTGCAATCCTTATTATTGTCACAAAGAAAACACATGGAAGGCCCTTGGAACCATCTCTTCTTTACATTATCCTAAGTGAGACATTTATTATGACTTTAAAGCCATAGAAAAAATATATATTTGGGATAGCAAAATTTATTCCAAACTATTTTCCACCAAGGAAACTTTACATTCCCTCCTCTCTACATTTCTAGAGTTTGATACCCAAGAGCAACACTAAACTCATTTTGAGTTGTGGCCTAAAATATTAAATTTAAATTTGATGATAAAAAGCAGTTTTAATTTTATTATAAATTAATTTATATTGACTTAATTAGATATTATTATTGTTTTCACTTAAAATTAAATATATAGTTAGTATTTTTTGTCTTTGAATATGCTTTCCTTAGATTTAATGATTATGAGATGGCTTTAAAATGGTTTTTTTAACAATAAAAAATAAGGTTAAGCGAGTCTTACAAAGATTGTAATGATGAAATTCATATTTGGATATTTTTATTTTATTGTTTTTTGTGTTATTTTTGAGGTAATATTTTGATATTTGTATATGAGGAAAATTAGTGTGATTTAAATCATCAATTTAATTTAATTTATATGTTTATATCTAATATTTATTTCTAAGTGGTTTAATGCTTATCGATATGTTTTATCTAATACTTATACATTTGTCTTATATGTCGATTATCCATGTTGATTCATGTACCGATTTTAGCTTATCTCTATCTATCATAATCCATTTTTCTTGTCTATTCTTATGTCAAGTTCATGGTCGTAGGATCACCCCCACAAGTATGAACTTAATCAACCTAGATTCAAATTTTGTATTGACTATCCCACTTTGTCATTTTTTCCTAAATTCAACTTTGTGCATATAATTGTATGATCTATGTGCATGTAATCATATAAAATATGTTCAACATTGAATCAATAGATCTTTCATTCATTCTAGATCATTTAGAGGAAAAAATTAAGTGATATATTTAGATTCGATGCTTAAAAGAGTAATGAAAATTATTTGTAAGTATATGTCTATCATCTTTGATCATTAAGTGAAATTAATTGATTCATCATCCTTACATGGTTTAAAAAATAGGGAAATAGTGGGATTATGTAAAGTGCAAACTATCAAATATACTAAATATTTTTATGTGTAAGATCAAACAATTCGATTCTTGGATTGCATAGAGGACATAACTCAAAGATTATTAGAGGTTGATTTCGTAGCTACAAGCCAAGTTCATAGTTGCAAACTAGACCCAAACTAACAAACTTGACCTAGAGCAAAGTAGAGAAGAATTTTCTAATTCTAATCCATACATTTGACTATCAACTTAGAGCTATTTCCTAATTCCAAGAGCTACATATATTTTAGAATAGTATCCATTTGGTGCTCATTATTTTCTCATAGATCTAAGCAATCTATGCTCATTTGTTTCTATTTATAGAAAACTACCAAGTTTCCTTAACTATTTACGATCAAATTAATTCCATTTATCTACTCATTAGTTTAGGTCAATTGTTACTTATGTGTATACATTTATACGAGGGATGATATAATAAAAGAAAAAATATTACATATGCTCCATTTCTTCTTCAAAATAAATTATTTTCCTTCACACCTATACATAAGATTCAATTCAAAATGGATAGAGAAATTGATGATCCTTTGATAAGAAGTGAAGAAAAATAACATTTTTATTTTTTTAAAAAAAAAAATTGGATCAAATTCATATTTCATTAGACCTATTTACTAAGATTCAATTAATTATCTACAGTCAAGAGAAATTTTATATCAATTTGGCAAGTGAACAAGTAAAATTCAATTGCTGATCAACAAAGCCAAACTTTAGATTCAACATATTAAACAACACAAAAAAAATAGTTTTGTGAATTTTTTGGTTATTTTTTAATTTGATTCAAGTTGAGACAATGTTTCCCAATTAGGAAAAATCAATATTGTTTATTCCCTTGAAAAGTAATCAAATTGAGACAACTTGCTAGGACAATGAAGTTGAAGATGCAAGAAAAGGTCCCAAAGAACCATGTTCTTTTTTCCATTAATAAATATTTCCATTTTCACTCCACAAATCATCTTCCCTAGTGTACATATTGAAGTAAACCATGAAGCTCATTCCAAGAATTGAACTCCTCAATATTTCACAAAACATGAAAGGGTATAAATTAAATTGGGAAACATGTGTATGGAAATGTGTGCATATGTAAATGTGACTAGGTCATAGATAAGGTGAATGTGTATTAGTATGTGAGCTAGGATATAATAGAGGTAGGTGTATATGAAAATGTGACATAGATAAAAATACAATAGGAGATAAATGGATATGAATAAGTGTGGGTAGCATAGGGAAAGGGACCAGATTTGTATAAACTTAAGCCATTCTTTATTCTATATATCAAGGCACTATGTATAAAACAAATACAAAATTAAAATTGGAAATGTAAATGGGTTAAAAAAAATCTCGATTACAAATATATGTCAACTTAACACTATTGTAAGGGTGAATGATGCATTGTTAAACCTTTTCTCATTTGGTTTTGTGCTTATTTAAAGGATTATGTCTTGATACATTGTGTGATAATAAATGATGTGCTCTTGTGCAAAGTCAAGCCCATTTACCTAGTTTTATATGATCATTATCTTCGCATGATCCCAAACTTCCAATATATTTGCTTGATACATGTCAATTTTATAGTCATAGGGTCATCTCAATAAGCATGAACTCGAACAAAAATAATTAAAAATTAAATTTGGTTGACTAACCTCCTTTGCCTTTCTTACCTAGAGCTAACTATGTACATGTTCTCATGATTTAATTTCACGGGCTTATATAAAAATATATTCATTTAAATTTATTTATCATCACATCTTTTGCTTGGAACATCAAGAGATCTCTCATTCATTATAGAGCATTCAAAAATACAAATGAATAAAAAAATATTTGGATTTGATGTTGAGGAGGAGTCAAAAACATAATTTCTAAGTGTTTTTATACTACCTTTGATCATTTTTCAAGGTCATCAATTCAACATCCTTAATGGATTAGAAAAATGGTGGGATTCTATTAATTAAAATCCATAAAATCTATTAATCCATTTTTCTTGTGAGATGTTAGTTAATCTACTTTTAGATTTCATAGAGATAGTATTCCAAGACTATCATAGGTTAATTTTGTGACTACAAAGTGACTTCAAAATTGTGAACTTAATACAAATTAGAGTAGATAATAATATTTTGATTCCCATATGTACAATTAGCTATCATAGGTATTCCATGATCTCAAGGTGAACACATTTCAAAGTCTTATCCATTTAGAACTCATCAGAGCTAAGCAATTCTATCCATTTCATTCTTTCTATTTATAGAAAGTTCTATATTTTATAGTCATATCCATTCCATCCATGTACTACTTAATTTAGGTTTATTTCTATGATTAAGTGCAAGACAATGGATCCACTTTGAGGGGTAAAAATGCAAGGGAAAAATGTTACAAGAAATGAGATCCCATTTCCAAAAAATGTATACTTACTTTTAAGAAATGGATACCCATTATGGTTAAGAGTCTCAAACCTAAGAAAATACCCATTAAGTTAACATATATACATTTATTAATTGGTATATGAAACAAACAAACACCTTCTTATAAGTGAGTGCCCATTATAAAAAGGTAAAACCTTTTTTGCCTTAGGATGGGGTCATTTTTACACTACAATATAATAGTGTTTAGGTAGCCATGAACATGTATATAAATTTTGGCCCTAAAACACTTTCCAAAATTTGTATCCTCCTTTGATGAATTTAATTGATATTTTTTGAGGTAGGCAATAGTTTTTAATACACTTTTCAACTTCTTTTTAGGTATAAAAAGTAGGGTTTAAGGTTTAAAGATTAAGGAAAATGCACCATAACCTTAAATCATAAACTAAATATATTTTTCCTAATCCTTAAACCCTAAAAATATAATTTTAGGGATTAAAATTATGGTTTAGATGGAACCCCTAAACATACTTTGGTTCCATTTCAAAAAAAAAAAAAATTGGTTAATCCCATGTCTTTGGGTTTAGGGTTTTGTCTCTCATCAATGCCTTAGGGTTTATGTTTCTACGAGCCCTTCTTAAAAAACCCTTAAGTTTGAAATCTTTAGCAATCATTACATTTCACCATTGACCTTCTGTCACAAGTTCTTGGTAAATTAAGTTGTGACTTATGTCATCAAGCATGTTCTATTACCAGCCCCTGAGTCCTAACGATAATAACTATTGTGCGTTGTAGTAAGAGTATTGCCTTATATTAAAACGGGTTAATATTCATCCAAATATTTTGTCTCGGTCCAGGTTCGAGTTTTGGTATTTTTCCATGGCCACTTAAGGTTTTAACCTTAATTGTTATGTCCTCGTCTATCATATGCCTAGTAGTGGCCCTCTTTTATGAATTAAATTTTGGCATGTGCAGATTTATAGTTTTATGATGACTGTTCAATCACTACAAGCAGATCTTGGTCATTCCTTGTGCCCTCACTCTGTTTCATTTTCCATTTTAATATTTCAGCAACCTAGCAGGTGAGTGCCATGTTCCATCTTCATTGGCAGGCCCAACACTTTTGAAAGAACAACAGGTGATGAACTGGTAAGATCAACGATGGTTATTTAAAGATGTGGCTTCATCAGGACCACTCCCCGCCATCTCATTTATTTTTATTTTTTCTTAAAATAATGACATGGGCTAGTAGGTTGTAGACATATGTCCCTTCGTAGAGGAACCACTTGCTTTGAAGGCAGTGAACATTATATTGAGCAAGGATTGATGGTTGATGATGGGTGACGTGGGTCAATCCTAACCACTCCTCGACATCTCGTGTGAGACCCTCTTGTGCCTCTTATATCTCAGCAGGGAAATGGGCGACTGCCATGTGGAATGATTTAAGGGACCAAAGGGACATTAATAAAGGCAAATTATTAATCAAATTTGTCGAGTGGACATGAAGGCTAAATGGTGCAAGATAAGAATTGATTTCTCCTACACGTGTTCGAGATATGATGGGTATTGTTGATCTCGGTCGCCATTTTTGTCAAAATTTTGTACACTTGAATAGGTGGTTTGCGTTAAGGAAAGTACGGGTTAGTGGATTAAGATTAAATACTGACCACTCCCCTTTGTCCTATTGATCAAAGGTACAAGTGGGTTAATTCTCATGAGCGAGCGAAAAAAATTTACATGATAGGTTTCCTTTAATGCTAAGTGGATGATTAAGTGTGAAAACAGAGTGGATCCATATCCACATGGGCTTTTCTAACTAGACAAAGGCAACTAGCACATGCAATCGACCTTTTCATAATCAATTTCCTTGATTTCAATTATCCATCAATCCATATCGATGGATGATCAACAACTGAGATTCAAAATCAAGTGGTTGATTGTCAGCTCACTCACACAAGTCGTCCCAAGCATTAATGGTCGACACACTCAAAGTGCTCAATAAATGAGAGTTGGAAACCATTTTTTTCTTCACAACTGCAATAAGAAGCTGATAAATTAAGTTTAAGTCCAAGAAGAAGTTGGCATGAAGTATTTTGGCGAGAAAGTTGTAGAGGCATTAAGGATAGTTTCTCTCGGGTAAGTTGGTGTCTGCTTTTCTTGTGTGTCGACTGAGTATCATTTTTCTAGTCTGGAAAAACTATTGTGGGCTATGTAGGTTTTAGTTACCAGGGGTTTGCAGGGGTTGATTGTTTGAAGAACTCACGTAGGTTGATAGCATTTATATGTAGTTCTGAAGTGACTTTGTCCTGCAAATTTGAAAAGTCTCTTTGTACATGGAAATTCATAAGTTGGTTTAGTGTTCTATGTGAGAATGAGTAAGCCAAGTGAGTTTGTTCTACCATTCAAAAGCTCTAGGAGACTTAGCATGCTTGAATTTTAGGATGATGGGCCTAAAAATGAACAAGGCACACCAAGAGATCCTACAACACCAAAGGAAAAGAAGAAAACCTGTAAGAAATCTAAGAAGGGTGGTGTCAAGAGTAATTATAACCCACGGGGTAGGGTTGTGGGTAATAACCATGGTGAGTCTAGTGGAAAATTGGCTGTCTTGTGGGAAGAGGAAGAACAAGTACCACAACGCTTATGATTTTTATATGGGAAGGCACAACTCTCCCATGGAAGACTCGACTAGTCCTTTGAGCGATGAAGTGGATACTGACTCAAACTATGCCCAGTACCTTGTCACTCTGGTACCACGAGAGGATTTTTATGATGGAGGGGTGGTAGCTTCTCCAATTTCAGCAAGAACACGGAGTGGATGTGTCTACTCTAATTTTGATTAATTAGAGTAGCACCTCAGTTCTGTTTTAGTTTTTAATGACACCACTGCTAAAATGGAAGGATCGTCCTCTTCAACAAACATATAGGTTTTTGTTTTGGGTGCTGACATGGAGAATCTTCTTTGGTCGATGTGGACGAGGGATCTTGGTGTTTCTACAACAACGAACGATGCCTTTTGGAGGGCTAGCTGGTCTTCTTCTTCAATGGACTATGTGGAGTTTTGTCTTTTGCTTTCCCCCACTTTCTTCAATGATGAAAATGTAACCGTCTGGAGGAATTTCTAAAATTGAAATTGAAATGTGTGTCAAATGAAATGTAACTGATATTGTAATTTATCCTATGGCTTGTTTTGCTCCCATATCTTTATAAATGGGAATTCAAGGTTGGTTACAAGAGTTCAAGTTTTGGGTCTCAAGTGGTCTAGGTTAAAATATTGTGCTCATGAAAGAGCAGTTTGTAAATTCATGCACAAATGAATAGATTAGTATGGAGTTTAGGGTATAAGTTAGTTTGTAATGAACTTAAATAGATTTATGGTAGTAGCAGTATATGAATGAAAATGCTAGTTTGAAAGCACATTCTCTCCTATGTATTTCCTCTTATAGATTATAAATGAAATGATTAAGGATCCTTTTATTTTTCTTTAATTTTTTTAATTGAATGAATGATTTTATTTCTTCTTCAATTGAAATAATTGATTGAATGCTTAAATATGATCATGGGTTTGTGAGGGAGGATTCTAGGATTGCTAAGTAGTTTTTTTTTCAATACAATGAGTTGAATATTGTAATGCAATATGTCAATAGCCCATCAATTACTGAATCAAATTGCTAAGGTATTACAGGTTGTTACAAATGTGACTCCATTTACCAAAGATGAGGCACCGGTCTGTTCATTTGGTTATCTTGAGTATGAATGAGTCGGTTTAGCACTTGACCATGACCTCGAAATAAGAATGAAAATCATCCAAACACCTTTAATCACAACAAATCAATATGAAATTCTGCATATTCCTTGCTTTAGGTAGCGATTTCCTTAAGGGTTAGCCAAATCCTTAAGGGATTCTATCTATTTGTGGCTGAAGGGAATATATATGTTTATGCTAATATTAAAGAGACAATGATAAGAAAATAATTAATTGAACATTATTAGGATTACCCTCTTGGGTTTCACAAAGCCTAAAGAATAGAAGTAAGGGCATAGTAATCCTTACTTGTTTGTTGGCCAATCCTCACCTTTGCTTATCATTGGATTTTGGAAAATTGATAAGCATTTGGTGAGATCAAGTTTAGTTCTAAAAAAATAACCAACAGATCAATAACTCTACTAGGGATGAACTTTGGAAAATTATGTAAGATCATCTTCTCTTAAAGAGTCATTTAAGTTTCAAACACTCAAAACATTGTAGGCATTTACTATGTTTCCTTTGAAACTTGAAAATGTTGCCAAGGTCTACTATAATGCTACAAGTATTTCATAATTTATCACTAGATGTGGGTGGTGACTTTGAGATCTCTGCACCAATATGTATTATTTGAGAAAATCCTAAAAAATTAGAATAAGAAATTTGCTGAGAAAGGATAAGGTAGACCTAAGCTCACATGGTGAAGTTACCTAATGAAGCTAGAAGAAAATATAAAGGATTTATGTGAGACCCAGATTTGGAGAAGCTCAAAATGAAATTAACCTATGAAGGGAACTTCAAATTGTTGAGGTTTATTCCTCTATAGAAGGAGGTGGCGACTCTATGCAAAGAACCTGATGATAGCCTCAGATCTGCAAATTTTTCTAGTCATAAGCATAATTTAAAGCAATTACAACATATCCAAGTATTTCTTTAGTTTTCAAGAGGCACAAATTTGTGTGAAAACCTTATTGAATAATTTGGAGAAAATTTTGTTTCCTTATTAAGTGAATTGAGCACTAATAAAGGGAATGGTAGTGGTAATTTTACATGCTTCTAAGGTATGCTTGAATTATTTGTATCATGTTGAAGAACTATGTTCATTTTAAAATTTTCCCATTAGAAGATCTAAGGCATAGATGTGTTTGAGTTATGCATTTTAAAATCATGATTAAATCAAGGAGAAAGGTGATGAATGATCAACTGTAAAGTTGATATTTGAGATTTGTAAAAAGGTATAAGAAAATGTATCATTCCTTTATATCTCCCTGTGAAATGTCTAGTAGAAGCACGCAAGGCATGCAACCTTTGTCATGCCATCAAAGAAATTTCTCTATTGGGAGATATAGACCATTGAACTTTAGTGGTGTTCAGGTTTCCCAAACCTTGTTCCAAATGATGTTAGAGAACATTTTCCAAAATTCATAGGGCAAGGTTCCGAATCAGCTTATAGACATTTGCATACATTTATGGATTTGATGGGAGATTATGAGATAAATCATGAAGATGTTGTCATGAAACTTTTTGTTCAAACTCTAAAGGAAGATGTTAGAGACCGGTTTTCATATTTACCAATATGTTCTATATCTTTATGGAATGAGTTCATGGAAGAATTCATTGAACAATTTGGTGAGAGGATTAATCCAAGTTCAGTGAGGAAAAAACTTATGAACATCCAGAAGGAAGAAGATGAGCTAGTCCCTGCTTTTAATCTCATATTTGCAAAAGCAGTAAGGGATATCCCTGAGAGTATGAGACCAAGTGATGAATAATGATTGGTTGTCTATTTGGGATAATTTGATGAGTAAATGAGTTATTTGATGAGCGATAAGGAGCTCATAACATTGCATCATGCATATCAAATTGCTATGGACATTGAAAATAACTTGAGATATTCAATGATGAAGGGATATATGGCTGCAATTGTCAGCTATTTTAGCACATCTCATGTAAGAATATCAGATAAAAGAATTAATTTCCATAATATAGATACTTCTATTGTTCTAGTGTGTACATCATCACCTAGTACTAGTGGGGAATTCTAAATTGAACATCAATAGAGTTTAAGCAATGTTAATCAAATGTATTTTGTTCAAGGATTGTCTAATATGAAAAGATATAAGGAAGAACCACCATATGACTTGTTGGCAAGGTTTTTAGATGCCTTGTTGGAAATTCCTAAAAATCTCAAACCAGAATATGCAGTGTGTATTGACTTGTTTTCTGAAATTTTTGAGCCAAGACTGAGTACCTTGCCTAAGGAATTGAAGCCTCGGGGTTTTGATCAAATAATTTATTGGATTACGATTGCTAAGGAATCCAAATATGATTATGCACAAAGTATGAAATCTCAAGGTGTCATTGGGGCTTGTCCTATTGAGAAAAATCATGAAACACCCAAAGTAAGTGAAGAGGGTGTATCTGAGAATAGACATGTGCCTTGTGGTATGGGTGAGTACACTGATTGTAACCAATTCACAAGAAGACTAGGTAAAAATCAATACAATAGTGTCAAAGAAGAGAATGCACTTATTGTTAATGCCTAATCACAAATCAATGGTCAAGGTACTAAGAATTAGAGCTTGATCTTTCATTTTTAATACTCTGAGTTTAGTACATATGGTAATGAATTACCTTGTGGTGATGATGATCATAAAGAAAACGAGGTCTCTGACTTTTTTTTAAAGGTTATGAATCTTTTTATGAGGATGATTCAGAGATTTTCTTTGCTTGAGGGATGCGATGATGGTATTGATTCTCATGAGGTTTTTCCATTACAAGATCATGTCCTAGTTGGTCCTGATTGTCTACGTGAAGCAGAGATGGAATTTTCTAGTTTTGTAGTAGAAATAAGCATGATTATTTTCAATGAGGAATGTATTGAAGAAGAAAGGGATGCAGAAGCTTGTTCAAATGCTAATGAACAACATTCAAATTATAATGAACCTTTCACATTTGATTCAACATACTTATTAATGGATGAGGTGCATGAGTGCCTTGTTGTTGACCCTATTAACTCTGAGTTGTTTAAATCATCTTTTGAAATATTTTGCTTTGAGTTAAATGATGATTCAAAGCGTAAATTAGAATGTGTTACTAAGCCTGAATTGGAAGTATTCTTTGATGCATGGGATATGATTGACAATGGGGTGTGTGGTAATGACCTTGGTCTAGATGATAATAAAGGTGCTATTGGTTATGATGAATTAATTTTCTAAAGTAGTGGAACACATGAAAATGTAACTAATTTATAGTGCTTAGAAGAGTATGAATACCAGTTTGAAAATATGCCTGTGTATGAACATTTCCCATTCATCACACAAAATGAATGCTTGTCTGGCATGGAATAGAAACTAGAGGATGAACCCAGGGTTTTATATGAGCCTTATGTTAATCTTGGGCTATCATTAGTGAAATTGCAATGTGACTTCAAAGGGTTAGGGCAAGTATTTCAGGATGGAACTGTTGAACAAAGTGTTTATGAAGGTTTTCAGTTTGATGTGTAAACTGAATTTGATGTCAACCTCTATGATGTTCATGATCAAAAGTATTATAAGTGTTTTCAATTTACAATCCAATTGGAGGAGTATTTGATGAATTGCGATTTTGAATTGAATAAGGTTGAGTGTCACATGGGTTGTGGATTCTAATTAATGTCTGAGTACAATTTTCAATTGGACACAGTTGATGATGATAATAGTAAGTTCAGGTACATGTCCATAAATTTTAATTACAGTGAGCCCAGCATGATTAGCTAGTGAGAAATTCATAACAATATTTTTAGCTTTGGCCTAGTACAGACAACTAAAAACAAAGTTTTTGATAGAGGAAAACAATGGTTTTAAGTTTTGGAGGCCTGGGGCCACCAATTTGAAGCTGAAGCCTATTGAATTACATAGTGCAAGCTAAAATATTATATATCCAAAAGAGGCTTCTAAGAAAATTTGAAGTTGGAGCATTTTGTACAGTTGTGTGAATATTGTATATATGTTGGTTAATTTTGGTTCAGTTCTCTTGCCCTATCTGGGCAAGTCTTGGTTTTGGTTCTTTGTGCCAGGTCTGCTTCACCTAAGATTCTTGGATCTCGCTCCATTATGGAGGAACAAACGTATCCAATTGGAGCCACTGATGGAACCCATAAACCACTTTGGTTCCATTTCAAAATTCTACAAAATTTGGTTAATCCCATGTCTTTGGGCTTAGGGTTTTGTCTCTCACCAATGCCTTAGGGTTTATGTTTCTAGGAATCCTTCTTAAAAAACCCTTAAGTTTGAAATATTTAGCAATTGTTATATTTCATCATTGACCTTTTGTCACGAGTTCCCAATAAATTAATTTGTGACTTATGTCATCGAGTTTGTTCCATTACCAACCCTTGAGTCCTAACGATCCTGGTTGTTTCCTATTGCAATAAGAGTATTGCCTTGTATCAAAATGGGTTGATATTCATCCATATATTTTGTCTGGGTCTAGGTTCAAGTTTTGATATTTTTCCTTGGCTGCCTAAGGTTTTAACCTTAATTGTTATGTGCCTATCTACCATATGCCTAGTAGTTGAATTAACTTTTGGCATCTGTAGATGTATGGTTTTATGATGACCGTTCAATCACCGCAAGCGGATCCTGGTTGTTCCCTATACCCCTATTGTGTTTCATTTTCCATTTTAATATTCCAACGAGTTGCCAGGTGAGCGCCATGTGCCCTCTTCATTAGCGGGCCCAACAATTTTGAAAGAATAGTGGGTGATGAACTGGTAAGATCAACGGTGGTTGTTTAAAGATGTGCCTTCATCAAGACTGCTCCTGCCACCCCATCTGTTTTTATTTTTTCTTAAAATAATGGCACGGCCTAGCGGGTTGTAGACATTTGTCCCTAAGTGGAGCGACCCACTTGGCTTTGAAGGCAACAAATATTATATTGAGCAAGTATTGACAGTTGATGATGGGTGATGTGGGTCAATCCTAACCACTCCCCGACATCCCGTGTGTGACCCTCTCATGCCTCTTGTCTCTCATCAGGGAAATGAGCGACTGCCACATGGAATGATCTAACGAACTAGAGGAGCATTAATAAAGGCAAACTATTAATCAATTTTTTTGAGTGGGCATGAAGGCTAAATGGAGCAAGATAAGAATTGATTTCTCATACACATTTTCAAGATATGATGGGTATTTTTGATCTCGGCCATCATTTTTTTCAGAAGTTTGTACATTCAAAAAGGTGGTTTGCATTAGGGCAAGTATGGGTTAGTGGATTGAGATTGAATCCTAACTGATCCCCTTTGTCCTATTGATCAAAGGTACAAGTGGGTTAATTCTCACAGGCGAGCAGGAAAATTTGACACAACAGGTTTCCTTTAATACTAAGTGGATGATTAAGTGTGCAAATAGAGTGGATCCATATCCACATGGGATTTTTTGACTAGAAAAAGGCAACAGGCGGATGCAACCAACTTTTTCATAATTAATTTCCTTGATTTTAATTAGTTGTCGATCCATCTCGATGGATGATCAACAATTGAGATTCAAAATCAAGCAACTGATTGTCACCTCACTCACGAAAGCCTTCCTTGAACATTAATGGTTGACACACTCAAAATGCTTGATAAATGAGAGTTTGCAGTCATTTTTTTCTTCACAATTGCAATACAAATTTGATAAATTGAGTTTAAGTCCAAGAAGTTGGCATGAAGTACTATGGTGAGAAAATTGCAGAGGCATTGAGGATAGTTTTTCTTGGGTAAGTTGGTGTTCGTATTTCTGGTGTGTCGACTATCAATTTGTTACTCTGGAAAAACTATTGTGGGCTATGTAGGTTTTAGTTACCTGGGGTTTGCAAGGTTTGATTGTTTGAAGAACTCACGTAGGTTGATAGCATTTATACGTAGTCATGAAGTGTCTTTGTCCTGCAAATTTGAAAAGTCTCTTTATACATGGAAATTCATAAGTTGGTTCAGTGTTCTCTATGAGAATGAGTAAGCCAAGTGAGTTTGTCCTACCAGTCAAAAGGTTTAGGAGATTTAGCATGCTTGAATTTCAGGATGATGTGCCAAAAATTGAACAAGGCACACTAGGAGATCCTACAACACCAAAGGAGAAGAAGAAAACCCATACGAAATCTAAGAAGGGTGGTGTCAAGAGTAATTATAACTTGCGGGATAGGGGTGTGGGTAATAACCATGGTGAGTCTGGTGGAAAATTGGATGTCTTGTGGGAAGAGAAAGAACAAGTACCACAAGGCTTATGATTCTTATATGGGAAGGTACAACTCTCCCATGGAAGACTCGGCTAGTCCTTTAAGCAATGAAGCAGATACTGACTCAGACTATGCCCAGTACCTTGTCACTTTGGTGCCATGAGAGGATTCTAATGATGGAGGGGTAGTAGCTTCTCCAATTTCAGCAAGAACATGGAGCGGGAGTGTCTACTCTAATTCTGATGAATTAGAGTAGCACCTCGGTTCTTTTTTTGTTTTCGATGACACCGTTGCCATAATGGTGGGCTCGTCCTCTTCAGTGAACATATAGGTTTTTGTTTTGGGTGCTAACATGGAGAATATTATTTGGTCGATGTGGACAATGGATTTTGGTGTTGCTACAACAACAAATGATGCATTTTGGAGGGCTAGTTGGTCTTCTACTTCAACAGACTATGTGGAGTTTTTTCTTTTGCTTTCCCCCACTTTCTTCAATGATGAAAATGTAACCATCTGGAGGAATCTGAAATTGAAATTGAAATGTGTGTCAAATGAAATGTAATTGATATTGTAATTTAGCCTATGGCTTGTTTTGCTCCCGTATCTTTAAATGGGAATTCAGGGCTGGTTACAAGAGTTCAAGTTTTGGGTCTCAAGTGGTCTAAGTTAAAATATTGTGCTCATGAAAGAGCAATTTGTAAATTCATGCACAAATTAATAGATTAGTATGGAGTCTAGGGTATAAGTTGGTTTGTAATGAACTTAAATAGTTTTATGGTAGCAACAATATGTGAATAAAAATGCTAGTTTGAAAGCACATTCTCTCATGTGTATTTCCTCTTATAGATTATAAATTAAATGATTAAGGATCCTTTTATTTTTCTTCAATTGTTTTAATTGAATGAGTGATTTTATTTCTTCTTTGATTCAAAGAATTGATTAAATGCTTAAATATGATCATGGGTTTGTGAGGGAGAATTCTAGGATTGTTAAGTAGTTATGTTTTTAATACAGTGAGTTGAATATTGTAATGCAATATGTCAATAGCCCATCAATTACTGAATCAAATTGCTAAGGTATTACGGGTTGTTACAAATGTGACTCCATTACCCAAAGACGAGGCATTGTTCTGTTCATTTGGTTATCTTGAGTATGAATGAGTCAGTTTGGCACTTGACCATGAGCTCGAAATAAGAATGAAAAACATCCAAACACCTTTAATTACAACAAATCAATATGAAATTTTGCATATCCCTTGCTTTAGGTAGCAATTTCCTTAAGGGTTATCGAAATCCTTAAGGGATTTTATCTATTTGTGGCTGAAGGGAATATATCTATTTATGCTAATGTTAAAGAGACAATGATAAGAAAATAATTAATTGAACATCATTAGGATTACACTCCTAGGTTTCACAAAGTCTGAAGAGTAGAAGTAAGTGCCTAGTAATCCTTACTTATTTGTTGGCCAATCCTTACCTTTTCTTATCATTGGATTGTGGCAAATTCATAGGCATTTGGTGAGATCAAGTTTGGTTCTAAAAAGATAATCAATAGGCTTTAAGGTTAAAAATTAGGTTTAAGAGTTTAAGGCTTAAGGAACATATAGTTCATTTACATTTTAGGGTTAACTTTAAAATTCTAGAACTATATTTTCCTTAATCTCTAAAACCTATAATTTTTAACTCTAAAACCTAAACTGTATAAATATTTGCATATTTATTATATAAATAAATTTAAATGATGGTAAAATTTATATGTATTTACTAGTTTTAAAGAGAAATGTATTTAGGGTAACTTACGATAAATTATGAACATTAAATTGTAAGGTCAAGATATATTCTAATTGTTTATGGTAAACCCACAAATAATTAAATATAAATGTTAAATGATTTAATAATTAAAACATAAACCATAGAATGTTAATGTTTTTGAAAAATTAAGCAACATTTACAGGGTGTCGTACCCTTCACAAAGGGCCCAAAGGGCCAAAGGACAACATAGTTCAAAACATAATTTGAACTATAGGGAAAAATAGAAACAACTGACAGACAGCTGTGGAAAAAAACCAGGAACAACTGATAGATAGCTGTAAAAAACAAAAGAATTAAGCAAACCCAGAAACATAGGGGTCAAGGCTAGCACCACGCATTTGAGGCTGAGAATCAACAACGGAATTGGGGAGACCTTTCTTCTTTCGCAAGACCACCGACCAGGGAGGCTCGGAAACGGGCAACGGGGAAGGAGAGAGAAGCGGCTCCACCCCAGACACCACTGGAGAGGAGCCACCAAGCAGCAATGGAGACGGAAGCGGAGCAACAATGATCAAGTCAACCAGAGGAACAATAGAGGCGTTCAACGAAGGGCGGGCTGAAAGAAACAGAGCAACGCCATCAAAAGTTGAAGAATGGACATGCACAGTCAAAGCAACGTCAGCAGATCGGTCCAACGGTGGATCCACAGTAGGGATGTCCGAGAGAGGAACAAAAACAAGTTCGTCAGCCTCCATAGAAGTAGAGTCTGAAGGGCCCACCGTGAGGTGGTCCAAGAGAGCGTCCTTCCACCAAGTGGCAGCACCCTTGCAGCGAACTTGAGGACAGGCAAGCAAAGGCCAAATGACCCACAGAAAAACATCTCCTACACTGAAAGGGGAGACCCTCATAGTCCAAGAGTTGCTTCCAAGATATGTCCTCCACCAGCTAAACAACATCCCCATGGAGCGGTTTGGAGATGTCCAGATCAACCAGCAAACGAGTGACCGTAGTGTGTCCAAACTCCCGAGTTGTAGAATCCACCATTAGGAATCGACCAACAGAATTTCCAATGGCCTCAAAGCATGATTCCTCCCAAAACTGGAGACATTATGTGTTGAACCCTTAAACTTGAAAGTTAAACCTTCAATGTGAACCCTAAACCCTAATTGGTGAACCTTAGGCCTTGACCCTTCAACCATTAACATTGAACAATACATGATAAATATTGAATGCTAATTCATATAAATGTCAAGTACCCTAGGTTACGCTATAATATAAACCTTGAATAGTGAAATCCCCAAGCCATAAATCCAAGAAAAAAGTGCTACATTAATGAGGATTACAACTCACTCCTTTAAATAATCATATCAAAATTATGTTGGCCCTTATTCACCTCCTAAATATAAAAAAAATTATTTTTGAAGCATCAAAGGGGCCGAGATTAGCTCAATGAAGCAAAAAAGGTAATTTAAATGTTAAAAATAATGTGATCATGATTCTCAATCCTTCTTCATATCAATTTTTGTATAAATTTTAATTTCGATATCAATTCAATTGAATTGATATATAAATTAAACATAAACATTTGATTGATCAATATCAATTAAATTGATAGCAAAATTGATGTCAATTTCAATTTTGATATCTATTAATATACAATTGAATTAAGAAGGATGAGTATTTTGGGACATATAAATGGAGGGAGTGTCAATGTTGACTATGTGGGTAGAAGGATGAAACATAAATGAGAAAATAAAGGATGGATACACTAGAAGATGGTAAGATAGAAGGGGTAAATTTAGGAGGTGAGCCAAATTAATAAAAAAATATTATGGGGAAAGTGGAAAGATGGATGGTGGGGATAAGAGATACACTAGGGATAGCAATGAGAGTGGTTGTGAAGTGATAGGGATGGATGCAGGATTAGGATCAAAACAACAAGATGCATGGGAGGATATGCAATTAAAAGGATACAATAGAGAATTAAGATCATAAAACATATCTATACAATAAGGGGACCCCTCTAATTTCTTACAAAAAAGATCCAATTGATGAGGAAACTTGTCTCGCATAAATGCATCAATTAAAGCTTTCCTATTGAGTGAAATATTTTATTTTGCTTAATATGCTTAATGATATTGGTCTTATTAGTCATTCAATTGAGTCCCAACCTGAGCATGATTAAATATTTCATTATTGATGGAATGGAGAACCATATTAGGGTTTAGATGAGCACTCCTTAATGGATCACAATTAGCTTGTGGAATTAAATAATTGAATACAAAACAAGATAATCAATCTTATATTGAAAAGTAAAATGAGAAGCATGCTAAATCTCAAATTAAAACCTTAATAAGAAATGAAATGATGGTTAAGGTTGAGAAAAAAGTGGTATCACAGAATAAAGCTCAAACATTAAAAGAAAAGATCTAGTAATGAAATGGTGATCTAACCCTAAGAAGATAAAGGGATGATGTAATCATAAATATCAAATACATGAACCCTCAAATAAGTGAAGGTATAAACCTTAAATAAAAGCCTTAGGATAGTGTAATATAGAATGTATTCTTCATAAATATAAAGAAAAATAAAATATTCCTAGTATTTATTTAGATTAATTCAATAAAATGACACATAATCAACAAATCAACCTAGATTAAATAATGAAACTTGTGAGATTGGATAATTCAAAATCAAATGTTAAGGTAGGAAGTTACATGCGAAGAGATAATGATAGATAACTCTAGGATGATAGAGTAGAAATAACTTTGATGATGCATAGATTTGAGCCATTGTACAAAAAACTAGGCAACTTAGGTATGCTTGCCCTTTGAAATGTTATGCTAAACTATACTATCTTTTGGTCAAATGGGTGAATCTAAGTCACTACCATATGAAAAATATATCCTATAACATGCATATCTAATATTTTTGTTTGCACAATTCTTTTTTTTTTTATTGAATTCTTTCCTTTTTATTGGTTGTCAAGTACTCGTGGTATTTAAAAATACGTTGAGGAGCTATCAAATTACTAGGGATAATTTTTCCAAGGTAAACTATTGTAGGAGCATCTAAGAGGTATGAGGACTAACTTGTATCAATTGATTTTTTGGTTTTTCAATGTATTTATGTGTATGACACTAAAGAATGATAGGAGAAGTGACTATATTCATCATAAATGTTTACGAAGTCCCACAATTTAGAGATTATGTTGTGTAGGCATGGGTGCCATCAAGTTCATATTTCATGAGCATTGGGTCACTTCAAGAGTGAAGCATGGTCTATGAATCTTGAATAGGGCCAATAGACCTACATGGTTTTCACTTGTGCTAGAATTTTTTAGAGTTGTGTCAAGGAATCCGTGTGGAGGTACACTAGGTCCAAAGAAAACTATAAGGAACACCATGTGTGGATATTCCCTTTTGTTATCAATGCATTTTGAGCATTTTTACACTTTTCTAAATATACTTTTCATGTGGCCTAGAACTTTGTGCCACCTTATACTTAACCTAGATCATCTTTGAAGATGAAGATTTATATTTATACATTAGTTATGATTGTTTAAGGGTTGGCGAAGGAGATGGAGGATGAATCATCATCCATTAAGTGCATCAAGGAATATGTCTATAATGAAATAGAGGATAAGTGCAATAGTGAGGAAGCAAGGTTAAATAATCAAATTGAGATAAAGAGTATGATGAAAAGTACAATTATGTGATCAAAGAGTGTTAAAGTTCTTTTGTGTAATTTTATAAGCCTATGTAGCAAAGTTGGTAGTGGTGTTTCCAAGATAGAGATCTATGTTGGTAGAAGCCTTATGTGGCAATTATCTATTTGGGCAATCTTGTTGTAATCATGTGATTGCAACCTAACATTGAGAAGGCTCTTTGTGGTATACTGTAATGTGTTTGAATATGTGGATCTGAACCTTTTGGAGGTTGATAAACCTTTAACAATATAGCTCAACAAAGGATTAGTAAAACCTGCTATAATACCATGTATAGGGAATCATAAATGAAATAAATGGACAGTACTAATCCAAGAGTGGTTGTTTGAAGGAAAAGGTTACCATCCAAGATGAAAATCAAATGCACCAAAAACATGCACACCAAATATCCAAGAGACAAAAGATTTTGTATGAGAGAAAAAGCAAAGAAAAAACTCCCCATATTATAAAGATGGCATAAAGCCTAAGAAGATTACAAAGAGAGAATGAGAAAGAGAGCTCAAGCATAGAATGCTTCATGTTGAAGGAGAGAAACACCTTAAATAAATAGAGGCGAGAAAGGAGTTGCATAAGCAACTCTCATGGCTATGCATGCCATCTTTTATCCTATGTGTGCAAGGTGTCAAGATCCTCATAAGGAGGCTACAGCTAAGCCTTAATCTTCCTGTGAACGGGAATTATAAAAATGAGTAATTTTCACATGTGTAAGAATATTCAAATAAGAAAAAAGACATAAGGATTCCTTTGAAATATTCCTACAAGTAATTAAATAAAATAAATAAATAAATAATCTTCACCTAAAAAAAATATTAATTTCTAAAAAGTTACAAGAATAAATGATGTGAGTATCCCCATAATAAAAAACATTGCTACAAGTGATATTGTAGAAGCTAGTGTGCTCCAAGTTTCAATACAATCTCCAAACCTTGTTATGTCATGACAAAAACTATAACCTTGTTACTAGATAAATCAAGAATCTACTAAATCAAACAATACTACAAATTGTGTTTGACAAGATAGATGAGATTTTTGGATAACCATTATGAAAAATATATATGAATCAACATTGAATCTTTTGATAAGAACCCTAACACATAAAATAGAAATATGAATCAAAAGTGGTTCAAGAAGAAGAAAGGTTCTAGGATGACTGAGCCATTAAAAAAATATTTTTATGAAGAGATAGATGGCACTATCACTCTTAATAGAATTTGAAGTAGTTCCTCTACAATATATTTTCACTCTCAAATGTTTTGTTACATTACCACTATCTTAGAAGGAACTAACATATAGATAGGAAATTTTTTATGTGATAATTTATATAACTAGTTGTGTGAAGTTCAACAAACCAAGTGTTTCCATATGATCTCCTATTTAGTAAATTCACTAGCTAATAGAGCAATTTTTTAAGGACTAGAGAGAGTTGGTAACGTGGAGTTAGTACCAATCACAAAAGGGTCAATGATCATAACAAAAGTAGGAAATATTTTAAAAGGAGGAATGATATATTTATATTTTATATTATATAAGCACTAGTGAACAATCTAAACAAATGTAATTAGATGGTATAGTAACAATAGCTAGATAGGGCAAATGGGTCATTCAATTTCCAACATTCATATATATTATGATTTGTGGTTTGACTAGCAATCCTTCTCAACTACCAAAATACATATAAAACAAGTTAGTGTTGCTAAAACTTTGCAAGAATATAGCTTGAGTTCAAAATATATATTTCAAACAAACATAAAACTAGTATTCACTTCCCACATATTATACTTGGAGGACCTTTCCCCTAAGCAAAAACACAAAAGCAAAAAAATCTACATAAAGAAGCCTCTAGTTAACTTATCTCTATTTGGAAAGAGATAATCATTTGATTCATAGGGCTTATGGAATTAGAAGCTTGTTGTGCATATAAACAACAAGACTTCAAAAAAAATCGAGCAGATTGTGAAAATGGACATGAAATTAGATGAAGGGGTTATTGTGAAGATGAGCATTAAGTTAGAAGAGATTATTTTAAACCCACTATTTATTAGATGAGAGCTTTCAAACTCAAAAAAGCTTCTAAAGAGACACTTGATGATCATTGTAAACTCGCTGCTTATTAGATAAGAGCTTTCAAACTCAACAAAGCTTCTAAAGAGGCACTTGATGATAGTCATGTAAATAGATTCCTAATATGAATTGATCTCTTTTAGAGATTTAAGGCATTAAAGAAAAGGCAATTAGTAGAGGTCTAACATGGTTAAAATGTGAAGTGAAGGATAAAATGGATGAATTTTATCCTAGAACTAAACTATCCAAGAGTTCCCCTAAAATAGAAAAGCCATGGCCTTTGCTCAAAGAAGAGGTTCAACAATGATATACTATTTTTTCTAGAAAATATAATCGTCCCCTTTTAACCCACCTACACAACAAAATGTAATTCAAGAAAAAGTTCCTTCCAAAGATGTTCCCCTTTTTGAAAGAAACACCCATTCCTTCCCAGCGCATGAAAATAATCATCCTCCTAAAGAAATGCCCCCGTTGGAGAGAATCCATTCTCCAAAAACTCTTGAGAAAAGTCATTCATCTCCCATCGACCATCAAAATCCTGAAAGTAACCCTGCCCATGAAAAGGCACCTCCACATCTTAACCCCAATATCAACTTCCTCTTCTCTTAAGGAATCATCTTTCAAGAGTAACATTATACTCAGTTGAATCCCCCGTACAAGTGAATTTTGATCATCGAGTATTCGTATCTGGTTGGAACAAACTATCAAGAAGAGGAAAAGAGTCGCTAAACACATGCCTCTAGTTTTTAGGTCAAATAACGAGGCACACTCCTGGACATCAACAGCTTAAAACAGCAGGTTAAGCAAAGAAAGGTAAAAAGATGATGTTCGAGAGAACTTTACACCAAACATAAATAAGGAATACTCAAGATCCAATCATCCGAGACTTTTAAATTTTAAGCTTAATATTTTAAGCTGAATTGTGTTACTATGTTCATGAAATCACCACCTTTAAAAAATTCCTAAAAATTCTCAGCAGCACCGACTGAAACTTTTCATGAAGCCCCTCCATGGGACCCCACCCTAATTGTAGTTCTTTTAAGTATTTAAGGCTTGAAAGGTATGAAATTGTTTTAAATTTTGGAAACGGAAAAATGAATACCGCTGTCATCATAATAAAGACGGTGCATTAACTATTCAGATCGCAAATTTAAAAATCTAATTAGAGTTCAATTCCCATCTTTGCAATACGATATACATGAATCCTTTACATAAGGCCAAAAGAATTGAATGTATACAATTAAAATACAATGATACTAAGTTATACCACACTGAAATGAAGTTAATGAAACCCACAAAAAGAATATTCACTGTCCTACGGAAAGTGGATTATGATGCCAAGTATTCACAAATTAAAAAGTCGAGTTTCTATCGCCTCCATTGTCTTGAGAATGATTTATACAAAATTGATCAAACCGGCCAATAGCGATAAATTACATGCTAAAATTAGCCATGGTCATAAGAAGGCCCTATTCAGGTCTACCGTGCTTGGCAGATTATGCACCCGACCATGCAGGTTAGCTCCCAATAAAACCATGTCACGTCCAGTCAAGAGTGAAGAAATGATCAAATCATTTTGACGGGCCAAACAGTCGGCTGCATCGACTAATATTCGGACTGTGAATTTGGTTGGCTGCAACTGCAGCAGAAGATGTAAAAGACCCTTCAAGTTTCAGACATCCCTTATCTGGGTTCACAATATCGGTGCTGTAACATAGTATTTGCTACACAGAATAATTATTTATTAAATTTTCTTTTCACTTAACCCGCCACTATGAATTGATCACCTTCTTTTGAGGATTCGGTATAAGTAAAATAAATATATATATTGTATTTTAGAAGAAAAATGTTCAAGGTTCAAGCCAAATGGAAAACCTATTTGGGCAGTTGGTTCACATGAAGCAAACCAGGGTAATCCTGCCAGGGTCTGACAATCTGGAGCTATCAAGGTCAGGAACAAGCCCCAAGCAACATAGGTGGAATGGCTAAGCCACCCTCAGCTTCTGTTTGGATCCACTACAGACAATGCACTACTTACCATTAAGGAAAGAAGGTACAGGTGCAACACCTGGTCCCATGATACATAAAACCATGTCAATAAATGGAGACCTCATAATTCTTAATGGGTCCTTCAAAAAGAGTAACATGACCCGGTGGTATAAAACTGCATATACCACCACAAGTATTGATTGCCCGACTAGGAAAAAAATAAAAAGGTAGGAGGTGCAATAAGTCCAATGAGACGAAAAATATAAAATACCACATCAAAATTTTGATGCGTTCATCCAAAAGAAGTACGAATGCCAATACAGCATTCTGCCAAAAGACAATCGTAGCCCAACTTAACTCTGGAAAACATTAAAAACTCAAAATGGTCGTCACACCTTCTGCGGCATACAATTTCTCTTCTACATTAAAAAACATTTCAAAAACAATTGCAGGCACCTATGGGAAGCAACAGAAAAAATAGATAAAAAAGAAAAAATTCAGAAGGAATAATACCCACTCCCATGAGACACAAAATACCATCAATAAATAGAAACCTGATAGCAATATCACAACCTCATAATTCTCAATAGGTTCCTCCTTCAAAAATACAAACAAAACCTGCTGCTATAAAACTACATTATGATAACCCATGCAAGTATCCATAGCTCAACTTAAGAGAAATTAAAAACTCATAATGGTGTTATAACACCACCGGTTCATAGTACATACAACTTCTCCTCTACATGAAAAATTTCTGCAAACTAAATTGCAGATGCCAAAGCCGTGCTGCTATTCTAAACATGCCGAACTTTCAGCCAACTTTTCAACTCCTCTGGCTGAAAGTGTAAAGCTATCAAATTTCCATTTACATTTGATTAGCCTGTGTTTAATGCCCTCTAATGGGGGGGTTATCTCCAAACAAGAACACAAATTTGGTTTTGCTTTATTAGGGTTTTCCTCTTAGTACCCATAACCTGCAGTAGAGGAATAGAAAAAACATTAAAACACAATTAAGATGCAACTCCCTACAATCCATCCCAGTAAGAATGTAACAATGATAAACAAGGAAAATTGTATACAGACCTGAGTTACCCATGGGGTTTCCAGCAGGCATGGCTGGTTCTGGTTCCTTGATGTCAACAACCACAACATCAGATGTCAAAAATGTCTTAGCCACTGATGCTGCGTGCTCCAGACAACATCTAACCACCTGCTCCAAAGGGTAAAAATTTAGACCATTGTAGCCATTGCAGTGCACTTAGAGTTGGTGATTACTCTACCGCATAAAGAGAAAATGCAAAGCTCCAAAAAGTGGCATGCCAAGGCAAAAAAAACTGAAACAGAAAGCAAGGAACCCATCCATCAAACAACTACAAAACTATAATTTGCATATCATAGATGGCCCTTCCAGTGTGCATTAACATAGCAATCGCACAAACAGTAAACATCAGCCCTCCATACATGTTAAAACTTGCAAACAGTTTCCACTTAGAAGATGACAAAAAATACTAACATGATGCATTCCAAATAGACGAGTAAACTAACATTAATAGTTAAATAACCATCTCGTCAAGCAAAATGACATTGCTGTAGCTATGTTTTTCCAACTGCAGTGTCCAATATACTTATACAATATCTCGTACAGTTATCTTGGTGAGCTTTCTAACACTTTGAAAGCAACTAATTGCCTGGCATATTATGATTAATATTGGCATTTGTTCCATTGCAATGTAATATTGTATAATCCCTACCTACATACAATACAACCTAAACTATAAAGGGTAGAAGACCTAACATAAATGGCATTAGGTCCAACTTAGGCTTGCATTTTCACTCATCCTATATAAGAGGGGCTTTAAGCAAACAGACCTAGAATTATGATGAACTCAACAAACATCCTGACAAACCATATTAGCAGGGACTTAAAATGACACGAATTTGTGTTCATTTCACTGATCAGGGAAAACAAAAAGAGGCTAAATCAAATGAAATACCATCTTACCTTCGTTGGATCAATAATTCCTGCTGCCATCAAATCTTCATAACTGCCTGTAGCAGCATTGTATCCATATTTGGGATTATCATTGGAAAGGACCTACAAAAAAACAAGGATAGGGCTGTCAATTTACTACCATAAAGACTCAAAAGAGCTATCCACATTTAGGCTGACACCCAGTGAAATTGAATAAAATTGTATACCCAGGCACAATGCCAATTTACTTAAAGTCAACAAGCACCATAAGGACTAGAAAGAACTATTTGCATTTAGGCTGACATCCAATGAAATTGACTAGGATATACCCAGGCACAAGAGCTTGGGTCAACAAGATTCTATTGAATAGCTGCCAAAGAATGAGTTTAATATACTGGATTGCTAATACTTAATTCAACAATTTGCCAAGAGTCGAACTAACCTTTTCAACCACAACACTTCCATTTACTCCTGCATTCTTTGCAATTAATTTCACAGGGTAACTCAAAGCTCGTTTTACAATACCTGCACCAATCTGCAGAGACCAGAGGGCCGATGAATTTCAGAACCAGATGTTACAAACACATTGCAGAGCTAAGTGTTTTATGGCAATATATTGTCTAATATCCAGTAAGGATCAAAAAACCATTCCATACCAACCATACTTGCTCATGTAATAAACACAAAATTAAGCTACCTTCTGTTCCTCATTTTCAAGTGTGTCTCTGATAGCATCAACCTTTGAAGCAAGCCTCAAGAGAGCACACCCTCCACCAACAACAATGCCTTCCTCAACAGCTGCCTGTAAATAGGAATTAATCAAAAGATTTCTCCAGCACATTTGATATAACTGTAATTATGTGTCACTCTAAAGAGCGGATCAGAGAATAGTAGACAAAAGACTTTGCTTTGCACCATTGGAGGATGGTAGACAAAAAGACTGTCATTCCACACACAATTGGCTTAAATGTTGTTAGCATAGGAATTGACATGGGCGTTTAAAACATTCATATCAAAAGACACAGTTGAGTACCGAGAAGACGGCCATACCTTTGTAGCATTCAAAGCATCCTCTACTCTTAACTTCTTTTCCTTCAACTCTGTCTCCGTTTGTGCTCCTACCTGTCAACAATCATATCTATTATTATTCACTACCACCCAACTTGGTTCATGCTCTTTTATGTCATATAACAGAGGCACAGTAAAGCATGTCTTAACGAATGGTGCTCTTTGACAAATTTATACTTGTTGCTCCAAATTTATTAACAGAAAAATGCTACAGAAGACTAGCCGCATTTCAACTATTATTTTACTTTACCTGTATAACTGCAACTCCCCCAGATAGTTTAGCAATCCTTTCATTTAATTTTTCTTTCTCATATTCTTGTTCAGCAACCTGAAAATAAAGAAAATATTTCAATTGACAAATACATTCTACAAACTAGGTTAACAATAGCATAATTCTCTAATGAAAGATAAAGAATTCACTTGTTGTTCATTGATATCTTGATATTCACAAAGTTAGACTGTGATCACAGAGCATCAACCACTATGAGATAATAGGCACAGACAGCGGAAAAATATCCATTAAGAAAAAAATCTAAAGTGCATTAGTTCATGTCCAGGCCTGAACGAACAAAGCATTAGACTGCAATAGACCATTTTTAAGGCCTGAAGGACTCATGCAAAGACAAGAAGGCACTCACGCAAAGACAAGAAGGCATACCTCAATCGAGCTCCGAATTTGAGCAACTCTTCTCTCAACAGCCTCCTGAGTGCTTCCATCACCAACTATTGTTGTTGAATCTTTTGTCAGTACTATCTTAGCAGCAGTACCCAGAACCTCATTCCCAACTTTGTCAAGGGCCAGCCCCACTTCATCTCTAATGACAGTGCCTGCATTAGAAAACATGGTTCAGAGGTATATGGTTGTCTATATCACTAAACAACAGATTAGGAGCATCGACTCTAAAATAAGTTAATCCCAATGTCTATAATTCTTTGTGCTTGGAATTTAAAAATCATGCTCATAGTATTAGAAAAGACTACATCATTATGGCCTTTAACAAACTGACAAATAAATAAACCTGGGATAGGAAACTGCCATGATCCATGAATTAGAGACAGAAATTCTTGGCTCAGTTAATAATTGTACTACTAGAATAATACCTCCAGTCAACACGGCAATGTCATCCAAATACTGACTTTTCCTTTCTCCAAATCCCGGAGCCTTTAAAGCAGCAATCTTTAATGCACCTCGAAGCCTGTTCACAACAAGGGTAGCCAGGGCTTCTTGCTCAATGTCTTCAGCAATTATTAAAATGGGATAACCACTACGAATAGCATCTTCCAATATGCCAATCATGTCTCTCGCATTTGTTATCTTTTTATCAACCAACAATAGCTGCAGGTAGTAAAACACAATAAATTGATTTCTGAGTAAATTTGCCCAATTCCCAATACACAAAAGTTCAAACACTCTCTTAACCTAGCAACATTGACATTGCTTATAATTAGCTAAAAATTAAATTTTCATATTCAAAGCAGGCTAAAAAAGGTAAAAACGATTTAGATACATATATTAGTTACCTTACAATTCTCATACTCTACAGTCATCTTCTCACTGTCAGTCACAAAATATGGAGAAATATATCCACGGTCAAATTGCATTCCCTCTACAACATATAGATTGTTTTCAGCACTTTTTCCTTCTTCAAGGGTTACTACACCCTTCCTACCAACTTTACTAATGGCCTCTGCTATCATATTTCCTACTTCATAATTGTTCCCAGCACTTACTGCTGCCACATCTGCTAACTCGCTATCTTCAACCTGCAGCATACCAGCAAATGCAAGGTTTTAATGTCTGAAAAAAAAAATAACACGACAGAAGAAATGCTACTCTTTGATAAGAAGCCCAAAGCAAAAATCCAACCCATCCCCATTGTGTAATGTAGTCTTACAAGAACCACAAAAACAACAATATTTCCTTCAACATACTTTAAGCAAAAATAGGCATTTAAAACATTACTAGATGTGGAGAAACAAAACATTTCAGACCAATGACTACAGATATGGATAGGGCTATACAACTTCCCGGAGACCCACGATACAATAAAAGTAGGGTCCAACAGTGTAGTATCAATGTGTATTTCTGAAGAATATAGTATCTAACAAAAGTTACAAAACACGTGGAACCACAATGTCATGCATAACACAGCATCATACATTTGGTCTATTGGAGCTCATTGCTATCAGTTGGACAGACAGGTGCAACAGGGATACCTGGAATATAGTTTCCACTTAAAAGAACAAACATAACTTTATCAGGAAACAACCATTTCGTACAAATTGTGAAACAAACTCAACAGAACAGTGAACACAGTGATCTGGAGGGATAGAATTTACCTCCTTTGACATAGCTTTTAGTTCAGTAACTAAAGCTTTTACGGTCTTATCAATACCCCTGGTAATCTGAATGGGATTTGCTCCAGCTCCAACCACCTGAACACAGTAGCCTTGCCATTCAGCTAATTCTTTTCAAAAATCAGATGCTCGACTTCTTTCAACTTTCTCTTTATCTTAAAAGTTAAAGCATTGCATTAATATTTCTGTTTCATATAACGCATGTTTTTGCAGCACATTAAATTATGTGATTATTTTTTAGGATTCAGCTGCAAAGTTTTGATTTGAACTTCATCTACACATATTTCTTTTAGCTTTCTTATATCCTAATCAAGCTTTCATGTTAACAAACAACTAGTGAGATAGAAAAGGCACTTTAAGCACCCTCAATCCCATACTAACGAAAGTACCTTTATGCCTTCAGCTATTAAACCTTGTGCAAGAACCACTGATGTGGTAGTTCCATCACCTGCCAAATCATTTGTCTTTGCTGCAGCTTGCCTCACCAGCTTGGCTCCAATATTCTCTACAGGATCCTCTAATTCAACCTGTCATACAGACAACCATTCCTTAACATATTCTGAAAGAGCTATAGCCACTAAATTCTGCATCTACACTGCACTTTCTGAAAATTTGGTTTCTTGGAAACTGCCATTTTTTATTGTACCCTATTCACAGATGAAAAAATTTAGGTCTAGAGTAAGATCGACTCTGGACAACTCATTCTTAAGTTTTCACTACCCCACAGAGGAGACTAATGGAGGAGCACAAATACCAAAAAATGCAAAACTTACCTCTTTGGCGACAGTCACACCATCATTCACAATTTTTGGTGCACCATATTTACTCTCTAAAACAACATTTCTGCCTTTTGGTCCCAGAGTGACTCCAACAAGATCAGCAAGCTTGTTTACACCCGCCTACAGAAGAGAGACATGATGCTGTCAGGAGCCAAATAATTGGATACTGTAGTATATTTTCAGATATGACTAGAAGAAAGTGCACAGTATCAACCTAATCCATGAAACAACTATACCACAGCGAAGCTTCTCATATACAAGATTTCTTGATATAAAAAATGCATTTTTTTCTAACCTGCAGCTTCTTTGTCGCTGATCCATCTTTGTTGAAGTATAATTCTTTTGCCATAGCCCTTACACTAAGTCCCCGGTCACTCTTCTGTAGTCTCAGAGTCTGCCTTTTGCTTAAGCCCCTCAGAGAAATGGGTGCAAAAGCAGATACCGAGGACAACATACAATATTTGTTAGAAGTCGCACTCATCTTCTCTCTTCCAGTGCTGCTGAGAGCTGCAGAAGTGCTGATTCCTGTCATACTGCACAAAGTTGATGCCATTTTCTCTTATCCTGCAAAATGGGAACAGTCAGCTACCCCCATCAACTCTTTCATTATATACATAAATGCCCCTTTGCAGAAACACTTAAAACCTGAGACAGCTAAAGATCTTGTTTCTCAGCAAATCCTTGAAATGCAACATAGACACAAGCCAGATAAATCTATAGGCCATCCACAGACATATTGGGACACAAGCCACCATCTTACATTCAGTTCTAGCTAAGTTGCTGAATTGACTACTGGTATGGGTACAGGTATATGGTACGGTACACCAATTCAGCAAAAAAAAAATTGGTGGCTAGGTATGCTTGGGTATATCCATACAAAAAAGTAATAACATATAAAAATATAAATATATACATATTTGCAGCCTAAATCCAAGAATTAAAAAAATATAGTGTAATTATAATATTAATTATATTATGTACAATTTAATAAATTAATATTATAATAAGATAATAAATATAATATAAAAGATTATAAATTATATAATATTAAGATGTAACAATTTAAATTCACAATACAATATTAATAATTAGTTATTAAACTATGAATATAATCTATTGATGACATATACAATAATTGTATATTATTAAACATTTACATTTATTAATTATAAATTAAATTATTAAATAATAAATATTAAATTATTAGTCTATTAATATATCACAATGTATATTTAATATTTTAAATATTTATTATACAATATATATTAAATTGGGTATATCATTATTATTATATTAATAAGTTAAAATAATATATTATAATTAACAAATAACAATTTATTAACGTTTTAAACCTAAAACTATTAAAAATAAATTATAAAATTACACTTTAAAGAAAACATTTAAATTTATGAAAAGTCAAAGAAAATGTTGTTTTGTGCTTGACAAATGGTTAGACCTCGAAATCCCTATACATTCAGACTTATAGACTAGGGTTTTCAGTCATTCCAAAAATGAAAAAAATGGAAGGAAAGTTGCACTTGAATCACATCAGAATCTGCTTGGAAATGCCATGCTGACAGTGGATTCGTTGGGATTCAACTAGAAATTAGTTCAAACGTTTATACCTAAAAAAATTATAAATACAAACCCTGTTCCATTCCACAGAAATTACAAGCAGTACCCAATTCCAGGACTTACCGTATCTGGAATCAGCAGGAAAAATGGGTGATTCAGCAACTTAGAATTCTAGAGCATAGAACTTGGGGTCTTTTGGCAACTCCTACAAAACTAAGATAAATCCCTACAGCAACCAAACCTGAGCTTATTTTTCCTGCATCTTTGATCAGATTGAACCAGAAACTTCAGTACAAAACAAATTATGACAGAAAATTCAAAGTACTGTTAATTGTTATATAAAGTATTTAAGTACTCAAAATTACAATATTTCAAAAGCCTCCATTTAAAATGGCCTGCAACATATATACATGTATACTTACATATGAATGATTGAAACCCTAAAGCACCATTTCTCTCTGAAAGGATGAACTTAAACTATTTTACAACTTCTAGAAATATAACACAGAACTATTGTAGACCTAACCACGGGCCTTACTCCTTGCTTTACACTCTTCCTAAGCTTCAATCCACACCCTTAATTTATATATTAGGATGTAAAGAGAATACTGCAAAAGATGCCTTAACAAGATTATCATCTTATGTTCAGTTCTGATAGACAGAACTTGAAGCTTTTCAACAGATTCTCTCTACTTCATACAGCCGGCAATATATATTGTCATATTCACGTGTACTCACATCTAATTTATCTGAACCCCAAAAGCACCATATCTCTCTGAGTCAGTGTTTCCAGTTTCCACAACTTTTTACAAATGAGAAACATACTTATTGTAGACCTAATCTCCATTCTTAGTCCTACTCCTTATCATATATTTTTATTAAGCTTCAATTCACACCTTTATGCACGAAAACATGAATGTAAGCCGAATACTACGAAAGGTGTATGCAATCTTAACTACCAAATGCTTCAGACTCTATCATTAAAATACTCATTACTCAGATATAAATGATCAGAACCCAGAAAAATATAAACCTTGTGCAGTTAAAACATTAGATGCATACATACATACAAAGTTTCAATCCAAAGAGAGATACACTAAGTACCCGTTACATAATACCGAGAAAAAGGAAAGAACAAAAAAGATATAGACCATAAGAATTAGCAAATATAGATACCCATTGGTAAAAACATAGGAAAAACACACGAATAACATGTAGCACTTGTGATGGATGGAAAAGACTTCTACTCTCTATCCAAATTAATCCCATTTTCCATTTGGAGTGCTTAGCAGAGTCCTCAAACATGCCACAGAAAAGAGGTGCTGTGTAGACTCACAAAAACCATATCCCAATAACTCCTGGCCCGACCAAATCAGGGTCGTGAGACGATATGAATAGAATCCCAGAAAAAGAGTAGCATATAGAATCCAAACAAATAAAATAAAAACTGAATGATTGATCCCCCAAAACCCTAAACCCTGATAATAAAGCTATCAAATAAGCCTCACCGAAAACATACCTAACTCGTTGTAAAAATCAACAGCTACGACATCCGTAACAACGATAAAATCAAAGGGAGGCTTGAGTACCTGAATCTACTCCTCGTTGTTCGTGTATAGCTGTGAGATGTTGATTGCTACAGCTCGGCTTTCTGGCAAAAATTTGTTCTGCACGACGAAAAAATGAAAAACTAAGCTCAGCGGCCCGGCCAAATCAGCAAAACTTGAAAGCCACTGGTATTTTAATATGGCGTTCAGTAAAAGCTCAAATTGCCAAACGGGTAAGGTGCAGATTCATTTCAGAGAGTTTGCAGACGTTCAAGGTCAAGGTTTGGAGAGCATTCGTGGGCATTTTCCCGGATTGATACATTCTACTGGCCTGGTACAATTTTGCTGGCGTGGGAGAACATTTGGCCAGCTTATGGGTTTGGATTCGCCCAGCTATATCATTGTAAACAGAAAAAAAAACATTGTGAGTAATTGAGTTTTTACCTTGTCTTAGTGGAAGGCAGATATGAAGATTGTATCCTTGCACAAAAGAGTGCTAGTATAACCCGGCGTCTGCAGAAAACGCTACAGAGATTAGGGAGAAACTAATGCAACACGATAAGGTTGCGCAGGAATATTTGTATACAAGATGCTTCTTTCAATAGAGATTTGTATATACTCTGAACATTTTGAAGTTTTTGTTTTTATTGTTATTATTAATTGGGGTTATTGTTTTAGGAATTTTCTAGAGACTATTTGCATGAATGAAACCTTAAAGTGGGGTAGATTTCCACTAACCAGAACCGCTGAAGTAAATAGATTCTTCCCTCTCCGGTGGTATTAGGTGGTGGGTAAGGTTAGGTTTGGTTTGGTAAGGTTGAGAATGCATTTAGGTGTATTTGGATTGGTTTATATTAATTTTAATATTATATTTTATTTTGTTGAATTTGTTTGATTTTGTACATGGGAAATAATATTTGTGTGAGGGGAAAAATCATTGACATAAATAAGATAAATGTATTTGAAATAGAATCTAATCTATAATCAAAAAGACTAATCTAGGATCTATTCTTACATTTACGAAATGAACAATTTAGAATATTGAATTCAAGAACATGAAAATGAAATACATAAACAATTGAAATTAATAATAAAACTGTTACCCATCTCGTATTAGAGTATATTTGCGAGGATGTGGTTGCTCATACCACTGTGAAGCCTCCATAGTTCGTGTGCAAAAGCTTGAAGAATGATGTGTTGTGTGTTGGTTGATCAAAGAAATGTTGAAGCTCTATCAATGGTGATTGTGAATGTCAGCAGTACTTCGTTGTGCAAATGATGTTGACTCTTCAATCTTTTTTTGTGAGGAAAGAGGTTTGTTATATAGAAAATGTGATTTGAAATAGGTGATTAGAATTGCGTAGTAAAGAATCCAAATCAACGGTTGAAAGATGTTGAGAGGAAATAGACATGAATAGATTATGCAAAGTAGATTGCATAATGTGTGTGATTGAGGAATAGAGCGGTTAGTCAGGATTTAGATTGATTAGTCAGGATTTAGAATGATCAGTCAAGTTATAGATGGCTTAATTAGGAAATTAGATGGCTTAGTTAGCAATCGTAATGTGTTCAATCAAAAAGTGGATGAGGATAATTGATTAATTGATTTAATTCATTCATTCATTTTTGGAGTTAAACGTGCAAATCAAGTTTGACTTTTGCAAATAAAGTTGCATTAGTTTGATTTGATTTTTTATGATGTTTTGAATAGTTATATTTAAATTATTCAAATTTGGAGGGAAAGTGAGTTAATTAAATTATTATGATTTAATAATTCAATCGACTTAGGGGAATAAAGTGATTTAGTGGCATAATTAAATAATTGGTGTTATCTAACTAAGTAGGATGAAATAAAGTGAGATTATGAATTTATTAAATAAATGTAATTTATTTAACTGGTCGAAATTGATGAAACGTGAATTAATTAAGTGATGTCCTTTTATTTAATTAATAGCAGAAATAGAGTTTTAGGACTTTATTAAATAAATAAAATTTATTTAATTAGTCAAAAATGATGGAAAAGTGAATTAATTAAATAATGTCGTATTATTCAATTAATAGGGTAAATTAGGTTTTTGAATGCTATTGATGTCAAATGCGGTGATGTTTGATGATAATGATGTCGATGATGTGAAAATATCGTTTAAAGTGTCTAATAGGTGCTAGGTCAATTTTACATGTCTACATTTTGTCCCTCTTTGATACAAAGTACTGGTTGTTTTGTTTCAAAGATTCGATGTTAAGATCAAGATTTTTGAAAAAATTAATTCACTTTTCCATCATTTTTGACTAATTAATTCAATTAATAAGGTAAATTAGGGTTTTGAATGCTATTGATGTGAAATGCGGTGATGTTTGATTATAATGATGTGAAAATATTGTTTAAAGTGTCTGATAGGTGTTAGGTCAATTTTACATGTCTACATTTTTCCCTCTTTGATACAAAGTATTGGTTGTTTTGTTTCAAAGATTCAATGTTAAGATCGAGATTTTTGAAAAAAAAAATTATGCACCACTGTGCCCCGACGATCAGTGGAATGATAGTAGGACTTTGCGCTGCCCCCTCGAGAGGTTGGCCGAAAATTTTGATTTTGAGGTCAGACTCATGACACTATTCTATTTCAATTCAAATGTGTTCAAGACAAAATATTAAGTCTATAGGTCCCTTGTTGCTTGTTTCAATGTTATTGGGAGCTCCTAATTTGAACGTAGGAGGGTTTCCTGGATAAAAAATAGGGTTTTGGAGGGTTAAAATAGGTAATTAGAAATCTAATTACCTCATTTGTGCTTTGATCCTATAATGAAATCTTGTCTTTGGATTTCCCATTTTGTCATTTATCGAGGAATAATGCCAAGGATTCAAGGAGTCTCACATCGTTCAGACCTAGTTCAAGAGTTTGGACGGTCCATAAGCGTCAATGGCCCGGTATGTACCCTCTCACTTCTCGTTTTCATTTGCTCATGTTCTCATAATTCATGTACAAAGTTCCCTAAGTCAAAAGCGAGGTTTTTAGGTTTTCTGCACTTTTGCATCATTTTCTACACATTTGACGTGTTGGGAATCTTGCACTTGCTTTAAGTCTTCGTACTTGTCTTAAGTTTTCACTTTTGAAATTTGTATTTTCTCTGATTCTTCGCTTTTGAATGCTTTGAGACTGTTTCTGCACATTTGACATAAACATGCACTTTTGATCTGAACCTTCACTTTTGATCTCTGTGTCTTTGAAAATTTCCCTCACACTTGCCTTTTTCCCTCGCTTTTGCTAATGTTTGATCGCTTTTGCTAAATTTTGCTCCCTTTTGCCTGTTTGGAATCTTAAGTCTCATTTCTTCATCATTTTTGTGTCATTTTGCGATTCAGAGCGAAACCCTAACATCATGGGTTAAAATGATTGCAAGTGGTCCTTAAACCACTACAGCCGAGAGAGAGAGAGATGACCTCAAGATCTATTCAATCCCATTGCTCACTTTGATGTTTTAGAGCGAGATTTCCTAGATACGGTCGGGCTTCATCATATTTATTACATGTCTCACATCCGATCTCACACCGTGATGATGACTGCGCTCGTGGAGCGATGGCATTCAAAGACTTATTCATTCCATTTACCTACAGGAGAGGCCACCATTACACTAGAGGATGTGTGGAGGATTTTTTGCATTCTTATCCAAGGTGAGCTCGTGATATACCATGTTCGATGGGGTACCTATGCCATGCAGTGTGTGTCAGGTGTCAGACACTTGGAGCTTCGACAATCTGATATTGATTTGTCTAAGTTCGTTGGCAGTGCAGACCCTGTTTCCTTCGTTCTGTGTAGTTTGATTTCAGGGCTAGTTGTTCCCGATAGGAGAGGTTGTCAGTTCCTTGTTGGATGAGGCATTTTCATTGAGGGTATGTTTAAGCATGGGACTAGATATGCATGGGATTTGTGTCTTCTCACCCACCTCTACAGATATATGCATGAGGTTGTATATCGGGGCGGGAAATCTATTTTTGTAGGTGTCTCTCTCTTACATGTATGGGCTTCGGAGCACATTGTAGTGACACGCCTCGATGGTATAAAGGATTATGTTGATGGTGATCCATACTCCTATCATTATGGATACTTTCTTCATTATACCTTGCTTAGGTATCTTCCATACCGACATCATGTGTTCGATGACATGGCAAGTTTTGTTTGGAGGCCTTATATGGATTTTGATGCATGGTCGGAGGATCAGGAGCAACTAGTGTATTGTTGGAAAACCAAATGGTTGATTGGTTGCTCTCCCTCTCTTCTAGAGTGATACTTACCTGATAGAGTGTGCAGGTAGTTTGGAGAGAGACAGGGTAGGTTTACCAATACATATGAGGCTCAGTTTGGTCGGCTACTAGAGAGGTCTAAGTATGGGGTCATTTGGCAAAAAAAGATGTTGTGATTGTTGCTTACAGAGCTCTTGCCCCAGTAGGATGGGGTTGGCCAGTGGATCTAGTAGATTCAGGTACCACTCTCGATTTTGATTAATGGTGGGCACGACATGTGTCGTTGAGATTCATAGATACTAGTGATAATCCCACATCAAGCAGAGCATGCATTACAAGTCAGCGCAGGGAGTGACAACGTATTAAGGTTCTAACAGAGTACCTTGGTCGAGCCTGACAGGATGGAGCACAAGGTGGTCAAGATGATCAGATTCCTCAGGCTCATGGACAGGTCCCAGTTCCCCCTCCTCTAGCTAGAGATGGAGCAGTATTGTTAGCACTGATGACAACCATGCAAGATGTAGAGGTAGTGTGGCAACAGGCCTTGGAGGCACAACTTTCCATAGTTATAGTAGAGAGAGATACTGCTCGTCGGGAGCGAGATGGTTTCAGAGTAGAGTGAAACATAAAGATTGGTTGTTGTCTTGTGGCTGAGACATAGTTATAGGGTGTTACTTTTGATAGGGATAGTTTAAGGGCAGACCGGGACAGTATACGAGTTGAGCAAGGTTGGCTATTACAGATGTTGACATATTCTCGGACTTTGTATGATGCTACTATTCCTAGGGTTGCTTGGTGTCCATGGTTTAAAGAGCCTAGTGTTGCAGGAGGTGGAGGTGGTGCTGAATCAGGTGGGTATTATGTCAGACAGCCAGATCTAGATGGTGTTTTACAACTTGATCTACAGAGTTCTCTCTTTCCTATCGGGTAGTGTTATATTTGTACTCGATCTTCATATTGTTTATTGCTCAAAGACATATTGCAAACATGATTTTTGTATATATATTCATTGGCCCAGTCGAGGCCTCGTATATATGTATTATTTTGTATTATCCTATCACAGTTGTTTTCATGATGTTGATGTACTATGAAATTCTCCCTTTTTTATGATGATATATATGAGATATACCTTCTTCGACTCGGCTCATTATGTGTTTATGTGATGATCATGGATGACGATGTATGATGATGTATGATTATATATATGCTTTTTTTTGTATTTTTCGGATGTATGCATATGATGTGAATGGATGGATCATATATTGTATCATATGATCTTTTATTATGGATGATCAATACATTGTTTAATATATGATGTTGGTATGATGTTGATATGTAATGGATGTATGTTGTATACATGGAACATGATGTTTTGATTGCTTTATTATCATCATGATATGTACTGACGACCTTGTGGATGCAGGATGGATATGATACTAATGATATTGGTGATGTAGGATGGATGTTAGTTAGAAGAAATATTTGGTGATGGATGGCAATTTGACGTTGTTAGTATGAGTTTGCTTTCTCTTTTCTTAGAGGCTTTGCAGTTTGAACAATCCTATTTGATGTAGCAAACAAATACGATGCACTAGGGTATTAATGACCAAGGTAACTTTGTATCCATTGTGTGGACTGTGACTCTACAAACAAACAATATTCTTGTTCATACCAGACACACGAAAACTTTGTTTAAAGTATATAGTTGGGTTGTGTTAAAAACTTTTCGAACCGGCCACATAGAGAGGTATAGAGCACCTAACATGCAATTGCTTCATGAATTATTTCGATACAACTCTTATACACTCAATAAAGCAAGTATTCGATATGGTAATATCAAAAAATATCTTACAAACAACAAATCAAAATGATGATCAATTTACCCCATTCCTTATTCTCTAAATCTTTATGGACATCCTCACGAGATCTTGGGAATGAGTCAATAAAATAAATCATACAAAATAAGACTACAAAAAGATAAAAACAAAGTTGCAATATTACTTGCCATATTTGTTTGAGTTTTTAGGACTATTATCCGTTGTTGATCATGTCTATCATAGGAACAGATCTGTTAAGGCATATCTCAAGATGTCGGTGATTGTCAAAAGATAGGTAGTTGATACTTTGACATTGTTTATGTTTGTTTTTGCAATTGTTTGTTTGAAGGTTTTGGATTTTGATGTTTGCTTTGTTTGTTTGTTTGTTTTGTCAAAGGGTGAGTGTGATGATTTGTTTATTACAGGTGAGAATTTTATTGCGGATTGGGATGATGGGGTATGTCTTTTTGATTTTCTAAGTTTTATGATGTTGTTTTTGTTGTTTTCAAGGGACTAAGCTAGGGCCTCGGGGGCTCATCAAAGACAAGCCTTGCCTACGTTGTACACACAAAGGCTCGTAGTTCACTTGGTTTTGGTTGTTTTTGATCTCATTTTGTGAATGTTTTTGGATTTTGTCTTCTTTTTTTTACTATTTTTGGATTTTTTTATTTTTTTTTTTGTTTTGAATTTTGTATTTTTTGGATATGTTGAGATAAAACATGATAGAAACCTAAGGGGACTGACCTAGGGTCTCAGGGGTTGTTAAGCCTTTCCTATGTTGTACACACAAAGACCACATAGTTCAACCGGTTGACTCAAAGCATAACTATTTTTGGAATAAACAACATTGATAACTTGGATTGGTATTCTACTTTTGTGTCTAGAGGATATGTTACGAAAAATCTACTAGAACTAGATGTGGGGTTCAAGAAAATTTTGATATCATAGAATGTTTGAGAGAAGGAATAATCCAACAATGTTTTTTTATGTTTTTCAAACATTTTTTTTTTTTTTTGTTGTTTTTTCAAATTTTTTAATTTTGTTGTTTTTCATATGTTTTTGATTTTGTTGTTTTTGACCATGATAGGACGCACAAAGATATAATCCACGACTAGCTTTGAAAATTTTCCCCCAATTTGAGATAAGATGACTTTCCTAAATTAGTATTCAAGCCATGGTTGGACACATGCTTTATTATGGGATGAATGGGTGAATGATGTGGATAATACCAATAGATAATGATGTAAGTCTTATTCAAGCATAGTGCTTGTTTGCCAAGTTTTCACTATGATACTTGTTCTATGAGCACCACAAAGTGGTTTTCACTCAAGGAACCCTTTTATTTTTCTTTATTATTTTTTTTGATTTTTGATTTTTTTGTATTTTTTTATCCTTTTTTCATTTTTTTTGTAATTTTTACCCTTTTGCCTAGGGTATTCTGACATCCTTCATGTGTAGAACTTCTTGAGGTGGTTTTTGTTCAATGGTTCAGCAAAAGGTACTCCTTTAGGAGTAGCCAATTGATAAGCCCCAAAGTTGTAGCTTACTATGATGATGAATGGGGCTAACCAATTGGGTTCAAATCTGCCTTTGTCGTCATGATTTAGTTTTACCTTATGATTCTCCTTGAGGACCAAGTCACCAATTTGAAAGTTTTTGTCTTTGATTTTCTTGTCATAGCTTCATTTGAGCCGATTCTGATAAACTTGCAGATGGTTTTACGCACTCAAACGCCTTGTTGGATAGGACAACTAAGAGGGGGGTGAATCAGTTGTCATAGATTTAGACCTTTTATTCTATTACTGAAACTAACACATAAACTGATTAAGTGATTAACCATCAAATGCCAATGCACAAACATAATAACACCAGATTTACATGGAAAACCTAATGAGGGAAAAACCGCAGTGAGGATTAACTCGCACTATAGAGAATATCAAAACTGATTACAAAAAGGCTCACTGCTTGGAATAAGGCTCACTGCCTAAAATAAGGACTTTGTCTAGACTCACTATCCACAAGGCTACAACCCAGATGGCTCATTTCCATAGATATACAAAGAAGACTTGTTTCAGAGAGACAACAATCCCAATGCAACAAAGGATTCCACCACAATCACTAATCCACTTGCATGAATGATAGAGTTCACCTTCTGCTCACTGCATCTAAAAACTCAACGTTAAGTTGTGCACTAATCAACCACACACATAAATCACACACTTTCAGAATAGCATCAAATTCACATCTTCTCTTTCACTTACCTTCCTTCTTTTCTTATGTACACTTTTCATTGCTAGCACATTTTGTATTTATACCATCTCCAACTTTGAAAAGATACAAAGTCTACCACCCAACTTCAAATTCAAATTAGGTTTGCACCAAACATCCTAGGGTGGAATTAGAATTAGGGTGACCCAAACACATGCTTTATTGGGACCCATAATAGATCCAACATGCTTCATCAACTTCAAATGTAGTGCTTGACACATGGTCATCCAAACTAGTGTAAAACACATATCAATTAAGCTTGATGCTTCCAAATTTTGAAAGCATCTTCAATAGAATGAAGGCAACACAAATCTTGAACCATAAAGAGAAATACAGACCAAAAAAAATTCTTCTAGACCTCGGCTAGAACACAAAAAACATGGCTCACAAGTATCAGACCAAGATCCTCAACAACTGACAACCTGTAATATTCTTTTTATACAAGTTTCTCAATATCCTCAACATATATAGTCAACAATAACTAGTAGATAACTAGTTGATCGATTAACATCAATGACAACACATTCATTCCTCTTTCCATTCTTGCAACAATCTCCCCCTTTGTCATTGATGGCAACACATGATGTGAAAAACCATCAAAGGCACATACCGACTCTAAAAATACTTCTCAAGATTTTTATTTTCCTTCTCCCCCTTAGAAGATCATCTTCCTCATCACCTTATTTCTCTCTTTTATTCACATGATCTTTCTCTCCCCCTTTGACATCAATGACAAAGGCAAAAAAGATATGTTCATTGAAACTTCCTTTGACATGAAAGCAGAATACTCATAATGACAACACTTTAAAAATTGTTTGCTCCCCTAAGAGGTAGCCACCAAAATCATCAGTCTAAAAAGATAGAACCATGAATCCACTAGACTGATGCATCTCCAAATGCATATTAGTTTGTAAAAGGAGGGGCAATAACCCCTAGCTTATCCCAGAGATACTCAAAAGTATCTTTAGGAAGAGCCTTTGTAAATATATTTGCAGTCTAATCTTTTGTTGAAACATACTTGAGATTGAATTCATTCTCCATGACCTTCTCTCTCAAGAAATGATACCTGATAGATATATGCTTTGTTCTTGAGTGCATTACAGGATTATTTAAAATGTTAATTGCACTTGTATTATCACAGAAGAGAAATAGGATCATCATACAACACTGTGATATCTTTCAATATCTATTTCATTCATAAAACTTGTGTACAACAAGATGCAACAACAATAGACTTAGCTTCAGTAGCATACAAAGAGACCGAATCTTGCTTCTTACTCAACCATGCCACTAATCTACATCCAAGAAAGAATGCACCACCACTAGTACTCTTTCTATCATCTATACTTTTGACCCAATTTGCATTTGTATAAGCATTAAGTGTAAAGTCAGTATCCTTGGGATACCATAATCCATAATCCAAAGTGCCATTTAAATATCTAAATATCTTTTTAGCTGTAGTAACATGTGTTTCCTTCGGATCTTCTTGAAATCTCGCCACAAGACAAACCACATGCATAATATTTGGTCTAGTAGCAGTCAAATACAATAGTCCACCAATCATAGATCTATACTTGCTCTAATCAATTTTAGGTGAATCATCATCTTTACCCAACTTACATCCAGTCACCATAGGGGTACTTACCAGTTTGGAACCATCCATTCCAAATCTTTTCAACATCTCCTTCACATACTTAGATTGTGAAATGAAAATCCCTTCCTCTGATTGATTAATCTATAGCCCAAGAAATAAATTCATCTCGCCAAACATAGACATTTCAAATTCTTTTTGCATTTCTTTTGCAAACATCTTGCACATATTTTCATTCCCTCCAAAGATAATGTCATCAACATATACAACAACAATCAAGATTTTATCATTTTTAGTCTTCAAATATAAATTACTGTCTATCATACCTTTGTTAAATCCTTGCTGACTCAAGTACTTATCTAGCCCTGCATACCAGGCTCTAGGATCTTGCTTCAATCCATATAAATCTTTCTTCAATCTGCACACCATATCCGATTGATCTATTAACTGAAATCCTTCTAGTTGTTCCATGTAGACCTCTTCTTCTAGTTCACCATTCAAAATGTTGACTTGACATCCATCTGATAGACTTTGAAATATTTATTAGAATCCAATTCTAATAACATCCTTATAGCTTCCATTCTTGCTATCGGGGCAAAATTCTCCTGAAAATCTATACCTTCTACTTGCGAGTAGCCTTTGCACACAAACCTTGCTTTGTTTCTAACAACTTTCCCATTCTCATTTAGCTTGTCTCTGAATACCCGTTTTGATCCAATAATATTTTTTATGTCGATCTTGGGACCAATTCCCAAGTTTGATTCTTCTTAATTTGCAAAGGTTCTTCTTTCATTGCTTCCTTCCAATGTTCATCCTTATAGGCTTCACTTACTAACTTCAGCTTAATCTCAAAGAATAAGCACAAATTTACTTCAGCAACAACTTTGCTTCTATTTAACACACCTCTTGTCTTGTCTCCAATAATCTGACTTTTTGAATGATTCCTCTGCACATATTTTGGTGTCCTAGGGGACATCACCGGAGCATCTTCTTTACTTTCATTATGGTTTTCTTGCTCATATGTATCTTGTTCTTCCACAACTTCTTTTATTCTTGCAAAGTCATGTACATCAGACATATATCTATCAATATCAATAGAATTCTTTAATGTTTCATCAACCTTCACATTCGAGCTTTCTACAATTTTCCTCAATCTCTTGTTGAAACATGTGTATTCCTTGCTTTTAGTAGAGTATCCAAGAAATATTCCTTCATCACTTCTTGCATCAAACTTACCCAAAGTTTCCTCATCTCTTCTGATATAAAATTTGCTTTTGAATACCTTGAAATATTTGACTGTAGGGATTATGTGTGTCATAGCTCATAGGGAGTCTTTGTACTATTTTCTCTTGCCTGAACTCGATTGAATACATATGCAATAATGTGAATGGCTTCTTTCCAGTAAACTTCTGGTAATCTGGCTTTAGTGATCATTGACCTAGCAACTTCTTGAACTGTTCTATTTTTTCTTTCAACAACTCCATTTTGTTGAGGATTTCTCAGAGTAGATAGTTGTCTCTTTATACCATACACTTCACAAAACATATTGAACTCATAGGAGGTGAATTCTCCACCTTTGTCATATCTCAAGCATTTAATCTTCAAATTCACTTCATTTTCAACCATAGCCTTGAATGCCTTGAATCTATTTAATGCATATGATTTCTCTCTTAGAAATGTAACCTATGTATATCTAGAGTAATCATCAATTAAGAGCATAAAGTACCTTTCACCAAGTAGTCTTCACGCTCTCATAGGACCACAAAGGTTTGTATGAACCAAATCCAATAATCCAGTCGTAGATTGTTCTCTTGATTTGTAATGACTTCTTGTTTGCTTTCTAAACTGGAAATTCCTACAAATAGCATTTACAGGCTTTGTAATTCTCGGTAGATCTCTCACAACCTAAATAAAATTGATTCTTGTCAGGTTATCAAAATTCATGTAACACATTCTCCTATGCCATAACCAAATTTCATTTATCTGAGTCATAAAACATCATCCATCAGCACCTTTAAGCTGATAAATGTTCCCTTCAAATTTCTTTCCTGTAGCAATCAATATTTCGGATCCTTTCCAGATCTTACATTTCTCATCCTTAAACACAAGATCATATCCTTTTTTGCACATCTGACCAATGCTCAAAAAATTATGCCTTAAACCACTAACATAGTAAACATCGTTAGTATGATGCTTTCCATCAAAACTTATTGAACCTATCCCATAGACTTTAGCACCAGTATCATCTTCAAACATAACCAGAACTCCATCATATTTCTCAAGTTTTACAAATTTAATCTTTTCACCAACCATGTGATGTGAGCAACCACTATCAACTACCCAAAAATTATTTTCCTATTTATTATGTAGGGCAGAGATAAGGTCATACCTTCATTTTTCTCCTTCTCTTTCTTCGGAGGACTTTCTTTTGATGTCTTTTTGATTTAGTAGAAGTAGGTTCATCCTTAATCACCAAGAACAAGCATTCATTGTCATCTGGATCTTCATATTTTGAATCTTCATCTGAAATACTAGCATTCTCATTCACGTAGTAAGCTTTGTTAATCTTCTTTCCTTTCTTCTTTTCCTCATATCTTTGTTTATTCCTTTTAGCTCTTTCCAGACACTTTGCAGCACAATGACCAATTTCTCCACAACTAAAACACTTAAAGGGAAATTTACCTTCATACTTACCAAAGCCTTTTCTCATTCTCCTTACAAAGTTAGCTTCGATTTCATCAAAGTTTTCTTCATCTAGATCTTCAAATTTTGTAGCTTTCAAAGCAGTCTCTGTTTTACCTCCACTTCTTAGATTCAGCTTCCTCATCTCATAAGATGTCAAAAATCCTAGCAATAGATCCTTAGTACAAGTATTTTAATCTATAGTCTACTCAATAGCACTCACCTTTTCACTATAAGCATCATGAAGAGTTCTGAGAATCTTCTTTACAATTATGGTTTCATCTATAGTAGCACCAAGGGATCGCATTCCAGCCACAACCTCATCCAATCTCTGTACATAGGTTTTAACATTCTCATCTTCAGACATGTGTAAAATATCAAACCATTTTTCCAAATTCTACAATTTTTCCTCTTTAACCCTCTCATCACCATCATGTGCTCTTTCTAAAGTATCCCAGACTTCCTTAGTTGTCTTCAAATTTTTCACCTTAAGAATGTGCCAGACTATTCTTCAAGATGAACTTTACCTTATTATTCACTTTATGTGCTTTGATTTCTTCAAATGTACTCAAACCATTAGCAGGAGGAGTGTAGGGTTCCTTATAATCTTTCTCTACATCATATCTACAATAATCCAGATATTATTCCATTAATACTTTCTAGATACCATAATTAGTTCCATCAAACCTCAGATAATCATAGATCATTTTGCCAGCCATCCCAAACCTTCCTCAAGCGGTTAAGCTCTTCACCAAGGAACCAAGCTCTGATGCCAATTGTTGGAAAGAAAAAAAGAGAGTGGGGGTGGGGGGAAGAATCTGTTGTCACAGATTTAGACCTTAAATTCAATTACAGGAACTAACACATAAACTGATTAAGTGGTTGACCATCAAATGCCAATGCACAAACACAATAACACCAGATTTACATGGAAAACCCAATGAGGGAAAAACTATGATGAGGATTAACTCACACTATAGAGAATATCAAAATTGATTACAAAAAGGCTCACTGCTTGAAATAAGGACTTGCTATCCACAAGGATACAACTCAGATGGCTCACTACCACAAATATACAAAGAAGACAAAGAAGACTTGTTATAGAGAGACGACAATCCCAATGCAACAAAGGATTCCACCACAATCATTGATCCACTTGCATGAATGATAGAGTTCACCTTTTGCTCACTGCATTTGGAGACTCAACATTAAGCTTCACAGTAATCAACCACACACATAACTCACACACTTTCAAAATAACATCAAAGTCCCATTTGATCTTTCACTTATCTTCCTTCTTTTCTTATGTACACTTTTCATTGATAGCGCATTCTATATTTATACCATCTCCAACTTTGAACAGATACAAAGTCAACCATCCAACTTCAAATTCAAATTAGGTCGGTGTCAAATATCTTAGGGTGGAATTAGAATGAGGGAAACCCAAACACATGCTTCATCGGGACCCATAATAGATCCAACACACTTCATCAACTTTGAATGTAGTGCTTGACACATGGTCGACCAAACCAGTGTAAAACACATAGATCAATTAAGATCGATGCTTCCAAATGTTGAAAGCATCTTCAATAGAACCAGGGAAACATAACTCTCAAACCATAAAGAGAAATTTGAACCAACAACAATTCTTTTGGACCTTAGCCAGAACACAAAAAACATAGTTCACAACTAGTACCGGACCAACATCCTCAACAACTGACAACCTGCAATCTTCTTTTTATACAATTTTCTCAATATCCTCAACATATACACTCAACAACAACTAGTAGATAACCAACTAACTGGTTGACATCAATGACAACATTTTCATTCCTCTTTGGACATTCTTGCAATATGCCTTTCATCTAGGAGCTCTAATTCATTTAGCCTAGATACCCTGTATTCTTCATTGTTGACCATGCCTTTTAATGAGATTCACAATGAAGGGATTTTGACCTCAATAGTTAAGATAGCCTTTGGCCCATAGACCAAGGAAAATGGTGTGGCACCTGTAGACGTTCTGATGCTAGTTCGATAAGCCCATAAGGTTGGGTTTAGCTACAAATGTTAATCGTGACCAGCTCCATTAATAGTCTTTTTGAGTATTTTCAATATGGTTTTATTAGACACCTTAGCCTGACCGTTTCCTTGGGGGTAGTAGGCATGGAAAATATATGCTGGATAGAAAATTGGTAGTAGAGTTCTTAGACGTCTTGATTTTTGAATGGGGTTCCATTGTTTGGGGAATTCAATACCTACAGATTAGATAATTCAAAATGAATTTTGATATCTATTTTTCGGTGATATAGGTCAATGGAACTGCCTCTATCCATTTAGTGCAATAATTTGTCACTGTGATAACAAACTTGTGCCTGTTAGATGAGGCAGACAAAATCTTACCTACCAAGTCTAATCCCCATTGCGATAGAGGCCATGGTGTGGTGATGTGTCTCAACTCTTGTGTCGATGCATGAACTAGATCACTATGCCAATGGCACTTATGACACTTTCTAGAATACTATATGAATTCTTGTTCCATGGAGGGCCAATAATACCATGTTCTAAGCAGTTTTTGGACTAGGTTAGATTCACTAGAGTGGGACCCGCAAACACCTTCATGTACCTCTTGTAAGTTTGTTTGTGATTCTTCTGCATTAAGACACCAAAGTAACATATCATATAGACTATGGTGGTATAGGGTATCTCCTAAGATTGTAAAGCAAGAAGTTCAAAGGGTGAAGGTTTTCTTTTGAGTGGTCGTTAGGCCAGGTTGCATGATATTGTGCTAGATGTAGTCAAAGGTGTCTTGGTACCATGGGTAGTTAGAATAAAAAACAACGCATACCAGTTTTGATTATGGGATGTCAAATGTAGGTACAAGTAATTATTTGACAAGGAACTCATACTTAGAAACATTTTATGGAATATCAAGCAATGAGCCTATTGTTTCCATTATTTCGGTAGCTCTGTTGTTGATCTGAGGAATTTGCTCAAAGGTTATTATGACAAAGTATTCCTTGAAGCTATCCACCATCCTTTTATATGACATCATTTTTTAGTCTTTTTTCTAGTACTCATCGTTCACCTATCTGATCACTAGTTGAGAATCTCCTAAGACCTGTAGCTCTTTTATTCTCGATTCTATAGCCATTTTGAGCCTTGTGATAAGAGCTTCATATTCTGAGATATTGTTTGTGCATGGAAAAGTGATCTTGTAGGCCTTGGGTATACTAACTCCCTATGGTGTGAGAAATAGAACACATGCTCTAGAGCCATGTCGAGTATGGGACCCGTCAAAGTATAGAATCCAATGGCATATCTATTTTGTCATCAAAATACTCTCATTTGGAAAATCCACTGTGAGAGGTTTGTGATCATCTGTGGGTGCTTCAGCTAGTTGGTTTGCTATGATTTGTCCCTTGATAGCTCTTATGTCAAAATAATCTCTATCAAATTCACTCAAGATCATCACCCATTTGCTAATTTGGCCTGTTAGGGTTGCTTTTGCTAGTAGGTACTTGAGTGGGTCTACTTTTTGAAATCAACTTTACCTTCCCGTTTAAGATGTAGTGTCTTAGCTTTTGTGTTGCAAAAACAATTGAGAGACATGCTCTTTCAATAGGCGAGTAGTTCAATTCATAACCCACTAATGTGTGGATGATGTAGTAGGTCGTTCTTTCTTTATTATCACCATCTATTTGGGCTAGGAGAGCTCCCAACGCTGCTTGTGTGGTGGACACATAGAGTATCATTTCCTTGTCAAGAACTGACGGCATGAGTATAGGAGTAAGTAGGTAGTCCTTGAATTGTTGGAACGCTTGGTGGTTGCATCTCCCATCCCACTTGAAGGTGATGTCCTTGTGTAGAAGATGAGTGAAAGGGTGACATTTGTCTACCAATTGTGTGATAAATCGCTTGATGGATTGTAGCTTCCCTTGTAAGCTCCTTAATCGTTTTAGTGTTTTTGGTGGAGGCATCTCTATTATAGCTCTTACTTTTGCAAGATCCACCTCATCCCCCTTCTTGACACTATGTACCCTAACAACTTTTCAGATGTTACTTCGAATAAGCACTTCTTAGGGTTGAGTCTCAGATTATATTGCTCAAGTCGATCAAACACCCTTACAATATTTGACAAGTGATCTTCCCTTTTGACAAACTTTGCTAGAATAACATCCATATAATCTTCCATGATGGTTTGTAGCATATCATGGAATATGGTTGTCATTGCTCTTTGATATGTTGCTCCCGTGTTCTTTAGACCAAAGGGCATTACATTCTAGCAAAAGGTCCCCCAAACACAAGTAAATGTTGTTTTGTGTTGATCATCTAGAGAGATTTTTATCTGGTTATATCCAGAGTAACCATCCATTAAGGACAACATCTCATGCCTTGCTATGAGATCCATGATCATGTCGATACTTGGCAATGGAAAGTCGTCGTTTGGACAAGCTTTGTTCAAGTCTTTGAAATCTATGTAGATCCTTATGCCCCCAGTAGGCTTTGACATAGGTACTAGATTTGATATCCATTGTGGATAATTGATGGATCTAATGAAACCCACATCTAGTAGTTTCTTTAGCTCTACCTTTACCAATAATGCTATTTGAGGATGCATTTTTCTAAGTTTTTACTTGATAGGATTTTCTTTAGGGACTATAGCTAAATGATGTACCACTAATGCTGGATCTAATCCAGGCATGTTAGCATAGGTCTAGGAAAAATTTACCTTTTTGTCATTGATGAATGCTGTGAAATTTTCCTTCTCCTTGGGATCAAGCGATGTCACATGGTATGTTATTTTTGGGTCTTTTGTTGTGCCAACATTTATGGACTTTTCTTCTTCTACTAGGATCATTGATCTTTCTTGATATTCTAATATGGGGAGATTGAACCCTCCATCTTGAGGTGCCTCAGGGAATTTTTCACCATCAGATGCGTCCTTTAATTTCTTCTTTTTTAGATCCAATAGAGCCACACTGTGGTTTTCTCTAAGGGATCGTATGTTTAAATCTTTATGTTTTCTCTTTCATTTTGCAACTAGAAGGTTCAATCTCTCCACCAAAGTATGCACCTTGTTCGAGTTCCATGACGAACCCGACTTTTTGATCTCCTTCTGGTATGTCTATTTGAAGTCCCATGAACTTCACAATTGCCTCATTGTTTTGGAATTGATCTAGAATAGGCATCTTTTGTTGTTGGTCCCAAACTATGAGTTGTGGGTAGCAGAGTGGGAGGTAATCATTAGTATCCACAAAGCTTACAGAGGTTGGTGAAAGGGTTAGTATAACTCTAGTGTATTTTTCCCATTGGGTGTCTAGGTCATCATTACAAGAAGTGATATAATCATATCTGGTGACAAAGGAAGGAGAATCCCATTCGTATTCGTTAGAGTTTGTTCTTGAATGGTAATAGACATTGGGAATGGTTTGGATGAACTAGATAGGTAACCTATCAATGCTAAAGTTTTTGAATAAGTCTTCGATGGGTAAATCATTATCCATGGTATGGTATAAATCTAGTGCCTCAATGCTAGCAAAAATTTCTCATTTATTAAAAAAGGCTTGTCTGATTTTTAGAGTTGTCACGTATTTTGGCTTATAACCTAGTCCCATATTTTTCTTTCTTTGTTCCACTATGATAGGCTCTGATCAACCTTGTAGCTAGTAGTCTTTATTGCTAAGGTTCAATAGAAGGGTTTGTGGTCGTTCTAGCTCTTCTTGGTCCTCTTTGTAAATCATGGATGAGAAGTCCTATTTGAATATTTCTTCATTTTCCATGTCTCCCCACTTGGTGAAAATCATGGGTTTGGCTATCATTTGCACTTGTGTGCAAGTGTTTAACTAAGTCTAAAAATTCAAAACTAAAAAAGAATGTAACAAAGCAAACACAAACAACACCCCATATTAGGCCTAGTTGAATCTAAACAAACAAACAACAAAAACAAATGGACATGTTATACCTTTTGCTTGCTTAGATTGTTGAGTTGGTTGGCCCTTGATGATGCTTGGATGTATGCTCTTTGATGACAAAATGCATGCAATAATGGAGGTGGTGTAGTGATTGAAGATAGTAAGTGAATGGAATAATGGATTCAAAATGGCTACAAAATGACTTGAATGTACGGATAGCTTGAATGTGAGAATGGCTTGAATGCTCTCTAATCTCTTTAATTTGAGGCCAAGGCTCTCAATTTAAAGAAAAACAAACGGTTGAGATTGAGACACCATGGACAAGATGGAGGGTTGTGGTGAGTTGAGGACTCATAAGCGCTCACATCATGCCATGTGGAAGGTGAGATGGAAGAAGGACAAGTGACATGGAAAAGGGACAAGGTACTCAAAAGTACCTTGGGATGGGAGAGGATTTCCTCAAAAAATATTTTTTTGTCCCCATATGGGGTTGATAGTGACAAGTGAGGACTTTTAGAAAGTCCACTCTTGTCAGTATGGGGATTGGAGAGAGTGTTGGAGAAATAAAAGTGAATTTTTAATTCGCATGCTTAAAAGAACCCAATGGATAAGACAAGGCCCTCTTAAAGGAGGTCCTTGTCCCATGTACTTGATGTGACCTATGAGAGGTTATGGGGAAGATAAATGCATGGGAGGAATAAATGGAATTTAAAATTCCACTAAAAAGGACATGTGGAAGATAAATGGAATTAAAAATTCCATGAAATTCCATTGTGATGTGACAAGAGTTGACTAAGGGGGTGATTAGACTAGTTAATGGCAGATTAGAAGAGGGTTAGGTGGCTAATGATGATTAGGGCCAACTTGCAAAATTTGGAGGACGTGATACCTCCTAATCATGGATTAAGAATGTGTCACACCCCTAATAATGGGATTAAGAGATGAATTAGGATTAAGTGTGGATGAGACATAAAGGGAATTAAATAAGTGGGTTATTTATTTAATTCTTTGGGAGAAAGGGATAAAGTGGTAAGGTATTTAATTATTTAACTAAATGCCTTAGGGATTTAGAAGACTTTAGGGGGATTAATTAAATAATAGTAACATTATTTAACTAATATGGATGAAAAGGGTAAATTTGACCAACTATAAGTGGTCAAGTTTAAATGTCTACATTTTTCCCATCTTTGAGATGGTGTTACGAAGTAGCATCATTTCAAAGAAAATTAAAACATAGCACCTAAAAGAAGATGATTAGATTAAGGAAGATGCCCCAGTCATTCTAGGAGTGACTAGGAGGAAAGATGAAGATTAGGGATTAAGGATGCCCCCTCGAGAGGACATGCAGGTTTAAGAGAACACGGGTGTGCTCTCAAAATGAATGAGATGATGCAAGGGTAAATGGGAAGGATGAGGCAAAGTGATGGATTGGAAAATGATGATAAATGATGAAAGATTGGGAAAAGAAGATGAGCAGAAAGAAAGCACAAATGGATTCAAGGATAGATATGATGTTGCCCTAGTCAAGTGTCAAGCCAAGATGGACTGATGATGGATGGAGTGTTGTTGATGAGGGAAAGATACATCCTGTAACAACACCAGGATAGGGAAGGATACATCTCGATGAGAGTGTTGTTGACGAGGGAAGGATACATCTCAAAACAACACCATAGGATAGGGAAGGCTACATCTCGATGATGATGATGATGATTAGATCAAGCCTTGTAACAAGGTTGGGAACAAGACCAAGGGTGTGATTAGATGATTCGTGCTAGATTGAATGGGTTAGGATTGGATGGAGATGTGAGATGGCTAAAATGAATGAAAATGATGAAGGTAAAGATGCAATGCAATGCAATTTTCCATTTTCGGAGCACTGATTTTTTCTATAGCATAAGACACCAGGTACCATGGTATGTAGAACCAAGGCGGATTAGTGTCTAATGCATACATAAACACAACAAACAAGGAGGCTATCCCAACACCCCAAATTCACAACGACTTTGGTTGGGCCAAGTATTGGGATAACCACAAGCACAAAAGGATACCCCAACATAACACAAGACCTCAGGGGTCTCGGTGGGTACTACGTGGGACAACCAGGAAAACAACAAACAAAAATAAAAATCAAGATATGCCCCTATGTAATCAAGTCAAAACACACCATAATATGATAGATCATGGTGATCTTGACAAGTGATGATAGGGAGCTCAAATGATAAATAAAAGCCAAAAACATCAAAAGATTGCAATCAATTTCAAAACATCCTTGCCATAGGATCAATAGGATGGAGGGGGTTGATGAGATATTTTAGGAAGGATACATGCTATTGAGACCAAAGATGGATACTAAACTAAATGATCGACATGACTCAAGATACTCGAAACTGATTAAATCTCAGAATACTAGTGACCTTTATTTTGGAAGCACCAGCTAGGATAGGGACATACTTGACAACATGGCAAACATAAGGTGACAAGATGACAAAATGAAAGGCGACAAAACTGAAATACCCTAAAGATCAAGGGGACACAAGACCGACACACCCTAAAGACCTAGGGGCTCGGGGGTTGATCAAAGATCAACCTTGACTACGTGAAAGCGCAGAGCCCTCGTAGTTCAACATAAGGCCATGGATAAAAGTGGAAAGAGGACAATGGAGACCTCGATGGATGGCGCAGATTGGACAGAAAAATGCCCTAGGGGCAGATGTAATGATTTAGCCTTGCCTACGTGAAAGTGCAGAGGCAACATAGTTCGATACAAGGCGAAAGATAGACGATGGAAGATGACAAGACAGACAAAAGATAGAACCCCGGGGTGGATCAAATGATCGACCTTGCCTACGTGAAAGCGTAGTTCGACATAAGACCAATGATAGACAATGGATAAAGGATGATGAGAAGACCATGATAAATGGATAAAAGGATGGAGCCGATATGATGAGACAAGATAGGCCTTATGGATGGGATGGTTGATATGCCTAAGGTGTGGATTATGCGAAGCTCGGGGATGGGATAGTTATCTAGATCATCATAAGATGAATTGGGAGGATGAGACGATTGATAGATGAGTGAAGAAAAGTGATGAGATAGTAGGAAGATGTGAGGAATAGATAAGAATGATGATAGTGAGATGTATGGCACTGGATTGCATGGGAGTAGCCTAGAGTTAGATAACAATGACAAGGGATTATGAGATTGGAGGAAAATAGAGATAAATGGATGGATTGATAAAGATGGGGAGATAGGAAGATGCTAGGATAGGTGGATAGAGGGAATCGGATTTAGAAGGATGGAAGAGATTGCAGGATGGATGGATAAATGGATGGTGAGATAAGGATGGGCAGGATGGGGAGATGGAAAGGATTACTTAGAGGGATGGATGGATTATGTCTCCAAGGACTTTGTCACAAATAAGGAGATGCTCCCACTCTAGATGTGTCATGCATGACAAGGCAAGAGGGATAGTAGGATGGGTGGATAAGGGAGTGAGATGGACATAGATAGGAGAGATGGGTAAGGAAGGGATATGGGTGTTGACATGATGGATGGATGATGAAGGTAGACAGATGTAGATAATATGCATGGATCAAAAAAGTAGATGATAGTGTTTGGATGAGGGGAATATATGCCAAGAGGTGTCCAAAGCATGTATATATGTCTGCCCCTATCTAGGTCAAGATCACAAGGAAGATGGAGGGACTAGATACAAATGGGATATGATGGGTAGGATATGGAAGATAGGCAGATGGAGGAAAATAATGTGAAGGTTGAAGCTGCCCCAAATTGTGGAAGTAGATTGGATGGGGGATTTATGCATGATGCATGTTTTCCAGGTTTTCATCATGGTACTTATCCAAGGCGCTTGTTTGCCAAGGTTTTTCCATTGGACGAATTATTTTCTCTTTACTATTTTTTTTTGTTTTGATTTCTTTGATTTTTTTGACCTTTTAGACAAGGATGTGGATGTGCATTTGGAAGATATGTGACAAAGGGGATGGATGAAGGTCTCAAGCATCAAGTTATATAGGAGATAAGAAGAGACCATGTGTAAAGCGTCTATTGGATGTTGGTACAACCTTATTAGAATGGATGGATTATGCAAGAGGATGGATTAAAGGGATTTGATGGGGGAGATATGGGGGATAGTGGATGGGGTGTTGGAAAGTGTATGGATGGAATGATGGAGTGGGTGTGTGATGGGGGAAGGTGTTTAGGACCAAAATTGACACATGTGGTGGATGTGAAATGATAAGAGAGTTGATGGATGGAGAATGTGGCGATAATGGAGGCATTGGGAGAGTGAATTTAGAGACATGGGGATCCAAAATAGATTCAGGAGATGGAGGATGCAAATGAATAGCTTTGGGATTAGAAACTTTGGATGTCTTTAGGGATTTCTCATTTGAAGGCATGGACTCTTTTTTCTTGGGAATCCACATGGTTTTGATTTTTTCTTTAGTGGGCTTTTGTGGCCATTTGGATTGATTTGGATTTTGGATTTGATTTTTCTTTTCATCAACATGTCTTTTGAAGGGAACATGAGGAGCTTTAGATTCATGTGGATGTTTGGATTTATGCATTTTTACTTTGACATCCAAAGTGCTTGTAGTAGCAATGGGATGGGTAGGAGGTGATGGATGATGTGGAGAAGACGTGGATGGAGTGATAGAGGTAGGTTGTTGATGATGGTGGGTGGATGGAGGATGCAAGATAGCATGCATGGAGTGGTGCCTTTGTTGATCCTGATTAGGAGTTATGAATTTAGGATTCTTGTGATGCATGCTAGGGATAGGTGATGGATGGATGAGAGGTTAAATATGATAGGATGGAGGGGGTGATTTTGGGATGTAAGGGCCCAAAATGGACATTGTAGATGGAGGAGGTATTATGGTGGATGGAGGTATGTAAGGACCCAAAGTAGATGCAGTAGATGGAGAATGAGCAATGGTGGATGGAGGGACATAAGGACCCAAAATGGAATTAGAGGATGAAGGAGGAAGATGGACAGTTGTTTTGAGGTAATAGGATGGAGGAGGTGGGATAACGACAAAGGATTTGGTAGAGCGATGGGAAGTGCCTATCGTTCATTTGGAAGAGGCTCGTTTAGGATGTATAGGGGTTGTACCGACATTTTTGGATTATAAGTCTTGGGAAATAAATCCAAGACCGTGCACACTGGGATGTTATGTGACTTGAATGGGCTCTAAAATACCTTGCTCATGAAGGCCTAAACCTTTTCCTTGATAGTTCATGTTCTTGAGTATTTGATCTAGGGTGGGATGCTTATTCCTTTGGAAGCATGATGCAAGTTCATTAGTAGGTGGAAGAGGTAAGGTGGTGCATATACTTTGTTTTTCTTCTGCAAGAAGGCCACTATGGAGGAGTGTAATGTTACCAAGGTGATATAATAGTGGTGTTGGTATGGTAGAGCTATGCGGTGATGAAGGATTATGAGATGGAGATAAGGGGGTAGCAACATCCTGATTGGGAGGAATGAGTGATAAGGGATCAAGAGAGGGGTTAAGTGGTATGATAAGATTTGGAGTTGTGGTAGTGGGTGATAAGGGCTCATGAGATGGAATGATTAGATCTTGAGTGCAAAGGGGATCATTAGATGGATTAGATGAGCTACTGTGATTTTGAGATGGGATAGAAAGGGTGGCATGATCTTGATTTGGAGGAGGAGATATGCTTATATGCTTTGGATTAATCTCTTGGCATGATTCATCTTGTGTGGAGGAGTGTTGAGGGACCTCCTCAAGTGGGGAAGATGGAAGGACGGAGGATTCAGGGAGGTCATGGGACTAAAGTTCGGTACTACTAGGACTAGGAGGAATAGATTGGATTTTGGTGTCTTCACTGGTTTTAGTGGTTCCAAGAGTAGAAGATGGCTATTCAATGGATTCAGTGGGTTTAAAGGTTTCAACTGTTTTGTTGGTGGTAGGAATGGTAGCAAGAGTGATAGGTGTAAGATGGGGAAGGGCCTTATCACTAGTGATCGTACATGATAGAGTGGGATGACATGGTTCCACAACATCAAGATGTGGATTTAGGGATGTCTCTTTTGTCATGTGTCCTTGAACGACATCTGAAAGGGATGTAGGATTAGGTGGGGTGATGGGAATAGATGGAGGATTAGGGATGGTTGGAGGACTAGGATTAGGGATTGGTGGATTATAATTATATGAGTGGATGGAATTGCATGTAGGACTAAGTGGAGATGGACGATTAGGATTAGAAACTAGGGGATTAGGGTTGGATGGAGGACTAAGAGGAGATGGAGGATTAGGATTAGAAATTGGATGGAGGATGAGGATTAGAGAATGGTGGATTAGTATTGGATGGAGGAAGGATTAAGATATAATGCAATGGAGGGGGAAGTGGCATGGGAGGATGTGGATATTGGATTAGGTTGGGGAGATTGGGACAGTTGATTATAGTAGGAATATTAAGATGGTGAATTATGATAGGAAGGTGTGGATGTTGGATTAGGATGGGAAGATTGAGGTGGTGGGTTAGGATAAGAGGAGGTGGGTGGTGGATTAGCATAGGAATACATGGATGGTGGATCGGGATAGGAGGACATGGACGAAAGATTAGGATAGGAAGATTGAGATGGTGGATTAGGATAAGAGGACACGGGTGATGTATTTGTGTAGGAGGATATGGGTGGAGGATTAGGATAAGAAGATTGAGATGATGGATGAGGATAAGAGGAATATTGGGATGGTGGATTATGATAGAAAGGTGTGGGTGTTGGATTAGGATGGGAAAATTGTGATGTGGGATTAAGGTAGTGATATTGTGATGGTTGATGAAGATAAGGATAGGAGTATGGGGATGGGGAGTTACTATAGGAGGATGTGGATGTTGGATAGGAGGGAGATGTAGAGGGAGGACATGATGGATATGAGGATGGTGAGGATACTAGATATCCCTTGTCAAGGGTAGCGTAAGGACTATTATTAGGTGTGGATGAAGACTTGGGGGGATATTTTGGAGGAGTGGTTGGATTTTGGGAGGTGATTGGAAAAAACTTGCTAGCATAATAGCATCAAGGGGATCTATATTACACTCTTCTTGATCAACAAGACTTTCATTATCATCATCAATATAGTTGGGATTCCCTTTGACTACTATTACTGGTTGTGCGGGAGGAGGATAAAGATTCATGACGTTAGATGAAATAGATATAGATTGAAAAGATGGGGGGAATAGATGATGGAACGATAAATAGGATGTATTGGAAGAAGAATGAAGAGGAGATCTTAAGATTTTTTTTGATATCGAAAGATGGACGAAAGCTCAAATTAGGATTCAGGTTAAGCTCATATTGGGATTGGATAAAATATCATATTCAGATTAGAAAGATGAATAAAGGATGTGATGGGATGTGATAAGATTGATGAGATAGTATTGGGTGATTGATCAAATAGGTTCTAAACCCGATTTAGAGATTTGACTTAGATGGCGTAAGATGGTGATGATTGGAGTGGATTACAAACGGGATGATTACAACATCGAATCCACCTCAAGATGGAAGTAGATTGATTGGGTCGTAATGATGATTAACGGACTTAGGATGGATGAAAATCTTGAGCAGGTGTAAACAATGACAATAAGGATCAAACACCTAAGCTAACTTGGATAAAAAAACCTCAGAAATGAAGTCTAAGAGTTTTAGAAATAATGATGGATATGTGATCAAAGGATGCCCTAAGACACTCCCAGATGATTTGATTGATGAGACGATGAACTTTAGAGGATTAAAATGAAGGGAATTATGATTATAGAGAGAAATATAACTTTTTCTATTCTATCTGGAAAATTCACCCAAAGGCTAGCTGGCGAGGGACCAAACAGCTACAACCACAGAAGAGTGGGTAGAGGTGACAGAAGAACAAGAAGGGGTGACTGAAGAACCGGAAGGGGGGACTTTGAGGATTTCCTAATGGGATGAAAAATTCTCCTATAAGGATTTTTATAAGGGTTTAAATGAATAATAGGATGCGAATGAAGGAAATGGACACCAAAACAGGTCTAAACAGGGTCTTGAACGAAGGACGAGATAGTTAACGAAAATGATGGATTCAAATTAAAATACACAAAGGGAGATTTAGATGGAGGGTAATACCACCAATCGACAAATGGATATGCTTAAATTTATTAGCACGAAGACTCAGATGAAGAACAGGTCCGAAAACAATCGAACAAACACCAAAACAGACCCGAACGGGGTCTCGGATGAAGAAGAAAAGGAAGATTCGCCCCTCTATTCAGGTCAAGGCCGCCACTTTGATGGAAATGACACCCAAAACAAGGGAAAGGTCACCCAAATCAAGGAGGATGAAGAACGGGTCCAAAAAATGGTGGAACGGACACCAAAACGAACCTGAACGAGGTCCCGGATGAAGAAGAAAAAGGTTGTTCACCCCTTTGTTTAGGTCAAGGCCACCCCTTTAAGAGAAAGGTCTCCCAAATAAAAGAGGATGAAAAATGAGTCTGAAAATTTGCCAAACGGACACCAAAACGGATCCGAACGGGGTCCTTGATGAAGAAGAAAAAGGTTGTTTCACCCATTTGTTTAGGTCAGGGATGCCCCTTTGAAAGAAAAAAATGTGAAATAAAAGGGAAAGGTCACCCAAATCAAGGAGGATGAAGAAAGGGTCTAAAAAACAACTGAACGAACACCAAAACGGACCTGAACGGGGTCTCAAATGAAGAAGAAAAAGGTTGTTTCACCCCTCTATTCAAGTTAGGGCCATCCCCTTTGAGGGAAGGGCCACTCCTTTAAGTGAAATTATTCCCAAGATAATGGAAAGGTCGCCCAAATCAAATAGGATGAAGAACGAGTCCGAAAAATAGTCGAACAAACACGAAAACGGACCTGAACAAGGTCCCAGATGAAGAAGAAAAAGGTTGTTTCACCCCTCTATTCAGGTCAGGGATGCCCCTTTGAGGGAAAGGATTCCCAAGACAAGGTTAATGTCTCCCAAATCAAAGAGGATGAGAATGAGTCCAAAAAACAACCGAACGGACACCAAAACGGACCCGAACGGGATCTCAAACGGGGAAGGAGATGACAAGATGGAAGAAGGGATGGATCCAGATGGAGACTTGGAGGGAGGATAGGACCACCAATGGATAAATTGATATGCCTAAAGTGGTCAAAATGAGGACTCAAATGAAGAACGAGTCAAAAATGGTCGAGCAGACACCAAAATAAACCTGAACAGGGTCTTGGATGAAGCAGAAAAGGTTGTTTTGCCCCTGTTTGAGGGCCAGGCCACCCCTTTGGAGGGAAGGGTCACCCCTTTAGAGGGTGGGTTCACCTGTTTGTGGGTGAGGTCACCCTTTTGAGGTATCATCTTAGTTTTGACGCTCCATCAGACATGACATGATTGGATTGAGGTACAACTTTCGCTCTCCCCCCTTTATATACCATGTCGGTAACACATGGTTGGGATCATCCCTTAGGGTGATGAAATCCCCAAGCAGGTCCTGCTAAGAAATAGAAAAAAAGGATTAAAAAACTTAAGTGGACTACGAATTCTCTTCACCCAAGATCGCCAAATGGCGCAAGGGGATTGGATACGTCAATAGTCCACTTGTGCAAACAGTCGAACAAGTTCTTTGACCCCTTTTAATTAAATCTATGTTATTAGTTAAAAATGAAAATAACAAGTAAACAAAACTCTAAAGAAAATAACTTTCGCCACCTACAGTAAATGTGTTAGTAGTTTTTGTTGTTTTGTTGTCTTCAACAATCGAGTTGCACAAACGTTAGTAACAAAAACAACACTCACAATCAAACACACATTAGCAGGTAAGAAATAATGAAAAATAGTTTGAATCTGATCTCTAGAATGAAAAAGTAACTGTCTGTTTACTTGTTTTACTTGTGTTTTGGGCAAGGTTGCCTTTGTTTTTTAGGCACAACCGGCTCTCAGGACAAGGTCGCCCCTTTATGGGCGGGGTCGCCTGTTCACTCTGGAACCTACAAAAAAATTCAGAAAATAGAAATCGAATGTTGGGCGGGGTTGCCCCTTTGTGGGCGGAATCGTCTGTTTAGTCAAGAACCTGCAAAAAAGGTCAGAAACAAAAAAACAACAAGAATAGAAATTGGAATGCTGGGCGGAGTCGCCTATCTGTGGGTGGGGTCACCCCTTTGAGGGCAGGGTCGCCTGTTTGTGAGTGGGGTTGCCCCTTTGTGGGCGGAGTCACCTTTGTATGCTGGGCAGGGCTACCTCTGTATTCTTGAACCTGCAAAATGTTAGAAAAACCAAAAAATGAAAGATAGACAAATGTGTGGGGCCACCTATTTGTGGGCGAGGTCACCCCTTTATGGGTGGAATCACCTCTATATTCTGGGCAAGGCCGCCTCTCTGTTCCCGAACTTGCAAAATGCCAAACAACAAAAAACGTGAAAGAACAGACCCGTGACGTGGGTCCCACGGAGCGTGCCAAAAATGTGTGCAGGTGTTTAACTAAGTCTAAAAATGCAAAACTAAAAAAGAATGCAACAAAGCAAACACAAACAACACCTCAAATTAGGCCTAGTTGAATCTAAACAAACAAACAACAAAAACAAATGGATATGTTATACCTTTTGCTTGCTTAGATTATTGAGTTGCTTGGCTCTTGATGATGCTTGGATGTATGCTCCTTGATGACAAAATGCATGCAATAATGGAGGTGGGTGTAGTGATTGAAGATAGTAGGTGAGTGCAATAATGGATTCAAAATGTCTTGAATGCAAGAATGACTTGAATACTCTCCAATCTCTTTAATTTGAGGCCAAGACTCTCAATTTAAAGAAAAATATACAGTTGAGTGTGAGCCACCATGGACAAAATGGAGGGTTGTGGTGAGTCGAGGATTCACAAGCCCTCACATCATGCCATGTGGAAGGTGAGATGGAAGAAGGAAAAGTGACATGGAAAAGGGACAAGGTACTTGCAAGTACCTTGGGATGGGAGAGGATTTCCTCAAAAAGGAATTCCTTGTCCCCATATGGGGCTAATAGTGACAAGTGAGGACTTTTAGAAAGTCCACTCTTGTCAGCATGGGGATTGGAGAGGGTGTTGGAGAAATAAAAGTGAATTTTTAATTCACATGCTTAGAAGAACCCAATGGATAAGACAAGGTCCTCTTAAAGGAGGTCCTTGTCCCATGTACTTGATGTGACCTATGAGAGGTCATGGGGAAGATAAGTGCATGGGAGGAATAAATGGAATTTAAAATTCCACTAGATAGGACATGGGGAAGATAAATGGAATTAAAAATTCCATGAAATTCCATTGTGATGTGACAAGAGTTGACTAAGGGGGTGATTAGACTAGTTAATGACATATTAGAAGAGGGTTAGATGGCTAATGATGATTAGAGGCCAACTTGCAAAATTTGGAGGATGTGATATCTCCTAATCATGGATTAAGAATGTGTCACACCCCTAATAATGGGATTAAGAGATGAATTAGGATTAAGTGTGGATGAGACATACAAATAATTAAATAAATGGTTTATTTATTTAATTATTTGGGAGAAAGGGATAAAGTGGTAAGGTATTTAATTATTTAATTAGATACTTTAGGGGGATTAATTAAATAATAATAACATTATTTAACTAATGTGGATGAAAAAAGTAAATTTGACCAAATATAAGTGGTCAAATTTAGATGTCTACAACACTTTCTGAGCAGGTTTGATTTCTTTCAGACCTTCATAGATTTTAGGTGTTGGTGGGAGCATACCAATACAAAATGCTTGGTTAAAGTGGTAATTCCCATCACCCCTATCAAGTACTTGCAATTTGGTTTCTATTTTTGGTTGCTCATTTGATGTGGTCTCAATTGGGGTTGATGGAAGGAAGGGTCAACATATGAGAATGAATGGAAGGCTATATCATTACTAGGTATGTGTTGGATCTTATTATACTCCTCCTCTAACTTTGCATAGAAGTAGAAAGGTTCGGGATCAACATATAAGATTACCTCTTTTCCTTCATGGGGAAACTTTAGGCATTGGTGGAAGGTGGAAGGGACTACTTGTAATGCGTGAATCCAAGGGCATCCTAGGAGTAGGTTATATGGAAATTCAACGTCAAGTACTTGACAAGTGGTTTACATGGTGGTTGGTCCTATCTGTACTGGTAGCCTAACTGGTCCTTCAAAATTCCTTTCAAGGTCATCATAGGCCCTTATGGTGATACTCCTTGCTTTATCTATCATGTCGTCAGAATACCCCAACTGTTTGATGAATTTTAAGGTACAAATGTTTAGACTTGCACCATTATCTATCAACACCCTTTTACCATGCTCTTGTGGACACCAACCTCTATGTAGAGGGCTTGGTTGTGGAACGTCCTTTGGGGAAGATCTTTCTCAAAAAAGACTAAATGATTGTTGGCCATGATTTTTCCAACCATGGCTTGGAACTAATTTGGATTGAGGTCGTTTGGGACGGATGCTTCCAATTCTTTTTCAAGTATTTCCCTATGTGCGGATGAGAATTTTAACAACTCTAGGATTGAGATTAAGGAAAGAGTCCTCTTCAGTTGGTCTATAATGTTGTAGTCATTTGATGCCTTAGTCAAGTAGGTTTGGGTGGGTCTCCTTGTATTGTTACTCTCCCTCGATGAGTACTTACATTGCAGTTGTTGTCTCCACCTTGTATAATGACTACATTTTCCCTATTGTCATCAACTTGTGAAAGGGTTCCTAGAACTGTGTCACCATAGGTATAATTAGCATTATGTTTTGGGATCGGGTTGGTGTATATTTGAAGGTCTGTGTTCCTAGGATGATGTTCAACATCCACTTCTCCTTTTTCTATCAAGTCTTGGATGAGGTGCTTGAGTCTCATGCAATTGTTGGTCATGTGTCCCTTGATCTTATGGAATTCACACAATTCTTTCTTGTTATACCACAATGCTTTGAAGCTAGGTTCCTCAGAGTTTAGATGATCATTCACCTTGATGAGGTTTTGTTGTACTAGTTTACGCATGACTGTTTCAAGTGACTCTCCTAGTACTGTGAACTGCCTCTTGGGTTGATTGTATTGTCTCTATTTCCCTCCTTGATTCATTGGATGGTTGACAACCCGATTGTTCTTGCAATAGGTAAGCTAGTTGTTTTGTGCGTTATTTGGAACATGGATTATTTGTGCCACTTGTGGTTTGTTTTGAGGTGTGTTTTGCACATGCCATAGTTCTCTAGTGTCAACTACTCCATTGTTTGTGATGTTCTTATTCTTTGCCCAGATCTTAGGTTTATTGTTTGAACTAGAGGGACTATCTTTTGAGCTATTCAATTTAAGGACTCCCCTTGCTATGAGGGATCTCTCGATATGTAATCCATTTTTTATTGTTTCTTCAAAGTCTACAAGGCATAACATAGTGAGTTGGTAGTTGATATCGGGTAGAATATTTGAGATGAAGATATCTACCAACTCCTTCTCAAGAATGGGCCATTTGCATCGACTAGCCTTGTGTCTCCATCTTTGTAAGTAAGAGGTAAAGGAATCTCCTTGACCATGTTTGATTGTGGATAAAATTGTGATGGTGACATCTTTCTCTATGTTGAATATGAAGTGGCTTATGAACTTGCTAGATAGTTTGTCGAAGGTTTTAATTCTTGGTGTCAGATGTGCAAACCATTCCATAGCATGACTTGTAGGGCTGCGTGGAAAGAGTCTCATGGGGTAAGCGTCATTGTTTTATACCTCCATACATGATACTGAGAAGTCTCGTACATTCTCTACTGGATCTCCTCTTCCTTTGTATTTTTCAAACTTAGGTATCTCAAAGTAGTTTAGAAAATGTAGTGCAGTGATGGAACAATCAAATGGGAATGGACATATTTCTTAAAGGGTGTAGTTCTTCTTTGTTTCCCCTACCTGCATTTTTGACATTTTCTGATTCATCACCTCTATTTTTAGTTCCATCTCTATTTTTGGTACCTTTGTTTGCAAGTCTTGTGTGTAATAGCCTTGTTGCCCTATCATGTTTTGGTCATAAGTCGGATATAATAGGGGTATAAGACCTTGGTGGTTGTTTTGAACATAGAGCGGGTTAGGTCCTTGTTGTGTGTAAGGAGGGTTCACTCCTTGTTGTTGGGATGAAGTATACTGAAGGTTACCATGTTGATGTGTTAGTGGAATACCTTGTTGTTAGGACGAATTAGGAGTGCCCTGTGGCACACTTGGTTGTTGATATGAACTATGCTAAAGGTTTCCCTGATGGTGTGTTGATGGGACGGCTGAAGAAGGGAGCCCTACGACACACCTTGTTGTTGGGAAGGACTATATTGAAGGTTTCTTGATGATGCATTGAAAGGTTACCTTGTTGATGGGACGACTAAAGAAGGGTACCCTGTGGCACTCCTTTTTATTGGGATTGATATGGAAGGAGACCCTATGGTACACCTTGTTGGTGGTATTGATTTGGAAGGGGACCCCATGGTCCATCTTGTTGGTGGTACTACTGATTTAGAAGGGGACCTTGTGGTCTACCTTGTTGGTGGTATTGGAGGGGGACCCTGTGGTCCACCTTGTTGATGGTATTGATTATTTGGAAGGGGACACTGTGGTCCACCTTGTTGGTGGTATTGATTTGGAGGGGGACCTTGTGGTCCACCTTGTTGATGGTACTAATTTGGAGGGGGGACCCTGTGGTCCACCTTGTTGATGGTACTGTGTGTTTTGGGAAGGATCGACATTAAAAGTGTTTTGAGGTACATATTCTTCAGGAGGTGGATTATTATTTTGTGGTATGTACTGGGATGGACCTCCTTGATACTATTGTGCCACTATTACTTGTTTGATTTGAGTTGGTTTTTTGTACAATGGGTTGACCATTGCTTTGTGAGAATACAGGTGGCACGTTTGAGAGTGGATGAAGGACTATATGACTTATCTGGGTTTCCAATTGTTTTGTTCTAAAAAGGATCCTGTAAGATTTGATTCATTTTTCTAATTTCCAGTAGGATAAAGCAAAAGAGAGGTCTTTTGAGAAAAAGTGTTAGTCTGTGAGCAATTATCAACTGTGGTCTAAAATGTGTTAAGTGCGCTGGTCTCTAAGAAGCAAGTGCAAGCTGAAATGTCAAGTGTGGCCTCTGTGTTTTTTTGTCAAATGTGGTGGGTTACTTTGTCAAATGCGAGCTTTCTTGGAAATTACGAGCAGATTTTAGGCAAGTGCACCAGATTCTGAGAAACAAGTGCGAGCAAAAAGAAGCAAGTGTGTGGGTTTTGAATCAAGTGCACCCAATTTTGGATCAAGTGTGCTAAAATCAGTAGCAAGTGTGGCCTCTATGTAAATTGGTTTTCCAACTTCAGTGTTTTGGTAGTAGTGTTGATTTTTTTCTTGCACTTTTCAAATGTTTTGATCTATTTACAAATGTGGAAAGTGATACAAAAGATTTGATTGACTCAACAAACATGGACTTGTGTGACCTATATGTCTATGGATTTAAGCTGTGAAATCATGATACCCAAGCCATAGTTTCCAACATTTACTTTGAGCTAATGTAGCTTAAATATTTGAAAATCTTTAAGGAAATCCTTAAGGAGTACAAATATAGGGCTTCTCTTAAAAGCATACACTAAGTCAAAGGGTTTTTGATACAACCATCATGTTTACTATTTGTTTGGATGTATTTTTTTTTAATCAAGCACAAAATATGATGTCAAGTTTTTTTTGAATGTTTTTGGCAAGTTTTACATAAACAAAAATTTACAACCGTAGAGATATAAATCATTCTTTTAAGTAGGCCTACTTCATACGTTGAAGGGATGATTTTACATGCAACTTATGGCATAGGCCTAAAGCTGTACTTCGCAAGTAACCTCTTGGAAGTAAATTCTGATGCACCACTTTTAAAGAATGTTTTTGGAAAAAGGGGTAGCTTCTAAAACATTTATCTCTTAGTAATCTTTTGGGGTTATGAATTTTGGTTGTCTATAAATGTGGCGTTTTGCTCAATTAAGAGGTCTCTTAGCCCTTTTGGGTTTTAACGTATCACACAAATATTAGACCTGAGACAAATGTTGGTATAAAATAACATCAACTGGCAAGTGAGAACTTTCCTCACACCCACTTTTATTTATAAAGCGGTCCAAAATGAGAGTACTGCTTGGTTCGCCTATCAGTTCTCCGACATAGGATGTGTCTCAATAAGTAGGCCCTCTAAAGTTATGCTTTTGAAAATAAATATGCGAAGCTCAAGATGTTTTCGCTCACCCAAGATCACCAAAAGGTGTGAGGGGAGAAGACAACCATCTAGCTTGCTAAGCATTGAATGCATAAAATACAATTCATAGCAATTTGATTCTTTTTAAGCACCTCGAGCGGTGCTATCCCTAAGATAATGTGTGAAAAGCATAACGATGGTTCTTTTTTAATTGCACCAACATCAAAGTATTCAAGATAGCAAAGGTGCAGTACAAAAAACTGATTTGTTCATTTTTAAGCCCACATTTTGAGTGTTTCTAAATTGATCCTGGTCTTATTTGGTCAACAAAAACAAATGTGAGCATGCATCAAAAAAAGGAACTCATTTTGGTCATTTGAATAGAAATAAAATATTCCAAGTGTAACTTTGAAAGTTAAAAAACTTTTTAGAGCACCAATTTAAATGTTTGTTTGTGTTGTTCTTTTTAAGCACCAAATGAAAATTCTCTAACTATGAAGAACTTGGAAAGAGTTCATTTTTAGAGTACCCAAAATTGAAATGTGTGGTTTGTAGGGTTCTTTTTAAGCATTGGAATGAAGATTCCTAAGTTAGAAAGCTTTGAAATGGTTCATTTTAGAGCACCAAAAATGAAGTGTTCATTTGTGTCGTTCTTTTTTAAGCACCAAATAAATATTCATAATTTAAAAAAGCTTTAAAATTGTTCATTTTAGAGCAATTAAAAACAAACATGTTATTCTTTTTATGCACCAAAATAAACATATTCCTAACTTAAAGAAAGAAGTTGTGAAAATTGTGATTCCTTTGACCGTTCGTCTTCCTTGTAATAAAAGTGTTGTTTTCATAAAAAGATGAGCCATAAATACTGTAAGATCTGCACAATAGATGTTAGAAACTTTCCAAACATAACACACAATCAAATTTTAGGTTTAGACAATTGATTAAGCATCAAAACCCTACAACCTAGACCAAATTGCGAGTTAAGTTAACTTTAAGTGCACCAATGGAAAATTTAACTATACAGAAATTGAAAACCACCTACACCATTGCAAAGATCATGAAATTCTACCCCATTTTTTTGTATTAAGTATAATATAAGCAACAAGTACAAATCACATAGATTATGTGCTCATCCGAGAATCAGATCTAGAATACCTCCCATTACATCATATCATCTATAGCCCCCCTTTTACATGAGATCAAAAGCAAACACCAATAGTATCAGTAACCTTTCTAGACTACCCAATTACATAATAACAACAGTTCCCCTCAACTGGATGAGGTCAAAAGAGTGGAACCCAAAATAGAACTTGTATCAGAGTGTCATTAGCTACATTAAAGCATCATTAGTAGAATATACAAATATATATCACTGTACTAATATAAACACCTAGTGCAGATAAAAAAGGATATAAACAAAGAAAGTTTTTTGTCCTCTGGTTTCTTTAATCTATACCTTTACCACTTCTCATAGCTATCAGTGTCTTTGCAACTGATAATTCTTCAGAAGAAGATTGCACTGCCTGTCCCACCTTGTCCACTTTATTGCTTTGTTCCTCTGCTAAGCCCTGCCGAAATGCATGAAGAGCCCTCAAGAAAACTTCCACACTTGGATTCCCCTTAGGCCACATATGTCCATACCTTGCCTCCATGATATCTATTATGATCTATCTATTTTCTAGGTACTTCCAAAAAAATTCCTTTCAAAGTTCCACTGTCATGTAGACTTGCATGGCAACATTGTAAAGCATGAATCTTATATAAGACTTAGTAAGCATCCTCTTCCTTCCTTGACACCTGTCTTTGTTCCTTGCTTTCCAAATGGACTAAAGAATGTTAGATGAAAGGAGGAGCCAAAATAAGGCAGCAATTTTCCCCATTTTTGTATTGTGGTTAAATCAAATCTCCTCAAGAAGAGGTTGTTCATTGTTCCCCCACATATCTTGCTTGTTACTATTACCAGATTTTCACCTACAAGCTCAATCAGGAAGAGCCATCTATGTTTCAAAATGAATGGTACATTTTATTAAACCTTCTATGTTACATTCAGTTATACAAATGAAACAACTTTACAAGATTACACAAATACAAAATTATTACATTCATACAAGTGAATGAAACATAAAAGATTTTACAATATTTTTGAAAATGTAATATTTATTGAATGCAATTAGATACGTGTGTCTAAAATAGCAAGCCGTGAGATTGAATTATTCATTTGATAAAAATAAGAATTAAAATATACATGAATGAGTAAATGTTGAAAAGAAAATGAACATGTAAAGAAGGTAACCATTCATCGCCTAAATGACTGGTTCTGCAAATGAATCTGCCCCTGGTTGCCTTGCCTTGCTCCCTATAGCTCCTTGGCCCCTAGGTGCCTAGTGTCTGGTTTCCTGCATTGGGTAAAAGAAATGAGTTAGAACAGTAGGTTCTAAGCAATGAAAGGTTGCATTTTGAACATGCACATCTACCCATACATACATATGTTAATTCCTATGTGCATCAAATGTAATGCCTATCTTAAGTGTCCATAAAAGCCAAAATAGAAGAACATTATACACACTTAAGGTAGGAATTTTATTTCTAACTTGTTTGTTTCATGTGCAGCTACAGGTATAATCATATCTTTGTTTTTGTCAGATCAAATGAGTGGGGTAAAATATGGCTCCCACAAGGGTTAAGCCCAATTCATAGCAGTGATTGCATTATTTTAATCTATGTACAGTCTTTATGAATATTCTAAGTGCATATAAAGTAAATTTGATGTCAATCATGATTATTTCATAATCATTATGTAGAAGATCTTGCAGTGTCATGAAACTAAACTGTGGTATTCATCAACTATGGAATGATAACATCATTGTTATTAATGATAAGCCTTTGCTTATTAAGTAGTGGAGGAATCATGAAGTCAACCTGATCATTCAAAGGTACAGTCCTCTAAAGACTTTTTGCAGTGAGGAAGGTGAGTATATGACAAAATAATGCATCCTCAATAAGTTTAAAAGGTGACAATAGAGGGTAGTGGCCTATATGGCAATTGTTTCAAATAAATACTGATGGGATGAAAGAGTTCTTGTGGTCTTGACAATCATGAATGAAAGGATAGTTTGAATGTATGAATACACAAATGTGGACAGTCACTTATGCACAATGCAACCAATCATAAGGTAATGCTAATATTATGCATGAAGATAGTAGTTACCATCAAAGGGAAGAATGCGGTCTAAATGAAATAGAGCATCAGTTAGTTAACTCACTTTTGAGTGATATAATAGTGGATCAAGCATCAGTTAGTAAATCTAGGAGTAGTTTACTCAATGAGTCCATGCACAACAGTCAAGTGTGAGTATCATTCCCATAAGATATCATGATAAGTCAGAGCTCCTTAACGGTTAAATCAAGCAACTTATGGCCTCATAAGTAAGTATGAATTTCCAAAGGAGGATGGTAAGGTATTGTCATTACATAAATGACAATGGAATTATTTCAATCTTGTTCTGTGCTACATTATGAAGAAAATGATCTTGAAGATTCTATAGCAATAGTATGGGATATATATTCATAACACTGTTCCACATTGTCACCATGATGGAAAACAAGTGACAAAACCCATTCCAAGAAGATACAACCGTATAGAATATTCAAAGGGACAACCTTTATACATGAGGGCAGTAAATACAAATCTAGTACAATAGGGGCATGCTAGCAGAGGGTTTCCAGATTGGAAAAAACAAAGAATACTGCAACCATAAGTAAGCTACAGAAAATGAAGTTTCTTCGACAAAATGGAGGGAAACTGCTAAATACAAAGCTTCAGAAGATGATAGTAGCTCAGAGAGGCCGCAACCATCTTTAGAAAATGAAGAGCATTTTTACCAAGAAATTGCAAACAAGTTCAGATAACTTGAAACATAAGCATTTCATTGTGTTTTATACATGTAGGATGATAGAGATCGAGAGAGGCCCTCATTTTTTTACAAAATCCTCATGGGTATAGTTTTTTCCCAGAGATTGAAATGATCTCCCAGTCATGTCAAACCCTATAATACCTACGAGCAGAAGAATCAAAAGCCAGAACAAAAAAATGAAATGAGCAAATTTTTTACAAACCCACGACCTGGGGTTTCTCCAAACAACAACAAAAAACAAAGAGCCTCCAGTGATAGGTTGTCAAAAAAATCACACATTTGTGACCTGGATGAAACCAATAGAAAAGATGAAGCCGCGGCTAAATCAGAAAGGAGGTTTCTTTATATTTTCTACTGAGAATATAGGAAACACGAAAAATCATAGTTAATAGTGATGAAATAGAGGTTGTCATGATAATTAACATGAAACAATGAAGCGCAAAACAAAATGAAGTATGATATGCATAGAGAAAGGAAGATAAAAGCGTTTTTCTTCTTAGAAAAAGAGGGAAATACATATATTTTTGATGGAGAAGAGCATACCATGTTTTGTTGCATAAAAGATCTGCATAAAACGCCAACATCTTGCCTAAGATCACCTTCAGGAAGCTTGGAAGTTTTCCTGAAGCTTAACAAGCAAATGAAATGTAACTTTCATTTTTTTTTGTCTTTTGCTTTAGGGTTTTCATAACCCTAATCGACCCATGCCTTAGTGGCATTCTTTATTATCATTGTTTGAAAATACAATGAACTATTGGACTCATGGCCCCTTTATGCTATGGCATTTTCAATGCCTTACAAAATTTCATAGCTTTGATATTTCTTTGTTATTAAGGAGTTTCCTTTATGTATGCCATGTCATATAAGTCTTAGGACTTTATGATTTTTGTTTTGACTTTATCCATGGCCAAGTGTTTGGACTTTATTTTATTTTGCATCTTTGCTTACATTGTAAAATACTTGATTAAGTGATGATTTTATAAGTCACTTTATTTAAGTAATTATTTTAAAATGCAAAATAGGAGCATGTGTTCATTAGACTAAATCAAGAAAGGGAAAACATGGATATGCTCTGAGTTATGATATTTCCAAGCATATAGGGAGGTTTGAAGTTGTTTGCCAACATGAGGAGGGCATATAGGAGTGTTTTTTTGCTTTTGAGGCAAAATTGGAACTTTTCGTGGACAGTTTGATGTGTCACCATGTTGGATTTGGTCAAAATTGACCATTTCAACCCTTTGAAGCTCATTTGAAGAAAATCTAGTTGCTATATTTTTGACTTTTTTAAGCCATCCAACCAAATGAAGCTTCCACTTCCTATTTTGGTGCAACTGTTTGAAGCTTGCTTACTTAGTCATTTTTTGACTCATTTTGTAACTTAGTTCTTCATATGTAGAGAGAGACTTTGTGAATTTGAGAGTCCCTTGTCATACTTTTGCAGGTTTTGTAACTCATTTGGAGCATGATATACAAAATTTACCTTGGTTACCATTGATGATTCAATTTGCCTTCTTGTTCTTGCAAAACATTGTGCATTTTCAGGTGATTGATCAGGTTACTTTGTGAAATTTTTCTATTTCCTTATAGATTTGTCTCATGTTTGCATGCCTTTCTTTGCAAAAGTAGTATTATGCAGGTTACAAATTGTGTTTGCAGAATTGCACATAAACTTTTAAATTGTGAAAAAATGCTTTTCCTTCTTGAAAGTGTGTGCAAGTCAAACCTGTTTGTGAAATACTTATGCATAAAACTACAGTAACATGTTGTGCAAATTCATATCCATCATCAATATTCAAGTGTATATAAATCTGGGTGTCTCATAGCTCTTGTCAATTTGGTGTATCACCCAGTTTGTTTCACATTTTCAGTATTCTTCATTTTATGCAACCGTATCCTTACATTTTTCCCATCAAGTCAATAGTTTAGGTGATATCCATAAGAATTTGGCCTCTTGGGAGGTTGACCTCTGTCTACAAGTAAGCCACAGCTTTAGAGGTCTTCCCATGTTACACTGAAATGTTGAATTTCATAGTCAACAGGGTGCAATTTCAGTAGATAACAATTTTGGCATGCCCGATGGAACTGTCGACTTAGACAGTATAGATTTTCAAGTCATTTGCTGGTTTTGATGTGCAACCAATAGATTTTCAGGCCTTTCAAGATATTTTTAGGCACATTTGGCGACTCCGTGAAGTGGAAGAACAACAAAGCCAATGCTGTCACAACTTATGAGAAGTGCACAAATGAGAAGTTCTAGAGGTTTCAAGTTTTTGCAGTTGTCACCACCCAAAAGACAAGGCAGAGCAGTGAAATGAACACCTCATTCAAAGAGATTTTAGTCTACACCACCTAGTATTAGGCTAGAATCAGTGTTCTCACCACCAAGAAAGAGAGGAAGACCTTCCAAGAAACAGAGTGAGAATCGCTCTACTTCACCAAGTCTCAAAACAACAATATCACCTTCAAGCAATCCAACCGCATTTTCTATTTTCCCAGTTTCTACAAATTTATCAGCTGTTGTTCAAGCTTCAGTTAATCCACCACTACCACCTCTGATGGCTAGAAACCATCCCTTTGTGCCATTTAATGGAGGTAGTCCATTAAATTTGGCGCAACACAATGGCATACCAATGTCTGCTCTCAAGAGTTTTCCAATATTCACAAGGGAGGACCAGACTACTCCAATCGAACACATACGAGATGTGGCTTCATTATGTGGAGTTCATCATATAACCTAGGAAGACGTAGTTGTTAGGCTACTTGCTACGTCATTAAAAGAAAAGGCGTTGTAGTGGTATAGAGGTTTCGCAGTGGACACTATTGCAACTTGGGATAATTTTGGAGATAAGCTGCATAAGCAGTTTCAAGATAAATCAGATAATTTGTCCCTGGTTGAGTAGCTTACAACCATAAAGAGAGCTCCTCAAGAGCAAATGACGGACTTCAATTTCTGTTTTCAAAGAACTTGGGATAGAATCCTTGTTATAGTAAGACCTTCTCTTGACTATGCCTTCCTATACTATCTTAAAGCTATTAACAGTGATATATCAGTTTGGATTCAGTCAATGGGAGGGGTGTCTTTACCAAGTGCTTATGAGGTGTCAATTAGAGCTTAAAATAGCCTAATACAAGCTAGTAAGCTTGCTCCAAGGCCACCAATGCCTATATTTCTAGATATTCATTCGAATATCCCTTTGCATATTCTGCCTTTTGCACCATTTCCACCTGTACCAACAGTTTCAGTTGCTGTAATTCAAGAAGCAAATGTTCCAGGCCTGTCAAATGAGCTACAAGAGATTAAAATTTTGTTACAGACTTTTGGTAACAAGCTGGTTAACTTGGAGAAGCAACAATCCTATAGAACACCTTACCAACAACAAAATCAAGGTCAACAACAACAGTACCAAGGCAACAAGCAACCTTATCAAGGTAATTACCAGGGCCCAAGGCAGAATTTAAACACAAGGCCTTTTCAGGCATATGCGCTAACACTTGTTAGTGCATCTAGGGACCTTGTACCTGTTCAAAATAACTTGGTAGCAGAATATGAGTGGTTCTATCCTTGCAACAAACCTCACAATCAAGCTACTTGCTCCAATGGACTCATAAATCAGGCATTGATGGTGCAGAGTGTTGCTGGTACACAACAAAACATTCTGAACAATGGAGCTCCACAACAATAGGAACAACCTACAAATGATGCTACTCTACTAAATTTTTAGGGAGAGGAGTTATGTAGAATCAATGCAGATGATCTAGTTTCAACAAATACAAGAGTGAAGAAAAGAGCTCTTGATCTTGAGAAAACAACTGATAAGGGGAAGGCTACAACTAGTGAACCATCTACATCACAAGTGCCTCACGTTTCATAAGGGATCTCTCAAGGAGCTGCCAAGGAGCAACCACACTTGCAAGCTGATTCTGTTGGTGTAAAGATTCATCATAAGGTAAGTTCGGTTGTACCTTTCAATATAATTGAAAATATGAAGAAGATGATCGTAACAATGTCCATGTGGGATTCTTTAGCTATCCCAGGTCAGAAAGATATGTTACAGTCAGCTTTGTCAGGTTTAAAAGTGACTGACGAACCAACGGTAGGTCAAGTTAGGATTGTCCTAACAAACACTCCTTAGGACAACAACCAACAACCCATTAAACAACAAGGCAAGGGAGTTAAGCCTCCTCCTTTTTATGTTTCCTTAATAGTGGGGGACAAGCTAGTTCATAACTAAATGGTAGATAGTGGTGCTAGTAGCTCAGTCATGCCCAAAAATATTGCAGACCAATTAGGACTGACGTATCAACCATTAGAAAAAGGGGTTATTCAATTGGATGGCTTAGCTGTTAACATTGTAGGTATTATCAAGGACTTGAGCTTGACTTTGCATGCCTGTCCTAATTTTTCCATACCACAAGATGTATTTTTTATAGACTTGCCTCCATTTTTCGCCTTGTGTGTTTGTCTAGGGATTTCACTACCAAGATTGGGGGGTATTTTTCATCAGATTGGTCCCATTTTCTCTTCAGGCTGAGATATTGGACTAAGGTTACCATAAGATCTGAGAAATTGGCTAAGGATCACATAGAGCCTTACAATCCAAGTGTGATAAATGTTGTTCCTACTACCGCAGACACAAATTGTGTCATTTTTACTGATAGTGAACTTGTTGCTGCTCAAGAGCTGCAAGCTGAGAGTGTTTCTGAGTCACTATTGCATGAGTGGGCAGCAAAAAATTTGGTGGATAATCTTGATAGTCATATTTTGGATGTTGGTATGGGAATTTATGTGTTACATGGACCTAATGCAGAGGTGCCTAACATGCAAAAGAGTGCAGATCAACTGCTGTTGCAGCAAGATGAGCTTTGGGAGATGTTTATTTACGGTTCCAGAAGTAAGAATGGAGCTGGAGGGGGTGCAATGCTTGTGTTCCCACAAGGTGACAAGTATTTTTCTGCCTTCCATTTTGCTTTTTCCTATTCTAATAATATTGTTGAGTATAAAGGGCTTATCCAAGGTCTGTAATGGGCAAGGAAAAGAGGAGTGAATTGTCTCAAAGTTTATGGAGACAGTGAGTTAATAGTAAATCAGGTTGGAGGCCCGAGTGTTGCAAAAAATGATGCTTTGAAGTCCTACAGAAACAAAGTGTGGGACCTGATTGAAGAATTCAATGCATTCAACTTGACTTCTGTTCCCAGAAGTCAGAACAAACATGTAGATTGTCTTGCAGCTGTTGGAGCATAGTTTGATATCCCTAACAATATCAAGAAAAAGAAAACACAACAATATGTAAAGGTTGTGGTCAGGCCATCAATTCCTGATAACAACGTTCACTGGCAGGTGTTTGACAGTGATGAGCAGATTTTGTCATTTTTGCTAGAAAAGGATCAATTTTCTATAGTAAACCAAGAGAAATTCAAGCAATAGTATGATGATCAAGTCATACAATTGAAGATGAACAAGATACCCAAGGGAATTTTCACCTTGAAGTCCATTTTCAGCACAAATGACTACCTTAAGAAGGGTAAAGCTGGTTTGTAGATCAAAGAAGAACACTATGAAGAGCTGGAGATTTTCAAAGGTAAGCTCCTTAAAATAGGAAAAATTTGTTTAGTTGAAGATAAACAAGATTTTATTGCCTTATGTCAGGAATTTCATGATGTGTTTGCTTGGGAATACTCAGATTTAAAAGGGTTTGATCCCCACATTTCCCAGCACACAATTGAGTTAGAGCCTGGAGCCAAGCTTGTTAGACAGAAACAAAGACCTTTGAACCCTAAGTTAGATCCTCTCATGATCAAAGAGTTGACCAAACTAGTTGAGGGGGGTATCATCTTTCCTATCAAACATACTTCATGGGTTTCTAACCTTGTATCGGTTAGGAAGAAAAATGGAGAGATTAGGCTCTACGTAAACTTTAGGGATCTTAACAGAGCATCTCTGAAGGATCATTATTTGTTGCCCTCGATGGAGTAGATTTTGTAAGTGGTTGCTAGTTCTGAAAGGTTTTCTTTGTTGGACAGTTATTCTGGTTATAACCGGGTACTGGTCAAAGAAAAAAACCAGTTCAAAACTACATTTACAATGAAGTGGGAAACTATGGCCTATAAAAGGATGCATTTTGACTTATCTAATGCTGGTGCCACGTTTCAGAGAGCCATGGATATGGAATTTCAAATTTTAATCAATAAAATTATGCTAATCTATTTAGATGATGTCACAGTACTCTTTAAGAATGCTGATGAACATCTGTCACATCTAAAACAAGTGTTTGAGAGATGTAGAGAGTTTGGAATATCCCTAAATCCGAAAAAGAGTATCTTTGCAGTTCATGAAGGTAAGTTGCTGGGACACATTGTGTCAAAGAAAGGAGTTACTATTGATCCTGAGAGATTCCAAGCCACACTTGAATTGCCATTACCCAATCACAAGAAGGGTCTACAAATTTTTTTAGGCAAAATTAACTTTTTAAGAAGGTTCATTCATGATGTTGCAAATTTGCTGCAACCTTTGACTGTCATGCTTAAGAAAAATATAGTTTTCAATTGGACTAGAGAAGCCAAAAACAACTTTGAAGCAATTAGAGAGGCTTTAGCATCAACCCTGATGTTGGTAAATCCAGATTTCTCTAAAGACTATTCTGTATGCTTTTGGTAGCATTAGTTCTATTTCTGCTATGCTAGTTCAGAAGAACAATGATATTTTGGAACAACCAATTGCCTTTTTCAGTCAAGGTCTTGTTGATTATGAACAAAATAATATATTTGTAGAGAAAGACATCCTTGTTGTCATAAGAAGCTTGAAGAAATTCAAGCCTTTAATATCTAACAATAAGATTCATGTTATGGTTGCACACCCAAGCGTTAAGGAGTTTTTGCTGAGTAGAGATCTAAATGAGAAGAGAGCAGGGTGGATCACGAGAGTTATGGAGTACAATGTAGATATCAAGATTACCAAACTTGTTAGAGGAAAATATCTTTGTGAGCAGCTTGTTGCAGGGTCAAGCTTTGAAAAGGAATTAGAAACTGATGTTGTGTTAGCTAATATAGATGAGCCTCAAAATTCTCAAGATGATATATCTGTGTTAGACACAAGTTGGGTTCAAGATATGACCCATTTTTTACAAACTTGTGAGTGTCCACCAAGTTTAGATAGAGCTAAACATAGATACTTCAGATTACATTCCATTCCATATGTGCTGGTGGATAACGTTCTTTTTAGAAAAGATCTGAATGGTGTTTTATTAAGATGTATTTATGGTGAATAGATTGAAAAAGTGCTTCATGAGTTTCATGATGGAGCTGCAAGAGGTCACTTTGCTCCAAGAACTACTACATGGAAGATAATGAGAGTTGGTTATTACTGGCCCAACTTATTCAAATATTCCCATGCTTTTGCATGGAAGTGTATTAAATGTGCTCTTTTTGCGGGAAAGGAGAGGCTACCAACTTTGCCTTTGCAACCAATTTTAGTGGAACAACCCTTCATGAGATGGGGCATTGATTTCATTGGACCAATAAATCCACCCTCCAGTGCTGGTCACAAGTGGGTACTTACAACCACTGACCATTTTACAGGGTGGACAAAGGCGGTTGCTTTGAAAGAAGATAATGTATCTTTTGTATTGAACTTCTATGATGACATAGTAACCAGGTTTGGAGTTCCTGATTCTATTATATCTAATAATGCTTTAGCTTTTTTCGGTTTAAGAGTAACTAATTGGGTTGTCAAACATAACATTCATTTGAATACCTCCTCAAATTATTACCCTCAGGGTAATGGTTTAGTTGAAAGTACAAATAAGAATCTCATTAGGATTATTAAAAGAACCATGGAGGATAATCAAAGGACTTGGCACACAAATCTGAAGTATGCACTTTGGGCAGACAAAGTGACCCCTAAAAGGTCTATTGGTAATTCACCATATATGCTAGTTTATGGTAAAGAGGCAATATTTCCTTTATCTGTGGAGCTGACAACTCTTGACATTATACACTAGCTAGAGATGTTTGAAGAAAATGAGCCTTTGATAGTGAGATATACTCAGCTTATGGAGCTTGAAGAAGTTAGAGACAAAGCGATGAAATTTATGGAGTATCATCAACACCAAACAAAGAAGGTCTTTGACAAGAAAGCTACACCCAGAGTTTTCAGAGAGGGTGATGTTGTCCTTAAGTGGGATGTACTGGAGACTAGGCTAGAGAAGCATTCCAAGTTTGATAAATTCTGGACTAGTCCTTATGTTATTTCTAAGTGCAAGGAGCACAATGCATTCCAACTGTCAACAATGGATGGTGAAGTTTTACCTATCCTAGTTAATGGGATTGACCTCAAATTTTGTTTTGAGGTATGATCTACCTTGAAGCATCTTAGGTGAGTTCTTATGTTTTCAATAAGTGTTGCTGCATTTTAGTTTAGTTGATGTTTCATTTCCCTAAGTGTTGTTCCAACATAGTTAAATAGTTTCCATTATATAGTTTTCCTTTTTTTAATAAGTTTCCAAGTAACCTGATATGTTCTAATGAGTTACAAGCCATGTACAAGACTGCTCTAGGTCTATTTCTTAGTTTTCCTAATGACTCCATGCCCAATGGAAGAGTCTAGGCCACTGATTTTTTATGTTTAGTAGGCAAACATCCAGAAGATGTCACCAAAAATGTTACCATATTTTCACTTACAAACTCAATCAAGAAGAGCCATCTATGTTTCAAAATGAATGATACATTTTATTAAACCTTCTATTTTACATTCAGTTATACAAATGAAAAAACTTTACAAGATTACACGAATACAAAATTATTACATTCATACAAGTTAATGAAACATAAAAGATTTTACAATCTTTTTGAAAATGTAATATTTATTGAATGTAATTAGATACGTGTGTCTCACACAACAAGCCATGAGACTAACTTATTCATTTGATATAAATAAGAATTAAAATATACATGAATGAGTAAATGTTGAAAAGAAAATGAACATGTAAAGAAGGTAACCAGTCATCGCCTAAATGACTGGTTCTACAAATGAATTTTCCCCTGGTTGCCTTGCCTTGCTCCCTATAGCTCCTTGGCCCCTAGGTGCCTGGTGTCTAGTTGCCTGCATTGGGTAAAAGAAATGAGTTAGAACAGTAGGTTCTAAGCAATGAAAGGTTGCATTTTGAACATGCACATCTACCCATACATACATATATTAATTCCTATGTGCATCAAATGTAATGCTTGTCTTAAGTGTCCATAAAATCCAAAATAGAAGAACATTATACACACTTAAGGTAGGAATTTTATTTCTAACTTGTTTGTTTCATGTGCAGCTACAGGTATAATCATATCTTTATTTTTTTTAGATCAAATGAGTGGGGTAAAATGTGGCTCCCACAAGGGTTGAGCCCAACTCATAGAAATGATTGCATTATTTTAATCTATGTACAGTCTTTATGAATATTCTAAGTGTATATAAAGTAAAGTTGATGTCAATCATGATTATTTCATAATCATTATGTAGAAGATCTTGCAGTGTCATGAAACTAAACTGTGGTATTCATCAACTATGGAATGATACAATCATTGTTATTAATGATAAGCCTTTGCTTATTAAGTAGTGGAGGAATCATGAAGTCAGCCTGATCATTCAAAGGTACAATCCTCTAAAGACTTTTTGCAGTGAGGAAGGTGATTTTATGACAAAAGAATGCATCCTCAATAAGTTTAAAAGGTGACAGTAGAGGGTAGTGGCCTATATGGAAATTGTTTCAGATAAATACTGATGGGATGACAATGTTCTTGTGGTCTTGACAGTCATGAATGAAAGGATAGTTTGAATGTATGAATACAAAAATGTGGACAATCACTTATGTACAGTGCAACCAATCATAAGGTAATGCTAAGATTATGCATGAAGATAGTAGTTAACACCAAAGGGAAGAATTCTGTCTAAATGAAACAAAGCATCAATTAATTAACTCACTTTTGAGTGATATAATAGTGGATCAAGCATCAGTTAGTAAATCTAGGAGCAGTTTACTCAGTCCATGCACAATAGTCAAGTGTGAGTATCATTCCCATAAGATATCATGATAAGTCGAGCTCCTCAACGGTTAAATCAAGCAAATTATGGCCTCAAAAGTAAGTATGAATTTCCAGAGGAGGATGGTAAGGTGTAGTCATTACATAAATGACAATGAAATTCTTTCAATCTTGTTCTGTGCTACATTATGAAGAAAATGATCTTGAAGATTCTATAGCAACAATACGGGATATATATATTCATAACACTGTTCCACATTGTCACCATGATGGAAAAAAAGTGACAAAACCCATTCCAAGAAGACACAACTCTATAGAATATTTAAAGGGACAGCCTTTATACATGAGGGCAATAAATACAAATCTAGTACAATAGGGGCATGCTAACAGAGGGTTTCCAGATTGGAAAAAACAAAGAATGTCGTAGCCATGAGTAAGCTATAGAAAATGAAGTTTCTTCAACAAAATGGAGGGAAAATGCTAAATACAAAGCTTCAGAAGATGATAGTAGCTTAGAGAGGCCACGACCATCTTCAAAAAATGAAGAGCATTTTTGCTAAGAAATTGCAAACAAGTTCAGACAACTTGAAAAATAAACATGTCATTGTGTTTTATACATGTAGGATGATAGCAATCAACAGAGGCCCTCGATTTTTTACAAAACCCTCATGGGTACAGTTTTTTCCCAGAGAATGAAATGATCTCTCAGTCATGTCAAACCCTATAATACCTATGAGAAAAAGAATCAAAATCCAAAACAAAAAAATGAAATGAGCAGATTTTTTACAAACCCACGACCTAGGGTTTCTCCAAACAACAAAAAAAAAACAAAGAGCCTCCAGTGATAGGTTGTCAAAAACAATCACACATCCGCAACCTACGTGAAATCAACAGAAAAGATGGAGCTGTGGCTAAATCATAAAGGGGGTTTCTTTATATTTTCTATTGAGAATACAAGACACACAAAATATCACAGTTAATAGTGATGAAATAGAGGTTGTTATGATAATTACCATGAAACAATGAAGCACAAAACAAAATGAAGTATGAGATGCATAGAGAAAGGTAGAGACAAGCATTTTTCTTCTCAGAAAAAGAGGGAAATACATATATTTTTGATGGAGTAGACAATACCACGTTTTGTTGCATAAAAGTTCTGCATAAAATGCCAACATCTTGCCTAAGATCACCTTCAGGAAGCTTGGAGAAACCCTTGTTAGTGGCTGAGAAGTTTTCCTGAAGCTTAACAAGCAAATGAAATGTAACTTTCATTTTTTTTGTGTGTTTTGCTTTAGGATTCTCATAACCCTAATCGACCCATGCCTTAGTGGCATTTTTTATTATCATTGTTTGAAAATATAATGAACTATTGGACCCATGGCCCCTTTATGCTATGGCATTTTCAATGCGTTATGAAATTTCATAGCTTTGAGATTTCTTTGTTATTAAGGAGTTTCCTTTATGTATGCCATGTCATAAGTCTTAGGACTTTATGATTTGTGTTTTGACTTTATCCATGGCTGAGTGTTTGGACTATATTATTTTACATCTTTGCTTACATTGCAAAATACTTGATTAAGTGATGATTTTATAAATCACTTTATTTAAGTTATTATTTTAAAATGCAAAATAGGAGCATGTGTTCATTAGACTAAATCAAGAAAGGGAAAACATGGATATGCTCTGAGTTATGATATTTCCAAGCATATAGGGAGGTTTGAAGTTGTTTGCCAACATGAGGAGGGAATAAAGGAGTTTTTTTTGCTTTTGAGGCAAAATTGGAGCTTTTCATGGACAGTTTAATGTGTCACCATGTTGGATTTGGTCAAAATTGACCATTTCAACCCTTTGAAGCTCATTTGAAGAAATCCCGTTGCTATATTTTTGGCTTTTTTAAGCCATTCGACCAGATGAAGCTTCCAATTCCTATTTTGGTGCAACTGTTTGAAGCTTGCTTACTTAGTCATTTTTTGACTCATTTTGTAACTCAGTTCTTCATATGCAGAGATAGAATTTGTGGCTTTGAGAGTCCCTTGTCATAATTTTACAAGTTTTGTAACTCATTTGGAGCATGATATACAAAATTTACCTTGTTTACCATTGATGATTCAATTTACCTTCTTGTTCTTGCAAAACATTGTGCATTTTCAGGTGATTGATCAAGTTACTTTGTGAATTTTTTCTATTTCCTTATAGATTTGTCTCATGTTTGCATGCATTTCTTTGCAAAAGGTAGTATTATGCAAGTTACAAATTGTGTTTACAGAATTGCACATAAACTTTTAAATTGTGAAAAATTGCTTTTCCTTCTTGAAAGTGTGTGCAAGTCAAACCTGTTTGTGAAATACTTATGCATAAACCTATTGTAACATGTTGTGCAACTTCATATCCATCATCAATATTCAAGTGTATATCAATCTGGGTGTCTCATAGCTCTTGTCAATTTGGTGTATCACCCAATTTGTTTCACATTTTCAGTATTCTTCATTTTATGTGACTATATCCTTACCCTTTTCCCATCAAGTCAATAGTTTAGGTGATATCCATAGGAAGTCAAACCTCTCCAGAGGTTGACCTCTGCCTACAAGTAACCCATAACTTTAGAGGTCTTCCCATGTTACACTGAAATGTTGAATTTCATAGTCAACAGGGTGCAATTTCATTAGATAACAGTTACAAAATAATTTCTATATCTCTTTAGCAAAAGTACATTAAAAAGATATGGTTAATTGTCTCTGGAACTCTATAGATGTTGCATTTATCAATGTCATCAAATTTTGTTTTGAAAGATAATGTTTTTAGTATTAGAAGCCACCTGAAGCATGATTTTTTTTGCCTTTAGCTATTTAGACCAATTAGTTTGAAAAATATTTTGCCATTGATTCTTGTTCCAATTAAGTTTCCAAGTTTGGTTTAAGTATTTAGTTAGATCTGTGTGGTCTATTAGCATGTAATAAATTTCTTTAACTTTCGATTTCATCATATTATTGCCATTTTGCCATTGAAAGTCTTTAAATCGACCAATATCATTCTTAATTTCCACAGGGAATTTGATCTGATTGCAAGCCTCCCTAAGGATTGTGTAAGTCCTCCAATTGGTATGAGGGATATTTAATTTAGAGCTCAATTCATTCCAGTCTTTCAAGTTACCATCTTTCAGTGTGTCTTTGAAACACCAAATTCCTTTATGAGCCCACCCTTTTGCAAAGCATCCTTGAATTAATGCCATTGGTTTCCCTTTATGTTTTAGGTTCCACCATATAGATCTATTATATTGTATGATCCCATTGTCCCCTTTGGTGAAGCGGTAGTTTTCTAGGCACCCCTCCATCACTTCCTAGGCTTTCCAAATGGTTCTGAAAACATTAGATCATGCAAGTAACATAGTCCACTCACTGCTAAGGATATCATTGAGTGATAGAGATCTCCATGATTTTGCATGTTTGGGAAGAAAATTGAGCATGTTTTTCCTGATCAATACCTTCCAAGGTTCTCCACCTTCCAATGCCCCAATCACCCACTTCGTAGCCAAAGCAATATCTTGCAGGCTTAAGTATTTTAACCCCAAGGTCGAGATGAAAATAAGGTAGAGGGAACTATGGAATGTAGTCCTACTCTACACCAACTTGATGAGAGGTATTCCCCCTCAAACCCTAAGACCATTAATAAGAAAAGAAACAACTATTCGCAAATAGAGAATGTAGAAGCAATTAAAGCCAATAAAGATGCATCAAGTGTTGAGGACAGCTTGACCTCTCTACTACATGAAATAGAAAACAATATAATGAAGGAAAATATAGAGAATGAAGAACACAAGAAAGGAAATGAAGACTCTAAATTTGACCCTCTAATAAGATCAGATAAATCGGCAAACATTGTCAAACTAAATGCCCAACAATTGACCCTACAAAAAATAAGGCAATCCAAAGAACCTAAATAAAATAACCCTAAACCAGTCAAAGAGATGTGCACTTTTAACTCTAAATACTTTAAGGAGACTAATGCAGTGGAATCTCAACCTGAAGGTCACCGCTTGGAAATACAGATTCCTAGAGGTGAAAGTGAAATCTTGGACATTGGAAGATGTCCTCAAGATCAGGATGTGGACCAAGAGGAAATACCTATTGAAGGAACAAATGTTGATCTTGAGGACATCCATCTTGATGGTCTGGAGGATAGATTGGATATTTCTATCACTTTCAACATTGTATCCTTTGTAAATGGGAATGAAAAAGTTCATGAAATTATGTTCCCCAACTTGTCAGTGAATTCCTTCAAACCCCTTGGTGGAGTGGTGAGTTCTGATGGGTTTGCATCACAGGCAGGCATGGATTGTGTAGATGACCTAGGGCTTATCTCTACTAAGGAGACCGTCGATGGAGAAGAGACCCCCATGGAGATCATATTAAAAAGGACTTGAAGGTATAAGAAGAAGAAAGGATTGGAAAATGGAAAATCCCCCTGGATAAAGATCCCAACCAGCCTTAGAAGGACAATAGAAAGAAACTCAGTGGGATCCTGCCTCCTAATGCTAAAAGGGTGGAAGCAAAAAATAGACTCCCTAAATGCTTTGATAATTTCAAATATGATAAGGGGCCCCCACCCAATGAACAATCTTAATGGATGCCAATTGCATTTCTTGGAATGTAAGGGGACTTGAAACCCCTGATAGAAAACATGTAGTAAGAAGATTCCTAACACAAAAAAGAAAAAAATATTTTGTCTTGCTACAAGAGGTTAAAGCCATTGGTTTCACCCTAGAAACTAGTCCGAGGGTGATATGGAAAGAAGCAACTCAGTTTGCTACTAAGCATGAAAAGGGAAAAGGGGGAGCTATAATTTTGATAGCAAATGATTGGTCACATCATGTGGACAGCTTTGGGACCTCCCCTTGCAATCGGGTTGTCTGGGTGATTATTAAAAAAGAGAAAGTTGCTTTGGGGTTTGCTTAGTATATGCCCCTAATGACTATAAGGATAGGATACTCCTTTGGAATTGGCTATACACCTTGAAAGATATCCCTTGGATCATTAGAGGAGACTTCAACTTTGTAAAGAGAGAAGAGGATAAATGGGGTGGAACAAGCTTTGATTGGAAAGGAAATGAGAGATTCTATTGGCAAAGAATGAAGTCCAAACTAAAGATTGAAGATCCTATTGGAGGAAAAAAGAAAGACACCCAAGCCATCTGTTTTACATGGTGCAATTCTCAAAAGGTGGTATTCGAATCTACTACAAACTTGACAGGTTCTATATAAGCAAAACATTCTTCAAAGAGGGAGTTCCAAAACCTGTTGGCAGCAGTAGTGGTTTTTGCCTTGATACCAATCTCCTTAAGGATAATGATTGTAAAAGTGCCATACCATGCCTCAGGCTTATCAACAAGTGGATGCACCGAAACCTATCCCCCATTGATAGATGGTCATTGAATACAAAGGGATGGAAAGTTTTGTTTCAAACAATTAGGAAAAAGAGAGCCAAAGATGACCGAAGGAGGGAGGCTCTCCTCTAAGATAAAATTCTCCAAGAAAAGACAGGTCTACAAGCAAATCCTATGGATGAAACATTCACAAACAGGTTGGTTATGGCCAAAAATAGCCTAAGGAAACTTCAGAATCATAAGATTCAGGGTCTAAGAGTAAGAGCTAAAATGAACTAGCTAGAGAATGGTGATAAAGGCACAAAATTATTCTTTAGATATATTAAGGAGAAGCAAGCTAGGGAACAAATAGATCAGATCATTGTAAATGGCACCACTTTGGTCAATCAAGAAGAGATAAGAGATCAAATTTTTCAGTTCTATAAGTGCCTCTTCTCCTTAGAGGGGGGGATGGAGGCTAACACCGAGGGAAGAGAGCACATTTAGAGATTTATCCCAATGAAGGTCAGTGATGAAATGATAGGGGAAATGGGGAAAGAGATATCACAAGAGGAGGTTAGAAAGGCCATTCTATCACTCAAAGATGACAAGTCTCTAGGGACAAATGGCCTCCCTGCATAATTTTACAAAACATTTATGGACTAGGTGTGTGACGACCTATTCCTTGTTTACAAGGAAGCCTTTGAAAAAGGCACACTAGGCATAAGATCAACAAAGGGATTATCAAACTAATCCCCAAGGAGGGTGACGAATAACTAGTTAAAAACTAGAGACCCATCACTTTTCTTAATGTCTCTTATAAGATTTTGGCTAAGATATTAGTAGATAGGGTGGATCTCATCCTTCCCTCCATCATAAACTCCACATAGACAAGTTTTATTAAGGGAAGATACATTTTGGAAAACTTGATTACCAGCTGGGAGGCAATGAATTGGGAAAAACTAACAAGACATCTAATGCAACAATGTTGTTACTGGACTTTGGAAAGGCATATGATAGAATTGAGTGGGGTTTTGTACTCCTTGTGTTGAAGGCCTTTGGCTTTCCTAATTCCTTTTGTCATATTGTCAAAACCCTCTTCCAAGATGCAATTGCTCAGGTAGAGGTCAATGGAGTCCTTACACAAGAAATCTCCCTTGAGAGATCCATAAGGCAAGGGTGTCCACTTGCACTGACATTGTTTGTAATAGCTTCAGATGCCCTACACTATGTTTTGAGGGAGAATTCAACAGTCCCAATGGTAAGGGGCATTATATTGTTGGATGATAACGAGCTCCTTAACTTACAGTTTTCTTATGACACCTCAATCTTGCTAACCCTGGAGGAGGACAACCTTGCAAATATAATGGGGAAATTAGATATTTTCTACTTAGCCTCTAGGGCTAAAATTTCCCCTTAAAAATCTTGTCTTTTAGGGTGGAAAGAAAAACCTCTAGACTGGGTTAAAAACTTTAGACTTCAATGGGGTGGCCCTCAGAAATTGGTAAGATACCTTGGTATCCCCTTTGATGTGGAACCTAATATAAAGGAGATGTGGCAATGGATTAGGGATAAAATTGAAAATAAATTTTCTAAGTGGAATAGACAATTTCTATCCTTGGATGGTAGAATCCAGATATGTTAGAAGATACTTTCTTACAGTATATATTTTTCTTCTGTGTGGTTTTTCAACTCATACTAGATTAATGAAATCCAAAAAAGAATAAGAGCCTTCTTATGGCTAGATGGGAAAAATTCTACCTCATTTAAAAAAAAAGCACTGAAAAATACTTTTGTATGACCAAGATATGGTCATTTGAAGATAGTGTAAAAAAAGTCAAATGATTGCCAGTCAATAGCGCCCTATTATGTCAAAAGTGCCCAAATAGAGCAAGTGCTTAAAATCAGATGCGCAAAAGCATGTCAAAAGCACCCAAATAGAGCTAGTGCTTAAAATCAGATGTGTAAAAGCATGTCAAAAGCTCCCAAACAGAGCAAGTGCGCCAATTTTAGGGTCAAGTGCTTAGATTTCAGGGTCAAGTGTGAGATTTTCATGAAATTTAGTGCAAAAAATTTTAAAAACCTGTGCGTGAAGATTTTTCAAAAGCGCCTCCACCTGCAACTTTAAAAATTGCTTACAAAATCATTAGTGTAGGGGACCAAGGTCCCACTAGGCATGCCAGAATGTGTGAGGGGGAAATCATAAATATAAATAAGATAAACGTAATTGAAATAGAAGCTAATCTATAATCAAGAACACTAATCTAAGATCTATTCCTACACTTACGAAATGAAAAATTTAGAATACTGAATTCAAGAACATGAAAATGAAATACATAAACAACTGAATTCAATATTAAAATTGTTACCCATCTTGTATTGGAGTATATTCGTGAGGATGTGGTTGCTTGTATCACTACAAAGCCTCCATAGTTCATGTGTAAAAGTTTGAAGAATGATGTGTTGTGTGTTGGGTGATCGAAGAAATTTTGAACCTCTATCAATGGTGATTGTGAATGTTAGCAATACTTCACTGTGCAAATGATGTTGACTCTTTGATCCTTTTTGTGAGGAAAGAGGTTTGTTATATAGAAAATGGAGGATTAGGATTGCGTAGTAAAAAATACAGATCGACGGTTGAAATATGTTGAGAGGAAATAAACATGAATAGATTTTGTAAAGTAGATTGCACAATTTGTGTGATTGAGGAATAGATTGGTTAGTCAAGATTTAGATTGATTAGTCGGGTTTTAGATGGCTTAATTAGGAAATTAGATGGCTTAGTTAGCAATCGTAATTTGCTCAATCAAAAAGTGGGTGAGGATAATTGCTTAGTTGATTTAATTAATTAATTCCTTTTTAGAGTTGAACATGCAAATCAATTCGACTTTTGCAAATAAAGTTGCATTAGTTTGATTTGGTTTTTGAAGATGTTTTGAATAGTTTGATTTTAAATTATTCCAATTTGGAGGGAAAGTGAGTTAATTAAATTATTATGATTTAATAATTCAATCAACTTAGGGGAATAAAGTAATTTAGTGACGTAATTAAATAATTGGTGTTATTTAACTAATCAGGATGAAACAAAGTGAGATTAGGACTTTATTAAATAAATATAATTTATTTAATTGGTCAAAATTGATGAAATGTGAATTAATTAAATAATGCCATTTTATTTAATTAATAGCAGAAATAGGATTTTAAGACTTTATTAAATAAAAGGAATTTATTTAATTAGTCAAAAATTATGAAAATGTGAATTAATTAAATAATGTCGTATTATTCAATTAATAGGGGAAATCAGGGTTTTGAATGCTATTGATGTGAAATACAACGATGTTTGATGATAATGATGCCAATGATGTGAAAATGTCATTTAAAGTGTGTGATAGGCGTTAGGTCAATTTTACATGTCTACAAATATATATATGTAGATTTTATTAGGCTTTTTTAGTAAAGTAATTGTGGTGATGGATTATTTTTATTAGTTATTATTGTTTGAACAAACAAAAATATTTTTTTATCTTTTTATTCTTGATCAAATAAAATATTTTTAAAGTAAATTAGATTAAAATATTGTTTATCTCAAATAATATTGATTGAAATTTTTGAGTTTTTATTATAGCATTCATATATATATAAAATATATCAATCGTGATTTTTTTATATATCATCACAATAGCAAGTATTTTGTATTGTTCAAGTCATCATTAATGTCAATTGACAAATATCTTGTAATGTCTTAGTTACAACCAATATAGAAATTATAGGGGCTTGTAAGGTGAAGATTCATTCCAAAAAACTGTGTACACTCTATAGAGCTTGAGTGGTATGTTCATGGTCCTTTATATTGGGATTATTTTATTAAAAGGTAATTTTGGCATTTTCTTTGCAATTTCATCATTGGTTGCCATTTTCCTCGTGGTTTTGTGTTTTTTTAATCAATTTAATTTTTCTAATTAGTTTAACAAATTCCTAATGTTTTGTTGCTATCAGAAATATTTAATGACTTTGTAATGTTCTTTGATATAGTCGTGTCTTCATGCAAAGTATTTTTGTTGACGCATGGCATTTTAACAAGGATATTGTGCATTTACTATTAGCACATTTTCATTGATTATGAATAGACTGAAGTGCAACATCATTAATGGCTTATGGTGCAAAGTTTTAAGTCTGTTGAACAAAGGATTATTTGTGTTGTTTATTCATATGCTCAGATTGTTTGATGACAATGAACTTTGTGTTTGTTGAGAGGGTTTACATCTATCATGTTGGAAGTGACAAAGGAGGCGTCTATAAGTTCCTATATCTTTTACACTGTCATTTTTGTGTTGTTTATTCATTTGCTCAGATTATTTGATGAGGGTGAAATCAATGTCTTTTGAGAGGGTTTATGTCTATGGTATTAGAATTGAAAAACAAGGCATTTCTTTTATAGTGTCATTTTATAGTTTTTTAGATCTCTGCATTTTATCGGTTAGTGTCTATTGTTTGTTGTTCTCTCCATTTTATGGGTTAATGTTTGGTCTTCCCTATGTTTGAGTGCTTTTATGGGTTAGTCTCTATTGTTGAGTTAAAGACTTAACACC